>JBAMIG010000012.1:22236554-22249626 GCA_037177335.1 Kiunga ballochi | reverse complement strand
CGGGGAATGTCTCAAAGCTTGCTCATCATCTTCAATTCTTTGTTGTCGTACTTGTTATACCAGAGCTGTGTTTGCAATATGGTGGAGGGCATTCTCCCCACCTTTGACCTTTGGCCGCTGCTGTGACCTTATGTATGTTAAATCAAATATATTGATTCAGAGTGATCATGAATTCATAACTTTAGTTTTAAACTGCATACAGAAGGAAATGAATTGTATAATGGGTACTATACTATATCAATGGCGACTGAGACTGGTGAGTGTGCCAGAACCGGTGGGAACGACCTTATGAACGAGTATTCACATCCTTCTGAAACTGCTGTCAACACCTAGGAGATAAGATGTATCAAGGCACGGGGGTCCTCCGTCAAAGGCCCTTTGCCGGATCAATCGCACCGTAATGCTCACGCCCTAAAGGAACGCATCTAATGGTCGTGCGGGGCCGACATATTGCAGTTGTATCGACGGCTAAAAGAAAAAAAGCCATTTCTGTCTGACTCTGCGGGCTTGTTGTTGATCAGCGATTTCCATCTGGGTGTATCCGTAGCAGTGTTTATTCTTGCTGCTGCCCGCACTTATCACAATATCTCTTCACCCCTTCACGGTTTCTTTTTTCTGTAGGAAGTTGATTTATTCCTTGTTGCCTGTTCTTGCATAACCCAATAAATATTCTCCATTTCTTACGTATGTGTCTTTAACTTCCCACAAAACGGCATCCACCAGCACTGATTCCCTCACTTCCTTCTGCCCTGATGCCCTCTGAACAGCACACTTCTGTCATTGTAGCATGTAAAAAGATCTGCAGGCTTAATGAGTGTAATTTACTCCAAAGCCACAAAATAACACAACACTTCATTTAGCAAAGCACTTGCGTGTGAATATAAATGCCTTCCTAAATAGTTGCATTAAATTTGTTCTCACATGCTTATAGTTGTTATAGTCCTCGCTCTAACTTTGAAGTGTAGAGTCTGTGCGTATCAGATGTAACTATAATAGTTGTGTTAAGTGTAGATGAATGCATCAGGAGCAGGAGTCTTTCTGTGAGGGCTGTTTGTGTAAAGACGGCCTTGTGCAGAAAGCTGCTTCCGCTCTGAAGCAGATGAATTGCTGAATTTTCCGGGCAGACCTGCCTGGACACTTCCTCCCTAGCCTTCCTCGTGATCCCTGCAACAACTGCACTCACTGAGGATCTATTGTAACGTCCACTTTCTCACTGACCACTCTGCGTATTTAAAATCGGACACAAATGGCTCAGTGTTTAAGATTGAAGTACATGTTCTACGTTCTTATTCAAGTTGGTTTAGATGGTTTGTGATGCCTGAGAGGGCCCTTTTCTGGGCCTGATACCGCCTCCTGAACACGGAGATGCCTTTCACATGGACTGCCTTTGGTCCAAAAGCTGTTTGTGCTGCAGCGGTCTTCAGTCGATTCATCTCCTCCTGCTGAGTATTTGTGTTTGTTGAAGTTGTTTGTTGCAGCTTGTGTGGATGCCATCCTTTCTGCCCTGCAGAGTGGCTTTTCTTTATCTTCCCACAGTGTCTAGAAACCTCTATTTCCTGTTTTCCAGCTGTGGTAAACCAGTTTAGTGACCTCTTCTTGATACACCATGTGCCACATTTACACATACCTCTCATCCCAACACCCCTTTTTTCCCTTGATTGTGATCTGTGCCCTGAATCCACCAGCTGACACATACATGATGATAATGAATGTCTGACAGTAATGATAGGATGAAGAACTTGTTGATCCTCATCTTCAGGGAATCCTAAAAAGGAGCGAACTCAGGGATGATGAGTGTATTAAATATTCCAATATGGCCGTCACAAAGCTGTATTTCCTGCCCTTTTTTATTGGTTATCCAAAAGAACCTTGCAGCTTCCTGAAGTCTAACATTTCCTTTGATTAAATAAGTGTTATGTGAGCGTTACACCAAGTTACAGGAGCCTCTTGCATTGTCTTTTCACACCTGGCATCATTGGCAGGAACAGGCTGCATGATGGATTTAAGTTTATGGAGGTTAAAATGGGATTTAGAATGAAAATGGAAGTACCCACTGCAAAGTATTTTGTGAGAATACTACTGCAGTGAGTCACGTTAGACATGCAAGGGTTTTCACGACTGTACTGTTAAAAATGTCGACATACCATGCAGCCTCTGCTCAAACAGCTATATGTTATGCAGCTCAGCATGAAATAGCGAAGCAAGCCTGGAAATTTCATGCTGAGGCCCACATCTCTCGTGTCAGCTGCATGAGAGTAAAAATGTACCACTTTTACCTGGAACGTCGCATCATTCATCAAAAAGATTTTCAACAAGGTTTCATGCTTATTTCAAGTGGTTTTGCCTGTTTTTGAAAAAGGCTTAGTGTCTGTAACAGGAGATGCAAACACCTTCCCCACAGAGCACTAAAAGGCCTGAACATTTGACTTGTGTTGGAAGCACAGCTGATGTTAAATCAGGTCTTTCTTTCATATACATATACATGAGCTTTCTACGTGTCTTCTCTAGCTTTCATTTGTAACTGGCCGGTACTTTACCCTTTAATCTGTGCTTTGAAAGGAAAGAATGCAGTTTAGACAGTGAAAATGCTCCAACCCACATAGCAAATTAGGTTAATTGGCAGAATGTACAAACAAGAGCCATTAAACACTTCAATATAACTAATGTCACAAGTGGTTTTACCAAATCATCAGAAAATGCCAGTTCGAATGACCCAAAATGATCCAAACTCTTACTTAGATGCTTTTTTAGTACTTTAGTAGAGCATCCTTTTGCTTATATGACCAACGGTCTTCAGTTCACTAATGTTCTTGATCGTTTACCTGCTGCAACAGCCTTTTCCAAACCTTCCCCAAAGAATTTTAATAAGGTTTAAGTCAGGCGACTGTGATGGCTACTCTCATATCTACCAGGACCACCTTTTAAAACCAAGCTTCGGTCGGCAGCGAGGTCTGCTTGAGACCATTGTGCTGTTATATGATCCAATGACGCCTAGCTTCAGCTTCCTCTCCATCACGTTTTCTCAGGATTTCCTGATACTTTACCGCATGCATTTTGCCAGTGCCAGAGGAAGCAAAGCGGCCCAAAGCATCACCGATCCAACGCCATGCTTTGAAGGTGATCTTTTTAGCGTAGGCATCCTTCCTCCTCCTCCAGACATAACAGTGATCCATAGACCCGAAAAGCTCGTTTTGTTACATGTCTCCACTGAACAGCATCACAAAAGCTCTGTGGGTTATTTATATAGAGTTGAGCCCATTGGAGAGGACTGTCCTTTTTAGATCTAAGCGTTCAATGCTGTTATGATTAAAATATAGATGTAATGTGAACAAGAAAAAAGTTATATTAACTTGAATAATTAGGGTAATAATTGTTTATTTTCATAAAATACTGGGAATGTTTTTGCGTCCTCAATTATTTACTCTGTAAATAAGCACCAAGGATCATCTCAGACCCACAGACCTCCCCATCAGGTCTCAGAAAGCCTCCAACTGGTTTCTCTATTGACACAGTGTTGGAACACAGGAGGAGTGATGTTTCCCATAATGTCTGTCTGTGTTAACATGAGCGAGCAGTTTGCTAGCGCACCATGTGACTATTGTTCTTTGTTTGACTATTTGTCATAGATGGCTCCTACAACGAAAACCCTGTGTCATATGGCTTTGACCTGGAGCATTCGGAGGAGCAGCAGCCTCGCCACGACCCTCTGTCCTTCTCTGGATCCCCGACCTCCTCGCCACGGCTCCACTCTAAGAACCGGAACAGCCGCGACACCCAGTCCTCTGGTTCTCTGGAGTCGACACAGTCGGTAAAGTTACAGAGACCAACTAATCTGATGTTTGCTGCATCTTCTCCTTCATGGTCCTTCACTGTCCTCCCTCCATGGAGCGTTTCCATGCAGCTATGAGCATTTTTATGCTGCCAAACCTTTCATCTTTTGCTGTCTGTTACCAACATCACCAAGTAGATTTCTTTCTTTATTAAAGTTTGGGGCATTTCACAGTGTTAAGGTTAATTTAGGGTCATTTTTATTCCTCAGGATCAAGTTAAATCTCATAAATTTCATTGCTTGCTGAACTTAATCCCTTCTCTGCTTGTAATTCTACAACCATGACATGTTTCTTATTTGTGGAAGCAATAAAAAGTGCAAATTTGAGGAATATTAGTAATATTATCCTGACATAAACAACAACACAGAAGCTTCAGAAACATCTGGGGCTGCACTATACCAAACCACACAACTACAGATATCTGTCAGACGCACAGAGGACATTAAGTGCTGTGAACAACAAGAAGTAAGCTAAACTTCATTAAATAAAGCTAGGTGGCTTTTAGAGAAGGCACCCACAAGGCTGTAATGAAATACACAGAGGGCAGCATATAGCTCCCAGATGGACCGCTTTTCAGTGTGATGCAGGGCGTTGCTCAATAAGGCCGTACGTACTCAGCAAACACTGCGGCTAAACAGATGTTAGAAAGAGGTTCCCTTCCCCCATTTGCTCTTTTCTTGTCCTATCTGTGGTATTCTTATCCTCTGATGTGTACACTTGGTGATCTTCAAAGCTTAAATCATAGGGTGGGGGTGAGCCCACTCAGCATACAGCGTCTTTTTCATCTGCTACCTTTATAATAGCTGGATGGATGGCTTAGTTTCTTATGGATATGATGGTTCCCGCTGAGATGACTGATGTCTTTGAACTGTTAGGAACAACAACTCCTACACAAGAAGCGCATTAGTCTGCTTTAGTTGTCAGGAGTCTCTGGTGCAGGCCTGCTGGAATGTAAAACTCCTACACAGTCTAATCAAACCCCATCTTCCTAAATTTCACAATATTATCTGCAGCTGGGAGGTTTTCACTTCTCACTGTGTGGACATTTAATTAAAAATCACACTCGTTTACAGGTTACATATCTTACTGTCATCATGAATCTTGTCTGGAGAATGCCTTCCCTTCGTGTTTCCCAATGACATTCCCAATCTCTCTATCTCTATCAGGTGGAGCTGGACCAGGAGAAGGGACTGGAGATGAGAAAGTGGGTCCTGTCGGGAATCCTGGCCAGTGAGGAAACCTACCTCAGCCACCTGGAAGGCCTGTTGATAGTATGTCCAGCCTACAACACATGCTAACAGTTTCAAATAGTTTATTCTTCTAAAGATACACTGAAAATATTCTGATAAAACAACTACCATCCAAATATTGTTTAAACAAACATTCCCTGTTGAATAAATGGACAAAAAGCACATTTTTACTCCCTTATTTTCTCTTGTGCTAGCTAAAAGTAGCTTGTATTGAGTAGTGGCTTTAGCTACAATATGTTATGACATAATGCTACGTAGCCCAAAGAGCGAAGGTGCTAGCCAAATTTTAGCGGTCACTATTTTCTACAATTTACTATCAAGTTTGTAGAAAGTCGTGTTTTTTATTTTTAAATGCATGGTGAGTCTATAAATGCATAATTTAAAGCTGGCATATAGGAGTAGACATTGATCTCAGCCAAATGAAATGGAGAAAGAAGGAAGATATCTACATGTTTCCTTCATTAAGTCATAATATCACACTTCCACAAAATAATAAACATCAACAAAGGAGGCCTCCATGTTCAGCAGTGTGTACTCGTTATAGAGAAGTTAATAAAAATCATATTATATATAAAACATTGAGCCAAATTTTAAATGTTATGATGACAGTCATGTCCAATATCGCCTGCAACACAATTCAGAAAAATAAAACATATCAGAATAATAAAAAATAATTAAAATGAATCATTTACATAGTAGTTTGAAATCTCATATGAAGTATTTAAGTATTTAACAACAACTAAAAAATAGTTTCGCATAGCTACGTAGCCGTAATGCTACGTAAACAGATTTGATCTTTTATAACCTAGACGACGTACATTAAACATAATTTCTCCACAAATGGATTCTATGATTGTTTGTTCAGCCTATGAAGCCTCTGAGAGCTGCAGCCACAACTTCCCAACCCATGCTGACCATCCAGCAGATAGAGACCATCTTCTTCAAAGTGCCAGAGCTTCACGAGATCCACAAAGATTTCTATGATGCTCTGCTGCCCCGAGTCCAAGACTGGAGCTATCAGCAGTGTGTGGGCGACCTCTTCCAGAAGCTGGTATGTAGGCAACGTTCTAGTCTGAAATATATCATATATATGATTACATGTGTGTGTATATATATATATATAATATATCCATCCATCCATTATCTACCGCTTTGTCCCTAACGGGGTCGCGTGGGGGCTGGAGCCTATCCCAGCAGTCAACGGGCGAGAGGCAGGGTGTGTATATATATATATATATATATATATATATATATGGTTTTTTTCTCATCTGCCATCCTAAATAATAAAGCTGAGGATAATGGAGAGGTAGCACATATCGGATGATGTCATCTCAAACATGATTGCAGTGAAAAACATGTCTGAGCGTGATCAGTGAAACTTGTTTTTCCTGTTTTAGTGACCGAACTTGAACAGATGTGAGGCAAAACTAACAAGAAAATAAAGTCTGACAAGGCGTTAGCATGAAATAATGTGGGAATAATCCCTTGATATGTACAGGCTTAAATAGGTGTTTAGGATGGCCCCTCTCACTGTGCCACATTGCAGTGTGAAATTTCACCTAACAGACCTGCTTTCAGTGTGTCAGGAACTTTTAAAAGCTAATTATAGCACTCCTTAAATGTCACTCCTTGATCATTAATGATAGTTAAAATGGGGGGACTTGCAGGGAGAAAAGCTGGTCGTTTTATCTGTCATGTTTAAAGCTCAGGGGATCTTGCAGCGCACATCTGAGTAGACCGCCTGGAGTCATCTGGCCAGATAAAAGCCTTGCTTCACCACATGACAGGCAGTAAATGAATCCAAAATGCTCCATAGGTGGCTGATGAATAAGCATTACCTCAGTGTTTCTCGTAGGATGGAAACGATCCGAGACACATGCATGTAGGGGATCCAAACAGACACGTGAGCGAACCCTGAATCATGCTGAGTGGGGTTTGTTGCACTGCTTGACGTGTAAACGCATCATATCCCAGCACTGCAGATTACTAAAAATCTGACATGCAATGAGTCTAACCTGGGCTGTCCTTGCACCCTGCAGGCCAGCCAGCTTGGAGTGTACCGGGCTTTTGTAGACAACTATAAGGTTGCCGTGGAGACGGCAGACAAGTGCTGCCAAGCAAACGCTCAGTTTGCAGAGATATCTGAGGTATGTAGTCACGCTACCCTGCTGCTGAGGATGAGTGAAAACAGTGTCTTGCTTTAATTACCCTACTGGACAGTTACAGAGATTTAATGGGTGTTTTTTTTTGTCATAATTCTCTGGGATGTTTTGTTTCTGCCCAGAATCTCAAAGTTAAAAGCACAAAGGACTGCAAAGACCAGTCAGCCAAAAAGTCACTGGAAAGTGAGTACGGTCTCAAATGAATCAGTATTACTGTGAGAAGCTTTGATGAAGACTGTTAAGCTGACCCATCCTCTTCTGCAGCTCTTCTCTACAAGCCTGTGGACAGAGTAACACGCAGCACACTGGTTCTGCATGTAAGTCACTCTGCTTTATAATTATCTGCAGCCTAACCTTCTGTGCATCTCTGATTGATTCGGGACGTTTTTCCTGTTATAGGACTTACTGAAGCACACGCCCTGCAGCCACCCGGACTACCCGCTCTTACAAGATGCCCTGCGCATCTCGCAGAACTTTCTATCCAGCATTAATGAAGAGATCACTCCTCGTAGGCAGTCCATGACGGTAAAAAAAGGCGAGGTCAGTGTTGGTTTTATCACCTTTACAACCTGAAATTGGTGAATAAATGTCCTCAGATACACTGAATGCAATCAAAGTAAGAGGTAACTGTATCTGGATGCTATCTAGAAATGTTGTCTTTGTTATTTTAGGTTAATTCATCTGGATAACTCTGACTGAACTCACTGAATCCTTAATGTGGAGAATTTGAACAACTTGGGAACAACTTGTTCTGTTTTTTTATAGACAAACTCTGTGGCTTCAATGGTGTTTTTTCCAGAGACAACCTACTCCTGTTTTATTTGGTTATATTTATGTATGCCCCTCCCTTGCCAGAACCCACATTTAGGTCAAAAGCAGTTTGTAGTACAGAGACGATTTGGGAATACTGAATAAATAAATGACAGAAGAGTTCACACCCCGACTTTATGAAAGACGTGCTTTACTAAGCTAACATCAACAAGCTCATAATCTATGATAGTCTAACATGTACACATGTCTTAAAGTGACTTAGACTACAGATTGCTGGCCTTAGCTGTAGGACTTTATGTTTACCTCCTACTGTGTTGGTTTTATTTGATGTCCTCAGTCATAAAGCAGCATTGTGAAATTCAGCGCCGCATTTTTCCTATAACTTCCTACTTCGGCCACTGACAGTAAAAAGTTTGAGCTCAAGGTGTCTGGAAGCTGTAATAAAAGTGGAGTGTGAGTCAGGTCGTCGCTGACTCATCTCAGACCGTCTACTTATAAAGGAAGTGGAGCACAGAGGAAGCGCGAGATAAAACATAGGAGGCGAAGGGTCTCTGTAGCAAACCAGGAAAACCGACAATTACCAGTGTGTTTACTCCCATCCCTGTCAGCTTTGCTTCCCAGAAATGACCTGCAGCACGCCTTATCAATCCCACTGTAAAAGCAGCCTTTTGCTTTGGGAGTGTACGGACGTATGTGTGTTTCCTGACCCTTTTATACCCCACACACCACGCATCTCAGGCCTCTGATTCAGATGACCTGATGGGGAACTTCCTCTGTTTTTACTGGGAAGTGGTCATGCCCAACAGGGTAGGATATTAAACCAAAGAAAGTTCTAGGGAGCATTCTTCTGTATATTGTGGAGGAAGTCTGAAATCCCACAATGAGATCTGCAGATAACAAGCAAAGACTGAGATTCAGTTTAAAATATGGTTTTGTTGCTGTATGTGATCATCTCTGGCTAAATTTACATCTATTGTTGATGCAGAGCCCTCTCTGTAATTACTCTGACCATTAAACTTAGTTTCATCTCTTCCACATTCCTTAATGTCTTATTAAATTGCAGGTTTAAACAAAGAGGACGGATTTGAAGGGTGAGATCTCTGTGTAGTGACAGCTGCTATTTTTCCATTGGATTATCGACGTGTGGTTATGTTTGTGTCAGAAAACAATAAGCGGATGCAACACGGCCACGGCTCTGTGAAACCAGGTCAGCGTTGAACTGGCTCGATTCTCTCACCAGCGTGAGCCGAGCCGGAGTGTGCAGAGAGCCGCAGAGGAACACCAGGCTGCAGGGATTTCCTTGTTTTTGTCAAACTGGGGTTGATGTGGGATGGCAGAGGCTCACACGGGCAGACGGCAGGGAAAGAATTCAGACACACACTCCTGCAGGAAAGCCTTGAACCTCAAACTGGAAAGTTTGGCATTGAGTCGAAGGGATTAAACTGGAAACGGAATTGCAGAACAAAAGCCTCGGACCAGTAGAGGCCATAAATTAAACCAGTAGCCACAAAGCAAAGTATTAGTTGATTACAAAGGCAAACTTTGGTATAAAAGACTATTTAAGGAGCTAAACTTTGACATCAGCTGTGGTGTAGTTTTGTTTAATTATATCTTATTATTATGTAAAAATTAAATTTAATCCGTGTTTCTTTTATTTTATCTGAAGTTGGGTTACCGAGGCAACAGATGCAGGAGGAGAAACCCAGACATCCAACCCCCCCAGAAACTTTCTCCAATTCCTCCAGCACATTGTGGGTCTCCCCTAGGGTCTCAATGTCCCAAGGCCCAGTTTGTGTTACTGGGAACTGGTTCCCATTAGAGCTCATTCCCCTGTTTTTGCCTTCTAAAACCGAATAAATGGATGGATTTCCTCCCTGGAGGTGGTGACCCATGTGGAGATGTCATCTTCAGCTAGTAGATTCTTGTTGGTTGCTGAATGTCTACCCTCACATGCACATGCATCATGCATCATCACAAATGACACTCACGGCTAACACTAACAGCTTTTCTTTTATATTTAACCAAAGAAAACATGTCCTGTGTCTTTATTTCACCTGAGATGCTGAACTCAGTAGCATTTGGGGCAGGGTCTGCCTGTCTCCTTGTGTAATGCAGTTTTAGGTTGCATTTCTGGACGCATTGATGGACTCTGTTACGTGTGAATGGTCTTACCGGGATCGTGTGACTGTATTGATCATGATGATTTTTTGTGTTCTGCTGTCTGAGGGAAGAACATCGGTTGCTGTCCTTGTCCTCAAAGTCACTAATTATTTAACTTTCTGGATGATTTTACATGTTTGCTGCTATGAAATCTTATTTTAGTAAAGCAAAGACAGTTTGAAAAATATTTCTTGTGGGCTAAATTAAATCACACATTAGATCTGAAACAGTGCCAAACTTTTCTGCAGAGGTTTGCAGCACTTTTTGTCTCTGAAGCAACTTTGCTTTTCTCCGTGGCAGAACCGACAGCTGCTGAAAGATCGCTTCATGGTGGAGCTGGTCGAGGGGTCCAGGAAACTCCGCCATGTTTTCCTCTTCACCGACCTGATGCTCTGCACCAAGCTGAAGAAGCAGACTGCAGGGTGAGTGTGGGTTAGAGAGGCAGGTTTATGGTCCTGCTGTGGGAGATGAGGATGGTAGCTTTTACATGTTTTATTTAGCCGGAAGGCTCAGAATAAAAGAACATTTTAAGACTAATATCGTTACAGAAAAGGGCAGCAGTATGAATGTAAGTGGTACATCCCACTGGCGGATCTGACCTTCCAAACTATTGAGGACAGCGAGACCAGCCCCATCCCTCTGGTCCAGGATGAGGAGATTGATGCGATGAAGATAAAAATCTCTCAGATAAAGAATGAGATCCAGAGAGAAAAGGTAACAATGGGCTCAAAATGTTCTGTTAAATGAAAGTTAATGTTTGGGAATTTGATTCACTTCAGAATAAAGATTTCCCACCACACAAAAATAAAACGCTTAATGGTTTGCATGTAATTAGAACAACGGTTTCAGGTCATTTAACGCTGCTACTGTTTGCAGAGAACAACAAAAGGACCCAAAGTGATCGATCGACTGAGGAAGAAGTTATCAGAACAGGAATCCCTGCTTCTTCTCATGTCCCCGAACATGGCGTTCAGAGTGGCCAACAGAAACGGCAAAGTGAGTCTTTCTAATGTCAGTGACTTAAAAACAAGGAACAAAAATAATAGAAATGTTGCTGAAAATGTTTTGGACAATCAGCAACGTTTCTGTTCAGTTTCTGCTGCCCCCTACTGGTCATGTAGTGAAATACAACAACAAGCAGTTTAATACTTTTATTTTCTTGCAGGGTTTCACATTCCTGATCTCCTCAGACTACGAGCGAGCAGAGTGGAGGGAGATCATTCGTGAGCAACAGAAGAAATGTAAGCTTTATTTAGTCCTCTGTTTACCTTCATCAGAGCCCATACTCACAGCTGTAATGCCATTAATGTGATCCACAGGCTTTAAGAGCTTCTCTCTGACCTCTCTGGAGCTACAGATGCTCACAAACTCATGTGTGAAACTACAAACTGTCCACACTATCCCCATGACCATGAATAAGGAAGGTAAGACCCACAATGCATTGCTTCTTTCTCTATAAAAATGGAAATCCTTGTCGGACACATTTGCTGCTGTGCTTCATCTTTAACCTGAAACTCTTCCCGCACAGATGATGAATCCTCGGGTTTATATGGCTTCCTGAATGTCATCGTCCACTCTGCATCTGGGCTCAAGCAGAGCTTAAGTAAGCGTCGTTTTGTTGTGTTTCTGATTGGGAAATCATCTCCCTGCTGTTACTTGAGGTTGCACGCCGTGTCATCATCCTCTCTGTCAATCCTCACTCTCTCCACGGCTGCCAGCTGGGAGGGCAGCTGGAGGCGAACAATTGGGATTAGTCAGGAGCACTGCGTACAAGCTGCCTCAAATATGTCTTCAGCTACTCAAACTACTTGTCCCATGTGCTAAAATGTGGAAAGACCAGTTGCATTGCTGGAGTCGTATACTGGTGTTACTGGAGTTGTAAGAATAAGAGAGAGAGGGAGGTCTGGTTGTGCAAAGTTCCTGCAGACACCACTATGTGGGCATGTTTCAACTAGATAAATAATATGAACGGTTAGTTTACTTTAACTTTAATTTCACCATTAAAACTAGTTCTTCTTATATTAACTAGACCTGTACTGCTCCCTGGAGGTGGACTCCTTTGGGTATTTTGTCAACAAAGCCAAGACACGTGTTTACAGAGACTCTACAGAACCCAACTGGAATGAGGTGAGAGTCCAAAGCAGAGTTATCAAATCTGATGACTCTCCTTTGTTTGCTAAGTGAAGGAAACTAAGGAAAATGAACGTAATGAGATGCATGTAACATTGTTTTATGCTAGGAGTTTGAGATTGAATTGGAGGGCTCTCAGACTGTGAGGCTTTTGTGCTATGAGAAGTGCTGCAACAAAGCCAAACAGAGCAAAGAGGAAGGAGAGGCCACAGACAAGATCATGGCCAAGGGACAAATAAAGGTAAGCAACATCTGGATCACAGAGGACATTTCATGTTCCTGTGGAGTCTGCACTTTGAAGATGCTGGACATGTTTTTTATCAATAAAAATGTGAGCAAATGATAGATGTTACATCAGCCCTGAATGAGTGGCGTTTATAGGAATACTTTTACCTGTGTTTAAATTAGCTTTCCCAGCATTAACCACTGTTTCCAGTTACTTCCCGGTGTCTTATCTCTATCGATTACGCTTGTTACCGCTAAAGAAGTGAGTCATGAGGTTGCCACGAGGTCACTTCAGCTTGACCTTCTGATCAGGATCGACAGAGGCCGGATTAGTCTATGGGTTAGCCAAATGTAGCCGTTGGCACTGCTCTGCAGTATCGCAGAGAGAGGGGGTGTGGAGCTGTGGTTGATGAGCCAGGGAAGGATTTCCCTGCTGATGACAGGTGGATCAAGCAACACTGGAGCATTTGAAGAAAGGAGCATGTGGGTTGTGTTGGTGGTCAATCACCTGCCACATGAATCAGAGGCCAACAACATATATATA
>JBAMIG010000012.1:22216087-22226126 GCA_037177335.1 Kiunga ballochi | reverse complement strand
ATTCTATTCTATTCTATTCTATTCTATTCTATTCTATTCTATTCTATTCTATTCTATTCTATTCTACAGTTTTTAGCTGATGCTTTTCTCCAAAGCGACACACACATCAGAGAAAAAGAACAACACTAGCAAGAAACCAAACAGGGAGCATAAATCCGTGCCAGTATGGTTGGACACAGGTGTTGTCCTGTAGTGCGAGATAAAGATAAAGCCTCTGTGGAACTGCCACAGCATCATGGCTCTTTTGTTCCCCTGCATGGCCAGTCTAACAATATAAAACAGTGGCATTGTTCAGTGTGATCATTTAAATAACTCATTGTGTCCTCTATTTAAAAAAGTCCACCTGATCCTAAATTTATATTTAACTAAACTGCATTTTCTATTATATTTAGCATAAAATATCATCTTTATTGATTTAAACATAAATTGTTTCTGATTGCATAATTGCATTATGCTACTTCTGTCTGTAAGGAAACAGTTATGTGGTCATGTTAAGTGATGTTTGCACATGAAGTCCGCTCTGGTCTTGGAAAGTCCAAATGCAACCTGAACCACCACCTTCACTTTTTCCCTCCTATTTTACATAATGCATGATCAATCCCATATATTACTAGCAAATGACATGATAAATATCAGATTATTTGTATATAAATATCATTTTTAGGTGACAGGGCTGTAATTGGAGCTTGGGTTATCACAGTGATAGCTGTTTAGCTTAGCCTTAAAGTTGTGGCTTCACATGTAGCAGAGGAACATTGAGGTTGATGATGTCAGATTAATGTAATAAGATTTATAATAATGTGAGTAGCAGCCTTAAACACATTTTAGAGGAGTGTTAGACTTCTTAAAAATGTTATTTTCCCTGACTACACCATCACAGTAAAAGCCCTGGCTATTTAAAGAGCTAAACATTTCCATGCACACTGCAGAACCATGCAGTATTTAAGGTGCTTCACTTTATAAACTTATTGTTTGCAACATTAAATGTGAAATAAAAATCTGAATTTACTATCTAGACAATACAACTTGTCTCTGTGTTTTTTGCATAAAGCAAATAAAATGTGTTTGGTCAGATATGAAGCACATCTTCATTGGAGAGATTTACTGTATTTTTACCACAAAAGAAAATAATATTTAGACCATTTTACAACACAACTACCTTTAAGTCAGGGTTAAATAAGCTTTTATATTTAATATTTGTTTCAGTGTAAATGAAGTGACCCTCCTGTGATGCTGAGGTGATGCAACCGGGGGAGGGGTCGATGTTCATCCGGCTGCTGCCAACAGAAAGGAGCCGACATCCGACACCGATGCTGCCCTCAGAAGTTGCCGAACTGAGAAAGTCTTTGCAAGCACAAATGGATGTTCACCGGACTTTCATTGATGTGTCAACTTGGAAGAATTAATAGAAGCTAAGGTATGTTTTTTAAAGTCGGGTTTTTACTGCTTGGTCTTTTGCCGGCTATGCTAATTTAGTTAGCCTAATGATGGCATTAGCTGCCTGAGCTTATGCACTGCTGACTGACAGCTAGCTCAAAACTGGCTTAAATAAACCAGTTTTAAAGTAACATTATTCACAAAGACTCGTTTTTTAATCACGCTAATGTTTAATTTAATGGGAATACCATTTTAACCAGCAGAGCAGCCCTGAGTTAAGCTGTCAAGCTAGCAGATGCATTATGATACTTAATTTGATTCATTTCAGAATAAGCCATCTTTCGTTGTCATGTAACTTTATTAATCAAGATTTCAGTGTTGGTCTTTATTTAATGTAAGGCAGTGTGCTCCTGAAGCGACATTTCTTTTTAAATAGCTTTTTATTCAATTCGACGATTAGGTAAAAGTATATAGTTAACGCCATGATTACTCAACTTCAAAGTCTCTCACCTTGATAGATATCCTCCTCTTAAACTATACTCCTGAGCTGTTGTATTATTACGCTATGTAATGTACCCAAATTTAGGCTATAGTTCAAACTGGCTCATTTTAATACATTTATAACTCTGTGCTTTTGTGTTGGAAACGTATCGCCAAACAGGAAGTGAAATAGCTGAAATTCCGCGCGTGCCTTAAAGCGTAGCTAGCTAGCTTTACTGGGTATCTCCTTGACTTCAATGATGATTTTGTTATGCAAATATAACATACATGCTCACTAGAGTTGGTCAGTTGACTTTATATGAAAGAGTTTGATTAGGTTTATCAGTATTTATATGAATGATGTTGGGTTTTTCTTTTATGGCTGACGTTGTCCGTGGTGCTGCTAATGTAGGTGTTGTCCAGGACAATGTACCACCGACCAGAGAAGGGTCCAAAGGGAACTGATTCTGCAGAATTTCTTGTCCTATTTGCCCTCTAGATCTATGCTAAAGACGTAGAAACTTATTTGACATTCTCAAGCGTTTTAAGGATAACCTGGATAGATTAAAACGTGACATACAGTGCCCACCCTTCAGATGGGCTTTATTAGCTGTTAGCACTGCATCAGCATTGCTTTCATTTAATAAAATGTTAAAGTAAAAAAAACAACCTTATCCTGCAAAGCTGGACATTTCAACACTAGGAGACATATATAATAAAGGTTTTCTTGAAGTTCATCAGTGGTACCTGATAACTAACCACATCATATTTATGGTCCAGACAAACAGGGACAGGTTATTTTAGTTAAAAGGTTTTTCACAGCTTTTATATATTACAGGGTTTTATGCGATAAAGGGCGCTTCATGATAAATTGCCTTGCAGCTTTGCTTATTAATAGAAAGGACACTAAACAGAGTGTGCTGTGTCCCAGGCAGACCCATACCCTCTTTTTCTTTCACAGTCACCTTCTTAGAGTTGACTCTTGAATTTTATTTTCTTTTTATGGGAGACGCCGCCACAGGAAGCCGGTGTTATGGCAAGGACGTGCCTCCCTGCAGTTTAACCATGAATAAGGCAGGAGAACAGAGAAGGGGTATTTACAGGAGCACAACTACCCCCACTGCCTTCTCTGGCTCTTTAATTCGGTGTCTTTTCCCTCGTTCCCATGCTTTTGTTCGGCCGTCTGTAAAGGAACACAGTGCTCTCTTGTTCCTTTGGCGAGACCAAATCGCATTCATTGCTTTAATTAATGCGGAGATCAAATACTGTAGATTTGATTTGAATTAGTTCACGTGTCCGTCCTCCAGCCGCCTGCAGCTTACATTACAGGGTTGAAAGGTCACACGGCACTGACACAAAGTGGAGGACGACCTTTTGTTTGTACGACATCCAGATTTTTAAATATGCACCGTTTTTGTGGTCACTTTTTTACATTTTGATGTGCCTCATTGTTGCCTCTCTACACCAGCTACATTGACTTGTATATAAAAGTTTTTAACTGGTTTGAACAATGGATTTTGGTGTTTTTATCTGTACTTTCTATCAAAGACTTCAGCTATACGGAAACGGTGGATTATTGGAATATAATGACCTAATAATGTTATCTATGAGTAACAAAAGTATCCGTATCAAGATAAATCTTTTGTAGATGAATATTATTTTGCAAAGCAGGAGAGTGTAAGCAAAGGGTGCTGACTCTGCTCCATTTAGCTGCTCTGTTGGTCCCCAGTGTTTGCTCTCATATCTATTCAGAGCCAGTGGAAAGGGCTGTGCTCCAGCTCGCTGATCTCCATTACAGACATCTGCTTTGACACACATTCAGCTATTCGGAGAACTGGCTAGTTGTTGTGCTTGGGGAAAACGCCCCTGCACAATTGAAACGTATGTGTTTGGGGATAATTGCATGCGTATCCAGATATAACTGAAAACATGAGGTGTGCAGTTATCTGCAGAGAGGTTGTGGGTAATAATTAGCTGTGTTATCAACGGTTTCATAACGAACATGATGTTAGGATTGAGGCAGGTTAAAGTCTCAGGATACTTTAATTAAAGACAAAAACCTCTCATTTCAGTAGTAAACTGATGTACTTTTTCTGAAGCTGAATTGTTGTGTGGCAGAGTTTGGTTTCAGAGGGAAGCTGCAGTTTCAAACCTGAGTTTTGTTGTTTGTTCATCAGGTTTGCTGTGAGACGGCAGTAATGAAAGCGTGTTGATATACTGTTTTTAGAGGCTGTTTTACCTTTAAATGTTTAGAAACTTAAACTTGTTGTGAAAACAACAAATTTCTCTGCTTTTAAAGCAAGAAGAGGAGTTTTATTGTGAAGGTAACCCGTACAAACCTCTCATTTTCAGAAAACCATTCAAACCCGATTTTTCTTTTTTAATATTTGGATTCCTAAAACTGTTTTAAGCAGAGGTAAAAATCCGGTATATAACTGCATTATGGTCAATCAACCAGTTTGTGCAATGGTTGTGGTTTAGGTTTCCTCCTTATTTAAACTAGTAAAGCTTTCAGATCATCTCTGAGCCAGCATCGGCGCTGAGCATGAGGTGCTGTGTTGGATGGACTTCTGGTCATGGTACCACTCTGATGATGACTAACTCCAAGGCAAAATATTCTGCTGACAGCTGGTATGCTTTGGATCATAGTGGTGCTGAAAAGATGTTTTTATTTTCATCTGATTTCCTTTAAGCCTGACTCAGAAATTCCTCTGTTCAATAAAGAGCCTGAGATTCCATCAATAAGTAGCCGCTGTTAGAAAAGCCGCTTTCAGTAACTTTCTACTGTTTTAACCATGTAGATTCAGTCTGACCTCATCCCAAACAGCTGTTTACAATGTTTTTGTTGATTTAAAAACATTTTACTTGTGCTTTTTGCCAGTGTGTTGGTCTCTAGTTGTAGTATTTTTCATAGACTCTTAACTAACTCATATTTTAATTAATATTTTATAAGTAATGTAGTGAAAAAGCCCTTTTTTACTTCTAAGGTTCCTAATCTGATCAGCTTCACAGGACCATTTTTGTGTCATTGTTGCATAAATCTTGATTCAATGATTCAAAACTATGTCTGACATGTGAAAGTTAATGGTTTCTCTGACGCTCTCCGTCTCATGGAGGACTTTTGGCTAACTGCCTCTTGTCATTAAATCAGCTGGAGGTTTACTGGGCCATTGCAAAACCATAATTTTTGTTTGTTTTTCTTCCAGTTATTGTACATCTTCAGCTTTCTTTGGATGACCTAATTTAAGACTCAATGTTAAGTTTTAGTACTTAAACTGAACTGCAGAACTCTTTGGTATGCAGAGAAACTTAATGGTTATTAATGGCAACATGCACAAATCAGCAACCCTCCACCACCACGCTTTGTAGTCTGTTTGAGGTATTTGTGGTGAAACGCTGTCTTGATGGATTCATTGAAATGGAAATAATCAAATAAAACTTCAGATTGATGGACAGAAAGTTTATTGCTGATGTCTTTCCTCCATGACATCATGTAAAGTCACGGCTGCACATTGCAGACCAGCAAACATCTGCTTACTGATCAGGTACGATGGATTAGAAGCAAGGAGCTTCTTACCCGTTTATTTCCCCTGAAAACTGCAAGAGTGTGTTTTTGTTTTTGCTCGCTGCTGCATTTTGTCTTAGTTTGTTAAATGTTGCAATGTGTCATCTGATGTTTATTATCACAGGTTGCCATTTTCCTTGCTTTAGAGTAAGAAAGAGGTGAGTGTAGGAACATTTTATAGCTTTTTATTAGTCTTTAAAGGCTACGATAAGTAAACTGAAGATCTAAAAATCTTACTGGCATTTTAAATGTCTTTGTGTTGTGGACATTTAATGCAATGATGACATGAAAATCAAATCTTTTTTTTTTTTTTCTTTTCTTATTTGGTTGGAAACTAATAGCTCTTCGTTTAAAACACAATTTCCACAAATATCTGCTTCCAAATGGAGTTTTATACTCCTTTTGCCAATGTTTCAGGTTTGAAAATAAAGAAATAAAAATAGAAATAAAGTTCAATAAAGCTATTCAAAAATAACAACAAATCTCTTATTGTAGATATTAAGCTTTAAAGTTGCCTTTTTTTCCAAAGTCTTTTAAAGTTTGTGGCTTTAAACAATCTTTTGGGGGGCTAAAATGGCTTTTACAGTTGAAAAGGTTCTTCTACATCCGGTCATCTGCATCTGGATCACGGGGTTGACACTGAGCAACAAGCATGATAAATAAATAAATAAATAAATAAAGGATTCCTTTCCGATGAGAAAGTATAATAGAAGATTTTCTGCAGGATGACATTATACATCTAAATTCAGGAAAGGTGTCTGAAATTCCTAACTAAAGTTCTGGTTCAGCAGAAATCCCTGTGCTGGCTTAATAGCAGCTTATTTTGGGTTGTTTGTAATGATAGAGAAACACCTGATTAAAAAAAATAAGACCACAGTTCAAACAGTGTAAACATCAGTGTGTAAATCTGTTTGCTATTTACAGTCTGCTCATATCTAAACAATCATCATCTGCTCAGGAACGGCACCGACTTAGAGGTGGATTGTAGAATAAATCACTTCAACTCACATTTCCCCAAAGAAATCCACATTTGTGCTAAAGTGCTTTTTGTGTCCAGCTGTTTCCCAGATCACTTCTTGCTTTTATTGCTTCGTGTCAGGTTTCACACACACCTGGACACACGTTGCCTCCTGCGTTGTGTTTGTTGAATGGCTACAGCCAGAACAAACACTTTATAATGACGAGACCACTTTAGTGTTTGAGGGAAGATGTTTGTTTAATCTGTTACTAATTCAGTGCACGTGTAGAAATACCAGTTTAAATTATTTGGAGTCTCTCTGGACTGTTGGGTTGTTTTAAACAAAGCGAGGATGATGATGATGATACGCTGGTATAGGTGCAGCTTCCACAAACACGCCACCAATTCATTTCTTCGCTGTGCTTGGTAACAAAGTCACACAGTTATCCTTTTCTGTTTCACACAATCCCAGTTTTTTCTTTCTAATGGAAGAATTTGATCCTCATTGGATTGCTGTAAAAATGCAGAAAAGCTCCTTTTAACTGCTTCATCTTTATTTGTGCAGAGATCCAACCACCCACACAGATGATCTTTATCAGTAACATGGTTGCTGCAGCTCACGGGCACATTTAGGTTGGACTTGAACCAACCATCACATGAACAAACACACAGGAGACATCTAGTGGAGCGACTAGCTGGCAGCTCGAGGCATTTCATTTACACTGTTTTGTTCCAGCAAATATAAGTAACTACAGTGAAGACTAAGCTTGAATTTAAAAGTTATCCCTCACACTTTGATGTTAAACATGAATAAACAAAATATTTTATATCTGTAGATATTGAATCTGTCTATTAAAGAGAAATCTTAGCTAAGCTTTAAGCTATTTCTAGTGAATCTTTACTTGATGTGGTCTCGGTCTTTGCTGCTTCTGGGGGAATAGCCTCTGTGGAAAGAATTCCTATTTCATGGAAAACTGGAGCCATCACTCTGCACACTGACATGTTTTACATGTTTCTCCTCTTTCCCTCCTTTGTCTGCAGATTGAGCTGTAAATGTGTCTGCATCAGAGAGCTCAGTATGAAGAAGTCGGTCCGGCCAGTGGCGAGTAAGGTCAGCGGGGATCGAGGGAAGTCTGAAGCCACTGGCGTCGGAAAGTCAACGACCAAGAGTACCACCCCTCTGCTGAAGGTGAAACTCGTCATTCGTTGAGGCAGTTTGCAGCTGAGATGCTTGGTTTTGGTTGTATCTGTGTGAAAATGCTGGATTTTTGTTCTTTTAGGTGAAAAGCAATGATGATCTTTTAGCGACGATGGTTGGAGGGAATCCTACATCAGGTAGCGCTGCTACGAAAGCCAAGAAGACGGCCTCTACGGGAACTACTGCGAGCAACTTAGATAGCAAGCCAAAGACATCTTCAGGTACCTGAAATGTCACAGAAAGTGTCTGCCTCTCCTCTGTTGTCATTTAGATTATAAAATGAGTCTTTCTGCTTTTTTTATAGGTAGTTTATCCAAACGAACACCATCAACGACGTCAAAGGAGCCGAGTTCAACAAGAGATCGTCTTCGGACATCCAGGACGTCGTCTGCCAAAAAGCAGCCGGCATCAGGGACTGCAGCAGGGGACGTGGCCTCAGGAAAGCGCTCCCGGAGTCAGATCCTGACGGAGTCGGAGGGCCGTATGAGCAAATCCAAATCCGATGGTCAGATCAGTGATAAAGTTGCTCTGGAAGCCAAAGTGAAAGACCTGCTTGGTTTGGCTAAGAGCAAAGACGTGGAGATCCTCCATCTTCGCAGTGAACTGAGGGACATGCGAGCTCAGCTTGGTATTGGGGGAAACAAAGTACCTCTGCAGGAGGAAGTGGGAGAAGAAGAGAAGCCCCATGTTTCAGCCATCACAGCAGCGGATGTGGAGTCCACCCTGATTCTCCTACAAGAGCAAAACCAGGCAATCAGAGAGGAGCTCAACCTGCTGAAGAGTGAGAACCGCATGCTGAAAGACCGGCTCAATGCTCTAGGCTTTTCCCTGGAACAGAGACTGGACAGTTCTGACAAGCTTTTTAACTACCCCTCCCTGAGCCCGGATCTGGCCACAAGCAGCGCACACAGCGACGGCGGCTGCACAGGTACACTCACCTCTTCGGTCGAAGGCTCCGCCCCCGGCTCATTAGAGGATCTGCTCACAGGACACCAGCACGGGGGCTCTGCAGACAACCTCGACAGTGAATCCAGCGAGGTCTACCAAGCGGTCACCTCCAGCGATGATGCTCTAGACGCTCCATCCGGAGCGTCCTCGTCATCCGAGTCCGAGTGTGCTCCGAGCACAGAGCGCTCCAGGAGAGGCAGCAGCGGTAATGCCAGTGAGGTGTCGGTAGCTTGTCTGACTGAACGCATCCACCAGATGGAGGAGAACCAGCACAGCACTGCTGAGGAGCTTCAGGCTACCTTACAAGAGCTCGCTGACCTTCAGCAAATCACCCAGGAGCTGAATGGAGAGAACGAGCGTCTTGGTGAGGAGAAGGTCATCCTCATGGATTCCTTGTGCCAGCAGAGTGACAAGCTGGAGTTGTACGGCCGACAAATCGAGTACCTACGCTCGCTTTTGGATGAGCATCACATATCTTATGTCCTGGAGGAGGATATAAAGAGCGGGCGTTATATGGAGCTGGAGCAGCGCTATGCAGACCTGGCAGATAATGCCCGCTTTGAGAGAGAGCAGCTGCTGGGAGTGCAGCAGCACCTGTCCAACACCCTGAAAATGGCCGAGCAGGACAATGCTGAAGCCCAGGAGATGATCGGAGCCCTAAAGGAAAGGAACCACCAAATGGAGCGCATCGTGGACTCAGAGAGACAGGATCGGGCTGCAATGGCGGCCACGCTGGAGGAATACAAGGCCGCCGTGAGCAACGACCAGGCAGAGCTCAGCCGATGCAGAGCCCAGCTGGACCAAGAGAGGCAGAGGGTGG
The DNA here is from genome assembly GCA_037177335.1 of Kiunga ballochi. NCBI lineage: Eukaryota > Metazoa > Chordata > Actinopteri > Atheriniformes > Pseudomugilidae > Kiunga > Kiunga ballochi. The sequence continues at coordinate 22,216,780 of JBAMIG010000012.1, read as the reverse complement.
CCGAGCTGTACTCCCTTCACACAGCGGGGGACAAAAACGATATCTGCCAGCTGTTGGAGGGGGTACGGCTGGCCAAGGAGGAGGCTGAAGCCAAGGCTGCAAAGCTGCAGCAGGAGCTAGAACAAGCACACGCTGAGCTCAGCCGGCTGCAGGAGACTTTCAGCAAGGTTGGGAAGCTAAATTAAGAGATTTGACCTAAATGAAACTTTAATATAGAGTGGAATAATACGGGAGTTTCTGGGTCACAAAATGCCTGCAAACTCTTTGTGTCATGCATAAAGCATCAGTTAACCTTTTAGGAAGACTGCTCCTCCAAACATCACAAATAAAACTCCAGAGATGTGTAATGAGGACAAATTTAGAGTGAATAAAACTGCATAAGCTTTGTTTCTACAGAACTTGTTGGTAATAACTGAAGGGTACTTTTCATCCTGCTTGTACAGCTGGACCGAGAATACAGAGACTTCCAGGCGCAGGTTCAGCAGCAGATGGCCGAGCAGGAACGGACGCTGGAGAAGCAGCGTGTGGAGCTACAGGAGAAAGAGACGGAGATTGCAGACATGAAGGAAACCATCTTTGAGCTGGAAGATGAGGTGGAGCAGCACAGAGCTCTGAAACTCCACGACAACCTTATTATCTCAGACCTTGAAAGTAAGTGAGCTGGAAAAACGGCGTAACGTTATAATTCCTGAC
>JBAMIG010000012.1:22203689-22215987 GCA_037177335.1 Kiunga ballochi | reverse complement strand
ATTGTGAGAAGAAAATTAATATCTTTACACAAAGCTTTTATGTTTTAGACCTGTTCACCGTTACACGATTTTCTCTCTTATTTTAGACTCTGTGAAAAAGCTGCAGGACCAGAAGCACGACATGGAGCGGGAGATTAAGATTCTCAATCGCAAACTGAGGGTAAGCGCACACCACACATCTGCCCCCACGTTACAGAACAACCTAAATACTGCTATTAAAAAGCACAATGTAAGAAAGCTTGCAAAAAGTGTTATTTACTTTGGAGATCAGACGACTTGAGCTAACAGAAGATGCGAGGAGAAAACAGGAAGAAGAGTCAGGATGAGTTTAGCCTCATACGTACACTTTCACTCACTCGCTACCGTTACGAAATAAACAGTAACCGAGTGAGATGCGGAGGAACTTGCCACACACTGTTTTGGTGGCGTTGGATACAAATGAAATTTTATGTCTACTGGACGTACAATAACATCTGCAATCAGCTGGCTCATTGGCTTTTGGTTTGTCAACGTGCACCCGCCTACACGCGGCTGCAGAGGAGCCGGCTGACAAATTCATTGTTTATCTCTAGGAGCTGCTGCCTGCTAATGTTTCCTTGTACGTGTGCAGGAGGAGTCCATGGAGTGGCGCCAGTTCCAGGCGGATCTGCAAACAGCTGTGGTCATTGCTAATGACATCAAGTCAGAAGCGCAGGAAGAGATCGGAGACCTGCGGCGCCGTCTGCAGGAAGCTCAGGAGAAGAACGAGAAGCTGAGCAAGGAGCTGGATGAGGTTAAGAGCCGCAAGTAAGGCGTGTGAATGAGACTCTAGCTGACATCTTCTGACCTTTCTTCCCTACACAAAATAAGAGGACAGTTAGTCTTTATTCAGCAATAAAGAGCAATTTGTTACAGTGTAAAGCTCATGTGCCTCGTGTATCGTGTGTGTTTTCCAGGCAGGAAGAGGAGAGAGGCAGAGTGTATAACTACATGAATGCAGTGGAGAGAGACCTTGCAGCTCTGAGACAGGGAATGGGTCTAAGCAGGCGATCCTCCACCTCATCAGAGCCTTCACCAACTGTGAAAACGCTCATCAAGAGCTTTGATAGTGCCTCACAAGGTACTCCCATCATTAGAGGCTCCTCTTTCTTTGGTTCATCAATATCAGCATCTTCTGTTAATCAATTTTATCTTTTTATTTAGGTCCACCGACCAATGGAGCCACTGTGACTCCAACAGCCTCAGCTACCCCGTTACCACGAACCCCCCTCAGCCCCAGTCCCATGAAGACGCCCCCAGCAGCTGCTGTTTCACCCATACAGGTACAAGGCCTTCACATACATGTTCTTACCTGTTACCTGTGACCATGTGACAGAGATATGAGTGGGCGTGTCACGATCCAGATCCGTTTCATCTGCATCTGTTTACGAGTTGCTGCTTGTAGAGCATCTTTAATAAAAGTTACTTTTAATTTTGATCATTCATAAACTAATATAACATTTTTAAGTGTGTGCACACTGAGCCAAACACTTAAATGTTTAGGAAACTAGATTAGCAACCTCTCTACCCTGTCATTAAACAAGCAGTGCTGTAAAATCAACTTATGCTGTTTCAGAGACACTCTATAAGTGGATCCATGTCGGCAGCCAAGCCTCTCTCCTCTTTGAGTGATAAGAGACCCAGCTACGCTGACATGACCATGCCAGGTAAATGTACACCATGTCCTGTGTAATGATGTAAGAACTGCTTATCTGAAGACCTAAAGGCTCTGAATGGTGTGCTGTTAAATATGGATGACAAACAGGATACTGTGAAGCCTTTGTCTGCTGTTACACCTCTGCCATAAACATAAACAGGAATGGACCGTTCCCTCTCTCATTGCATGTTTCCTGTATGTTTAAGGGATGAGAGGAGGGGAAATAACGAGGCCTCTGTTCCCTCAGTTCATTCTCATAATGAGTTCAAGTGTTTCATGTGAACGTGCAACTTAGCCATAGCCTCCAATGTTTCGTTTACTTTTCTGTGATTTATTGTTTTCTTGGTGAATAAGCCTCAGGCGTCTGTATTCCCTGAACTCTGAGGGGCCAGAATGGGACTGCTAGCTGGCTCCTATTACATTTCATGTCAGAGGAAGTTGACCATAAGATTACTGTAACATAAATGTGATGTCTCTGCAGCCGACCACCTTCTCAGGGGAACTTCAGCTAGTCGACCCACACCCGTCCTCCAGAGGGTCTCCAACATGGATGCCACCAAGGCGATTTCAGGTTTCTGATGCTTTGTTTTTAAACACATCATGAATTAATGTACAAATTTAGTTTATTCATCACATCTGTAATTGCTCCTGGTCATTAGCAGTGTCACGCAGGAGCAGCGAGGACATAAAGAGGGACATGTCCGCTTCAGATGGGGCCTCTTCAACCTCCCTGATGGCTATAAGCACATCTTCCTCCCCGCTGTCTCTTTCCTCTTCCTCCCCCACTGCTTCCATCACACCCACAACCCGCAGTCGATTAAGGTAATGCATGTCCGTGCACGTAATCGGCTCCCTACCTGGAGTTATTATTAAGCTCAAAGTGGAACAGACTACACAGCGTCGTCTTCACTGAACTTTGAATGAAAATAAATGTGAAACAAACTGTAGCAGATCTCTTAAGTGCCATTTTATCTGGCTGATGTTTCTGTAACAGAGAGGAAAGAAAGGACCCTCTGTCAGCACTGGCCCGGGAATATGGAGGCTCAAAGAGGAACGCTTTGCTAAAGTGGTGCCAAAAGAAGACTGAAGGCTATCAGGTACGATGCGTCCGCTGATATCTATGCACAGAAAATGCTAATGAGCTGTGATTAGGTTGTCTGAAACCTCCTTCATCAGGTCCAAAGTTTGAATGTTTGCAGTAAAATGCTGTGATGAGCATTTCCAGTCTTCCTGAAAGGCCACATGTTTTTGTGTTCACCTTTTAGCTTTGTGATAAAGTTAATGAGACAAATGGTTCCCGGGTGAATGTAATGAGCTGGGATGTGAGGATGTGTTAGAGTCGTTCCTAAAGACGGGGAGATTTGCTTCACTGTTGTACTGATGATGTCGATGTGCAGTTCACTTTAACAACCACACGAGGCAGCTGATTATTTTTTTTATTCACACTTGGTTTGTGGTTTCACTGGGAAGTTTTGAGTTTTGCCCCAGTAGCAAACATAACTAAGCTGTTATGGTTAAACTTACTCTGGTCTCGCTCCTTTACCCCCACTAGCTCTAATACAGCAGATGGAGGGTCTGGGCCTTTAGGTTTCTTGCCTTTTGTGATCCGAGGAGGATTTTTATGCATTTAAACAACTTTCTCACCACATATAAAATGATATTTAGACATGATCTGAGCGAGGAGGCTGATTTTAGCCATGTAAGTTTTTTTTTAATGAAACCAAATCCACCCTAAAACCACTTGTTCATGAATATTTTTACCATTTTCAAGCATTAATTTGAAATCATCAGGTGTCCAGAGAACAAAGTAATACAGAGGCTCTATTAAAGATCTGTTATTGGCAGGGAGAGAAGCAGATCTTTGTCAGATGGATAGTGGGGGGGCAAGGTCACAAACACCAACTTATGTTATTTTAGAGTCATAGGTCAAAGTTTAGGAACCACAGAGGATCATTTTATGGCAAAGCCTTGTTTCTATAGCAACTGGTGTTGTTGTGGTTGACCCATATGTGGAATAAAGTGTAGATTCTAGTTTTAATATATATGAAGCCAATAAAATGTTTCAGCTTCATTATTTTAATATACTGGTTGGCCTTTTTGTATAAACTGTTCCAATATAAAAATGCCTTTTATGGTTCTGATTAAATGGTCTAAATTCAAACAATCTGCTGTAGGTTTATATTAGCAGGAAACTCTGATGTGGTGAAAAGAGAAGCAACAATAAACAGACTGAGAGCAAAAATGAGAAGCATTAAATCCAGTCTGCATCATTTCCATGTGCATTAACACACCCAGTCACATGGGGTGGTTCCCTCCACCTCCAACAACCCCAGCATCTGCACAGAGAAGCTCAAATATACATTAGGGACCTTTAAAAGAACCACGAGTAGCAGTGAAGTCAGTCGTTTTCTAAACGCGCTTAATCTAATTAAGGCTGGAGCGTATTCCAGCCACCATTTGGGCACGGTGGCACGCGGCGGCATACACCCGGACTGGTCAGCAGTCCATCGCCGGGTTACAGATGCATCATGTGACTCATCTCCTAAAGACTGTGCAAACACATAGAGGCAAGTAGTGTTGAGGAATTGACTGAGCAATGATTGAATAACACTTAACCAGAGCATCAAATGTCATCAGGGATGAAGGTTTTGGTTGCTATGGCATCCTAAGTCCTCTCCAGGAAGTGTGCAACATGTAACACATCCTGTGCGTACCCATCTAGAAATGACTCTAAGCTCTGTAAATGATTACACTGGAGGAAGATGATGGTTCAGACATTGTTGTTCACTGGAGGCTGTAACTCTTATTTTGTAAGGCCAGGTGATGGAGGAAAGGATGAAAGGTGTGGTTCTGATGAGAAAAGCTGAAATGAAATCACAGAGTGTAATAAAGCAATGTTGAAAGCTCAGGATCTACTGGATAAAACGTTGCATCCTTGTATTGATCTGACTGATCGGTTATACGTTTTGGTCTGGGATTGTGAATGTTCAGCTCAGTTAAACGGGTCATTGCTGTTTCAGAACATCGATATCACAAACTTCAGCAGCAGCTGGAACGACGGCCTGGCCTTCTGCGCTTTGCTGCACACCTATCTGCCCGCACACATCCCTTACCAGGAGCTCACCAGCCAAGATAAGGCAAGTAGATTTTATACCTAAATCCTCCAAATGTTTAATTCTCTTTTTATTGCAACTCTCACTTTTAATCCTCAGAGGAGAAACTTCACTTTAGCCTTCCAGGCTGCTGAGAGCGTCGGCATCAAATGCACATTGGTGAGTTTTTTACTTTCTACTTCCTCTGCTATGTTGTATCATCTAAGTGCAGATACATTTAAAACCTTTGACTCATGATGGCAATCATTTACTAGTAAACTACACTTTTTATGAGGCTATAAAGAGAAGTATGTGGTGAGTTAACAGCATTTCCCTGTAAACGCATTTTGTTTGGTTTAGTGCAGTGTAGTGTTTCTTTGCTTTTATCGTGATCTCTTTTACTGTCATTATTATTATTATAATTTGCTTTTATTTGTGTCAAATCTTATTTCTTGTTATTGTTTTTGTTATATATTAGTGCTTTTATTTTGTAAAGCACTGAGTTGCTCTTTTGTGCTTAATAAAGTGTTGTATAAATAAAACCAGGCAACAGTGAAACAAAAAGAATACTGATATATTTTGACACCCAAATAGTCCCCGTACAAGCTCCTTAGGCTGTGTGATGTCACAGACACGGGATTTACTTACCTCTTTTATATGTGCTCATTATTAGCAAGAGGAGACAGAGCTTTGTTTTGTTTTACATTTGCTGCTAAATTAAACTAAAAATGTCTCGTTCCTGTGAACTATTTATCCTGTAAGCTTGACATGTGCTGTTTTTACTCTGTCTATAAACAAAGAGTGTGACTGCGTCCTCTGGTCCATCAGGCCTGCTAAACACAAAGTGTCCTGGAGCAGAAAGTGTCTCTTTTGTCCTGAATGCGTTCAATTCAATTCAACTTTATTTATATAGCACCGCTTCATGACAGTGTCATCTCAGGACACTTCACATCATAATAAGCCAATTTATTCTATAGCCTAGATAAGGGAAACCAGATGATTGGATCAAATCCTGACTTGGATCCAAACCCCAGCCTGAGCAAGCATTAGGCGACAGTGGGAAGGAAAACTCCCTTGTAACAGGAAGATAAAGCCTCGTTCACACCTGTACATGGAGCTTGTAATTGGATTACCTGGGACTCTAGTTAGCACATCAGAATATTATCTCCTGGGATTTCTATGTTATCAGCACAAAACAAATGTTTTTTCTATGGTTTTATTTGTGGTAGAAACGTATTTTTCTCAGTCTAAAACATGTAAAGTTTCTTTGCAAAGCGAATTTGAATGTTAAGCTGTTGCCTTTCTTTCTCCTCCAGGACATCAATGAGATGGTGCACACGGAGAGGCCAGACTGGCAGAGCGTCATGACATATGTCACGGCCATCTACAAATACTTTGAAACCTGACTTCCCCGTCTTGCTCGCTCGCCCTGCAGCACAATCAGAGCCACAGCGACCTTCCTCAGCTCTCTCACTCCACCGTCAACCTTACCTCACTGACCCTCTGCGTCCACGTCCCAGCGACATCACGCTGCATGTCTGTAATGTTAACGTCAGACCTGAACCTCACTGGACACGTGCACAGCTGGGGCTTCTTCATACGTTTACTGTTGCACTAGTGAGCAATGAGAAGTGAAAGCCAGTTAACCAAGTATGAGGTGATCTTAGAGGAGGATCACCTCGCTCTTCAGTTCATGTCTGAAGGAGCAGCATGAGGAAGAAACCAAATGTCAGTGCCTTCTTTCTGGCTATAAATGCCCTCCACATATCCAGGAGGATGATGCCTATTGAAGCGGATTTCCTTCAAATAGTTTAAATCTGATTTTAATGAAGCTACTTTGCTGAAGATTCACCTTGAATAAACCTTAAGCAGCTGCAGCTTCTTTGCACAGAATCTTCCAGACGCTACAGATGAATGAAACATGCGAGTTGCGACACAGGAAATGAGCTCTGTGACCTCAGACTGTGAAGCTGAAGAGTTTATAAGTTGCCAAATCCTTTTCAGAGCCTTCTGACTGATGATTTCTGGCTTATTGATCACAAGCTGATCCTTTCAAGCACAAAGCATGTTAGCTTGTATAACCATCACACACTCCTTAAGCAGCACTAACGCTCTCTTTTCACTAATAGATGTGTGAATGTGGGTTGTGTGTAAACCCTTTGAATGCTGTTAACACGTGAATAGTGTTGTGTTTGTAGAGCACACAGATTATTTCATCACCAAATGCAGCCTTTAGCTAAACGTGTTTGGAACAAAGCGGCTGGTTATGGAAACAGAAACAGAAACACCTCAAGACCTGGTGAAGGGAAACTACGCTCTGGTTTCATCAAACCAGAGGAAACAGGTACACATGCTTTTGATGTAGCAGAGCAGATTGAAGCGAGAGATTAGCATTTCTGGGTAATGTAATCTACCCTTTTTGTTGCAACCTGACTGCATCTTTATAGCAGCTTATGCAAGCATTAGGACATGTATCTTAGTGCAGCAGGTTTTCTTCTTTTTACAGAAGCAACTTCTTTGTGCCTCTTTTTGGTAAATTGAACAACATTTTGGTGAATTTTAGGCAGATTTATTTTTCTTGCTACCCTAATCGCATGTTTTTATTTATCATGCAACTCAAAAGGGTAAAAGTACAATTCTATATCGCATCTATAAATAACACAAAGGTATTTTTCCTGTAAATGATCAGTGACCAGATCATCCAACGGGCTACTGACTTTAGTTTGAGTGTCTTTGCAGAGCTAGAAATGTTATAGACACACATTTAGTCTATACGCTATGCTGTTTGTGCCTCCACATACAAGTTCCTATTTATTTGCATAGTTTCCACGAGGTCTGTGCTTCCTATGCGTGTCTTGACTTTGTAATTTTATTGCACACGCAGTAAGTAGCTGCACTGAGATAAGCTTTTTTTTTTTATACCACACTCATTTCTTGCCTTAAAAGTATAGCTGAGGTTTCTGTTACTGAAAAATGTGACTTTTTGAGCAGGTAGTTGGCTTTCCTCCTCACCAGGTGTGTTATAGTGAGGAAATGCTTTCTGAAACGAGCTCCTTCTTGTTTGTGCCTCTGCAGAAACGCAAACGGTGAACGATGTCTAGTGAAGGTGACTGCACACCGTTCAGATTAGAGCTGCTGAAACATAACAGTAGTGATTTAGTCTCTATCTGGAGCGCTTGCTAGATCCCATCAGCTGCATTCGACATGAACTGATTGAAAGAGTCACAAATGATAAGTGAGTGTGTGTGGTGTGTAAGTGGGTTATTTAATGGCGTGTGAAAGAAGTGGCTTTGTGACGCTGAGGATCATCGGCCAGCACTTTTACTGCGCTGTGTTTTAAATCCACCACTGGTCTCCATGTTTTATTGCTCCCCACAGGAACTTGTGAGCTACAGAGATTTGAAGCCTCGCCATCCCAGAAGCAGAATGTGTTTAGACTTTAGTGATGCTGGGACTTTTTACGAGGCGTAGCATAAGCAGATGCAGGGTGATAGATGAACACTGGGACCAGACAGCTGGCGAAAGCGAGGAAGCGCGTTCCACCTCCACACCATGCGGCCATCTTCATAAAACTGTGTAGTGTGAGGATCCTCCACGATGCCTTTGGAAAGCTTCCAGCAAGCCGTACAAATGTGAACAATGAACCGTGTCCTTAACGAGTCCACGTCATGCATCCTTTTTCTGTTTACTTGAAAATACTCAGCGAAAATCCACTGAACATGTTTTAGCTCCACGTTGCCTTTGTTTTTCCTTCCTAGCGGTCACGTTGTGCAGGCTGACATTTTTGAGTGCTTTTTTTTTGTTTTTTATGCATATTCTGGTGAGAAAATCACTACATGCAATGCAGAAATGCTGCCTTGGTAAAGTAAAACTACATGAGTTTGACTGTATTTTGCTTTAGAAGGCACTAAGCTGCAGTACTAAGGGCACACTATGATGATAATCATTTGTAAGAAAAAGCTGTCTATTGGTCACTTGTTGCTTTATTTTTTTCTGGCAATGACTGTAATAAAAGACCATTGAACAGCCATGTTTGTTGTCATCTGTGTGTGTGTGTGTGTGTGTGTTAAGAGAGTTAACATCTTCAGTAACACCCACTTGTAATGCATTTCATTTAGACAGTGGGGAGGGTGTGACTGGTTGTGAATAGTAACCAGATCTCAGATGGACCTGATTACCAGGATCCTGTCTTTCAGAGTAGTTTTCTCTTTTCTAAATCCTTCCTGCTTCCTCTGCAGGGAGGGCAGAAAGAAGCCAGGCTCATTTAGTCATTCACTAAGCAGGACTCTTACTACTGCTGCATCCGGAAACGCTGATCTCACCTCGTCATTGTGGAGTTTCCTGGACTCAGATGGGTGGCTTGTGACGCTGAGCAGCATATAGGAAGCGACAGAAGCGGGTTGTTACGCGCGCGCGCGTGATAGTCTTCATCTTCTCAGCATTAAGTTTGGATATTAGAAGAACTAAATGAGAAGGTAAGTCCTTTGTAAAAAGCTGTCATCTCAGCATCACTAAAGAGTCAAACTACATCTTGTTTGCGGATTTGTTGGGTTGTGTGAATCTGCGCATCAGCGCACTGCCCGCAGTCGCAGCGGCGCATGAAGCTGCTGGAAGCACGCGCTAAAGTTGTCTCTCCACATTGCGTCAGGTTCCTTCACCCATGAGAACAAGGCCAGAAGGGGTTTTTTAGGGAATCTTCTGCAGACAGTAGCTGCAGAAAGTCTTTGTTTAGTGATGCTGCCTTCAGGGACTTAAAGTGAGATACTGCACGCGCACTGTTTTGGATTTAAACTGGTCTCAAACAGCCTGAAGGCATCAAATACACTTTATCTTGTATTTAAGCTGATGTTAATACTTACTCTGATGTTATTTTGACTTTGTGTATTGACTTGTAATCACAAGATAGAAGAGATTTGTTCTGTTTTCTATTGATGTCATTTGTAGCATAATACTTAAAAAGGTTTTTCTAATCATTTCAGCTGTTTACCTGATAAACTAACACATAATACCTCCCTGCTATTATTAGTATTATTATTATCTAAAGAAAGAACATAGTAGCCTACATGTTACCCATGTGGACGCACATATAGCCTAGTAATGTTTTGATGTAAATTTAATTTGATCTTCACTATTTTTTTGTGCACATTTACTCTTCAATGTTTAACACATTGTCTGACCAGGTTTTTCAGCACAGGCACAAAACAAAGTGTCTGCGCCATGATTCAATCATGAAACATTGTTACAGATGGATCCACTGCTGCTCATATTTACTCCTCATCAAACCAACAAAACACCCAACATATAGCTGGGATAATAACATTATGATGTGTGTCATGTTTTGTGATGAAGCAACTGAAAACTGCTAAAACAAACAAGCACAAATGTAATAAATGCTTCTACAGTTAATTAGTTAAAAGTGATTTTGCCTCCCCCTTAAAACTGCCATCAGTAAAAACATCAGAATCTATTATTAAGATCCTCTAAGATGTCATTCAACTAAATAATATATAAAAATGTTTGGTTTTTTTTAACCAGACAGTGGTTTCTCAAATTTAGAAAAGTTAAAGTATATAAATAAAATGAGATGTCAGTAAAACGGAAAACATACAGATCAACTCAAAAACACATTAAAAAAAAAAACTAAAAGTAATGTAAATAATAAAAAAAAGTAAACAATTTGGTTTAAAGTTAAATAAGGGCAAGAAAGCCGCCATTCCCCTGAAGTACACATGAAGATATTCAGCACATTTATTCAGTCTGAATGAAGCTTTCCTCATTTTACTGGAATAATGAAAGGAAGGTTTTCATCCAGGGTGTTTTATTTTGAAGGCGAGGCGCACGTGACTTGTGATTGGGGACCTTGTGACCTTTCTGATGCTAAAGGAGCAGAGAGGGCAGTGAATCTTAAGTTACCAGCTTTTTTCAAAGCTCTGTGGTCTGACTTAGATTATAATGAGTTAAGTTATTTATCAGTTAATTTATTTTAATCTGCTGTTGAACTTCCAGCTTTTGTTTGCTTCATATAAAACAATTCATTCATTTTAAGCTCATTTTTAGTTAAAGACCAGTAGGTTTACCCACAAACTGCCAGCACTACTTTTATCCTCGACTTAAATGTAATACTGTATCTATCACATATTGTAATATTAATAAAAAAGTTTTTGTTTATACCTAGAAAGGACAAAAAAAGCTTTAAAATATCTACATGTGACGAAGTGATGTGAACATAAGTCTGCTCTTTCAGGCGAGACCCCACTTCACCCTGTCTCGCTATTAATCCCTGGAGTTTCTTGTCTTTTCGTAGCTCCATTTTAGGACAGCTTGTTACTGTAGGACACTACAAGCTACCATGGGAGAGTCCTCGCTGTAGTTTTCAGAGATTCATGATTCCTCTTATCTTCCTCTGGGGTTTTTGTGTCACGCTGTTATTACATAAATCATTGTGTGACACCAGACTTATCATTCAGACCAGTTAAAGCTTCATTTTACAAGTCCAGTAAAATGAAAGGGGGGGGAAATACTGATAACATCAACAGTATGAATAAAAAAAAAAGTCTTTAGAAGGAATAAAAAAAGTCTGATCCCACCCAGAGGGAAAAGTCTGACTGGGAGAGTAAGGACCTTTGTGTTCCTGTGCAGCTGTTATCACTGAAAACTCAGTGTAACCTCTAGGAAGATTCCCTCTGAGGGAATTCAGCAGGAAGAGCAGCTTTCTGTTTGCTGATGCTTATAACTGATACAAATACCTTCATTCAGCCATTGAGACAACAGCACAAGTGCTAACAGTTAAGCCTCTACAACAACGATACACATGTTTTATTGTTGCAGATGGACATTAATGTTGTTTTTTTGTTCTTATACTGTGTTTTCTATTGATAGAAGAGATGGGATTTATCACAAGCAAGATAAGGGATTTTTATAAAACAAACAAAGCAGGTAGGTTTGTCCTGAGCAGGATATAAATCAGGGTCTCATCAGTGATGTCACAGTTTATATTAGAGCATCCTGAAAGTTATCTGTTGCATTTGTTACATCTTTCTATGCATTTATATCTGCACAAGCAAAATGTTTAGAGATGCTGGTGGTTTCTCTAAAAGTTCGGCTGAAGGCTCTGAAACGTATTGGACAGTTTGTGCTCTCAGCTTCTAACCCCACATGCTGCTGCGGTACATACCTTTATCCTGCTGCAGAGCTTTGTGTCTTTAGAAACCAGAAAATCAACACCAGTCACAGAAAAGTGCTAAACTTCCTGCAAACAGTATCTGAACAATGTGTTTGTTTAGTGATGCTGCCTTCAGGGATAAATGTAATGTTCTCAGAGGAATAGAGGCAAGTTTAGGTCCTGCATGTAACAATAAGCATGTTATATGTAAATAGTGGATTCATTAATGCAGAATCTAATGCCTCACATGAAATGCAGGAAAACAAAACATAAACAAATTAAATGTTAACCTTTTTAAATCCTAAAAAAAGAGACAAGCGATTCTTTTAATCTCAAAGACTGAATTTAATACAACTGTCTGTCTTTAAT
>JBAMIG010000012.1:22121810-22143168 GCA_037177335.1 Kiunga ballochi | reverse complement strand
GCAAGCAGGGCGCAAATCGTAGCAGCAACAGCAACATGTTGCGGCACTTCCGGTGTTACAGCAAAATGTGTGACCCAGGCTTTATTTAGAAGACTAACAAAGTCTTGAAACACTCGTATAAAAAGATATATAAGAAAAACCTTTATAATTTATCCAGTGGAAAACAGCCATCTCAGTTAATAAAAGTCACAAAAGCTACATATTAGCTACATCGGCAATATGACGACACTGAATTTAGATTCCGATTCAAGCTTCAATACCTAGAATAAAACCTGGACTGAAATACTCTACACGCTGTTTAGATTCAAGTAAACTTAGTTTATGATTTTTAAAAACCTTTAAACTGTTTGAAGAGTCTGGGTACTGTAGTTTTTGAGTAGAGCCTGGTGCAATGTGGTCCAGATGTCAAAACATTTTACATTGTTTTTTTTTTTCTTTGTTTGTTTATTCATTTCAACAAATAGATTAAAGGTTTCACAAATCAGAAACTGTGTGTAATTTAATGTAGAGTATTCAACAGGATTTGTTTAAATGGAATCGCCCTTTACAGCTTTCTCAAACATTTTGCGGCTTTGCGCATTGAGATGCATTTTATATCCAACCACCACGAGGAAATATCCTGATCTCCTGCTGAGGAGCACTTTTGTATAGTGACAAACCTTATTGATCGACCTTATTGATTAGTTGTGTGGTATAGCTTTCATAACATATAGACCCAGATCATCAGCCAAACATGCTTCCCTGCTGCAGGATTTAATTCAGATGGGTGGTTTATTCTTATTAGAAGACTTATGCAGCTGCAGATATAGGAGGTCTGAACGGTGGCCTTTCTGTGTGGAGTTTGCATGTTCTCTCTGTTAGTGTGGGTTCTCTCCGGTTCTCCGGCTTCCTCCCACAGTCCAAAGACATGCACCTTGGGGATAGGCTGATTGGAGAGTCTAAATTGCCCATAGAAGTGTGTGTGAGTGTGTATGGTTGTTTGTCTTTGTGTTTGCCCTGTGATGGACTGGTGACAGAGGGAATCAGTGCCATAGACCAAATGTTCAGTAAAGAAGTCAGGCTTCATCACCGCTATATGGGTCATTCCACTGAATGGATGACATCTCCATGTTTCCATGTTGAAATGTGGTTCAGTCCAGTTACTGAAACTTATTTTACACATAAAATGAGTAACAGGACTGAGTTTTTAGCATTCTTGCTAATAGCATGGGGAGTAAATGTCTATTTTCAAAATTACAAACTGATAACTAATGCATCATTTAAGTAAGAGGAACGTTTGCTGAGATTGACCTCTTTGATAATAACTGACCAAATATACAGAAACATGAATGAGAGCTCTTTGGCCCTTTTATGGCCATCAGAAAATCCAACTGAGTTGTACTGTGAGCAAACAGGGACAAACTTAGTATATTCACATATTTCATACAGTCAAGCCTCAGCTGCTTCTCAAACACTGTTCTCCAACACCACATTATTACGAATCTATTTATTTACATCTTTAGCAAATACAAATCACAAACATTTCCTGGTATTCCTTTTACAGTTATGGTGTAGTAAAATTGCTAATAATGTATGTTTTTTTTCCAAAAGTTTGAACAATTTTACTCAAGACTTTAAGAGTTTATTTAAAACAAAGTGAAAAACCCATTAAAAATAGGCTGACTAAATTTGTGTCGGTGTGAAACAGACTAACATTCATGCTCGGACTGGCAGGGTGACATTGGGAAATTTCCAGGCCCAATCCCTGCTCCTTGGTCCTACACTTGTTTTTTTGTTGAGTTTTTAAGTAGTAATAGTCAGTTATGCCATCAGTCAGGACTTTGGAGGACTTCTGGGTGGCTAAATAATATTTACTGGTCCCTAATAGAAAGAGGCTACATTGCCTCTGCTAAATAAGAAGGTAGAGCCAAGGGGATGAACTGGGACTGGTTCAAAGACAGGTTTGTTTATTTAAAGATGGGTTCCTGAGGTGATGGGGATCTCCTGGCAACATAATGGTTTGTTCCAACTTCATCCAGTGTTCTTCATCCAAACAGAAGCAGCAGCACAATGCAGACGGAATTAACAGCTATCAATGGCACTGCAGGAAAACATGGTTGATATGATCAGAGCAGCGTACTTGTAATGTGTGTGCTAGTAAGAGTGGATGTTTACCTCTCATTACTGTCCTCACAGAGCGGATAAGGTTCATCAGCTGCACCTTGACACCTGGTTCATCGCCAAATCCGCCAACACTTTGGTCCACTCCCCAGCCAACTTAAAAAATACAAACCAAAAAACAAACAAACAATGTAACACAAATTAAAAGGGACAATATATGTCTGTAAGAATATTCTAGCTTTGACAAAGTAAATAAATCATATCGAATATGCTGTTCAGTCGTAGACATTTTAATTACCTTTATAGTTTCATTTTTTAAATTAGTAGCGATTGAATTTCTACGTTTGCATGTCTCTAAAATGTGCATTTTGATAGCTTCTACAGCAACTTTAAATAACACTTTCTGAATGAAAAAAAAAACCTTCGTTTGATTGTTGGAGCTAGCCGATTAGCTTTGGCAGTAGATACTTTTACACATCAAACACTGAAAAATACAGATAAAGAGACGTTTGGAAAAATTCACTTACTTTTACTTAGAAATCTTTCTTCGTGCAAGACAGCCACGGCGTTTACACACAGAATGGCTGCTTGGATTAAAGAATATAAGGTAAATGCCATGTTGAGTCTGTGCAAGCTAGCAGGCTAGCTAAAGCTGACACTACTATTTACGTATGACGTAGCCTACGGAGGCCGAGGAAGATAAAAACACATGCCATCTATGGAAGCTGTAAGAAGAAATGTAGAATATGTTAATTTTGTTGTCTATTTTCCCATCACAAGGAATCATTTATCTTAGGTATAAGAGAGAAAATCAGTAGTGAAGCTGCAGTCCGAGTCAAACAGGCGGGTTTTATTTTCCTCCTGCTCCTCCTATATATATATTATACATAGACTTAAAAGACACTTTCTCTTTCAGGCTAAACGTTTTATGTACTATGGAATAATTAAAAGATCCATAATCTACCAGGTAAACTATTTATGTAAAAATTTTAGGTAAATATACATCAAAAATACAAACATAGAAAAAAACGCAGAGATGTGAAGCAGATTCTTATTTATAATGTCACTTTAATTAAGAGAAGTTTGTTGGTGTACAGCTGTTGATGTCTCACTGCGGTGTTGCAATAAGGTGAAGGTCTGGACCACATAATCACAACACATTGACTTTTTTCCACATTCCAGTCATTATTTGTGGGACCAGTTTGGCCTTGCATTGAAATGATGGAGAGATGGCGTTGAGTCTCTAACAGAATCCCAGTTATAGATAAAAATTAATCATGAAAATACAATTCATCTTCATATAAAAAGCAGTATTTTTCAAGATTAGATGACAGAAATCAGCAAATGTAATAATAAACTATTTTAGTATTTCATGAAAGTCATTGGGTCGTGTTGAACTTAATGATAGCAGCACATCTCAGAAAAGTATGATTAACGTTGTGTAAAAACTTTAACTTAACACCACAGTGTAAATATCTGGAACCAGGAAAATGAACAGATTAACTGTAACCCAGAATCATCTACTATTTCAGATATAATCTGTCTAGGAAGGCCAGTGGAGTTACCGTTTTTCTAATGTATTTTCTCTGCATGAACTTTAACCTTCATGTGCTCACATTGATTTCTGCAGATGTTCTAGAGCCTGTGGCAGAAATATTCTAGTCATTTAGTAGACCCTTGTCTCTAAAGCAACATACAGTACATCAGAGAATAAGGGCACAAGTAGAAATCAAATAGGGGATATGACAGATAAGTGACAGAGTGCATGCAATTAATACTGAGAGCCTGAGCTGAAGATCCAAACTTTGACTCCCACTTGCACACAGAAACAGCCTATTTCTCTTTTACATTGTGATTTACTTAGGTTTTTACCATGTACAGTATAAACACATGAATCACATAATCAGATACTGGGATGAATTTGTCCCTTTTGGGGACCTTAAAATGGCCAAATCAAATCATTCCCAGTTTTATGGGCAGCGACTTCTATCAGACTATTATTGACTTGCATTGTGTTAACATACGTGAGCAAACTGGGATTAATTTGAATGTATTCTTAAATGTGGACATCTTTACACAGCTACAAAAAACTATGATTAAAAACACAACAGACAGAATCATGAGAATAAAAATCTTTATTAGTGTTTTTTTTTAAGTCTGCATAATATGCCACACGCCTGAGAAGCTTATGGTCAGAAGAAAAAAGGAAAAGAAAATGCAAAATTAAAAAAAAAAAAAAAAAAGAGAAGCTCTATCAATACCGCCCTCTACTGGTAAAA
Organism: Kiunga ballochi; assembly: GCA_037177335.1. NCBI lineage: Eukaryota > Metazoa > Chordata > Actinopteri > Atheriniformes > Pseudomugilidae > Kiunga > Kiunga ballochi. The sequence goes on along the minus strand of JBAMIG010000012.1, from coordinate 22,138,789 downwards.
ACAACTGCAACATCTACTGTACTGACTGCTTTGCAAAAAGGTTACCATTAATACACACATACTGTACTACTGTTATGCATACGAAATTCTGGTCCACGTCAGTTTTTGTAATGATTTTTTTTTCTTTGTTTCACATTCATATGTTGTAGGCCAAAAGATTAAAAACAATGTAACACTGGACCCAAATGGTTCAGTTCCCCAAATCCAATCCTCACTAGGTGCACCTGACGTACAATCTCTAGTGCCATGTCGTAAACGCAATTACAACAAGAGGTGCGGGGGTAGGGGGGTATTTTAACCTTGAAAAAGCAAAGTAAATTGAGATTAAGGTAGTAAATCTTGTACGTACTGTACTTCAATCACTTAAATACAATACACACATTAACACAGAATGTCCCAGTGTGCAGGCACGTTTACTCTCCTCCCATGCTGCTGTAACAGTTCAGACCATTAGTTCTGGCTTGACTTGCTCATTAAGCACCAAAAAGCTACAAGAGGTCACGTGTGTTTACAGAAAGGAAGAGATGAATCAATGGGCATTAAAAGGGTTTCACATGCCGTGGGAAAAATCCGGCATGAGAAAGTAGATTTGAGGTTTCAGTCAAGTCTAAATGTTTTGTGTACTTTAAATGCACCACATTTAAAAACAAACAAACAAAAAAAAAGCAACAAAGGCCATTCATAAGCTACACATCATGTTGGGCAGTAATTAATTGTCTCGGGCATTTAAAAAGAAACAGATATGCTGCTGTGAATCTGGGGTAAAACAGGAAGGACCCATGCTTAAACCACTGTGGTATTGAAAATATTCCAATAAAAAGTGAATGACAGAACATTTTAAGTATATTTATATATAAAAATACACGAGAATACAAAAAAGTAGCAAAACAATGAGAATATAGGCTAAAAACACAATGAATTAATACCTTTAGTTTTCTCCTGGTGAGACGTGTAATGCTTCACCTTGAAGAGTCCAACGACTCCCAGTGTTGTCAGAAGAACGAAAGGAAAAACAAAACAAGGAGTTTGGATAACCATTTATATTCTCTGGTCCCTGCCCAGTATGCTTCGCAAAGCCTGGCCAACATCTTCGTCAACAGGCCGCTCATTAGGGATGCAAATCCACTACAGCAAGGCGTGCATGTAGGTAAAAAATAAACTATAGCCAGACAGAGACTGCAGTTTGTTTAAAGACGTGGAAATATTTCTGTTACCAACATTCCTATATGTCCATTTAAAGGGTATGTCTTACAACGACACACATCATGAACTAAAAATAAAAAAAGGGCCATTGTGGCAGTCGATTTAATCAAATTTCATAAACACATTGTGGCATTTCCTTCAGAGGAAAAACAGCCACCAAGGTCATCATTTCTTCACCGAGCCTCCTCCCCCTGACAGAGGATGGGGCCAAGTTAGGTTCAGAACAATGGTTGTGGTGGGCTGGAATCGTTTTAGCATCAAGCTCATCGTTCTCATACAAACCATCGTCAACACTGAGAAGCTATGCACAGATATTTTTGGTATTTCCCCCTACTTCCAACACTAAAAACCAATATACATTTCATTTGTACCACAAATAGATCTAATATTAAGGATTTGGGGCAAATCAATTTAACAAGGTGCATGACAAATATAGATAACAAAGTGCCAATCTCTTCTTTGTTGTTTTGACTCAACAGTCTGAACGTGTCCATATGTGAGGGTGCATTTCATCCTGTGTGTGTGGGTGTATAAAGCCAAGAGGAATGTGGAACTGGGCCACAAATACTATGAAGTATGTTACAAAAAACTGATTCAGCGGGGTTTCCATGTTTTTTTTCTCCATTTAAGGACTCACAAGATTAGAGTTTAATGATCTTTGTATATCTTTTTAAGGGGAATTTCCTCAGCTGTTCAGGACATACTGGAGCAGCGTGCAGATGGGGAACCCATCTGGGTCAGAACCTTGTCAAGCCACTGCAGGGGACCATTCAAATGCAGCTCGATCCAGCAAGGAGTACTTGTGACAGTTTGTCGCCTGGAAAACAGAAACATGCCATGAAGCATGTGAGGTACATTTCATGTTTTGCACGCAGAGCTACACAAACTCACAGGTTTGCTAATAGCAGCTAACATTATTCACTCACCTATACTCGGCTCCCCAGCCTTTCACAAAGCTCATACGGATGGTGCACATGCGGGTGAGCTGGTAGACAGCCTCAAAGCCCTGGTTGACTGACTGCGCCAGCAGGGCAGCAAATTCCTGGTTGTTGAAGATTTTTAGGTTACAGCCTGAAAGAACAAATATGAGCAGGTTTATTTTATACCAGGGATGATTAAAAAGGACCCCAAATGAAGCTAGGCAACATATCACCCTTATATTTCTTTTACTTTTATGAAGTAATTATAAAAACAACACATTTTATTACTCTCCCATAAGGCTTTGCTAGGTTGTGTGCATTGTCCCATCGCTTACCTGATCTTAAGTTCCTCTTTGCTTGTGGGCATCGTAGTGATTTGAGAACTTAAAAATGGTTTCTTATCAATAATGGTGAACATTTTCTATAAATCTAGTGAAGTTTGTCCTGGTCTGTAGAGCCGCTGCAGCTTTGAACTGTGTGTGAAAAACGACTTCTATCTTATGAAACAAATAATTGAGGAACAGAATAAAATTATTTAAATATAAAACTAAAATCTGAAGGACTACTTGTTAATTATTAATCCTATTGCTTTTAAAAGTGCAAACAATCTTTTTACCCATAAACAAAAGACTTCAAGCTTCAAAGTACACCCAAATACACTTTTAAACTTTCTGTTATCTATAATGTTTAAATAAACAAAGAAATGAGGCGAATCCATTTCTGAAGTGTCTGATCAGAGCAACAAAGTTGCATGTAAAATCAAAGTTTCTGTCTATATTTGTAGCTACCAACATCTCAAAAGCAAACTTTTTGTCTATATAAATGTGTGCCCAAATGCTGCCCAGTCGGTACGTAAGGAATAATTAATGAGATGTTCATTGTCAGGAATTAATTGATGGTGGCTTATAGTTCATTATAATGTACACCATGTCGTGCATTAATTATAACATTACAAAAGAAATGTATATATTTAATCAATTATTAATATGTTATTGTTCTTAACGTTAAAAATCATATGTTTTTCACAAGAAGCAGCAGAGCAGAATATTTTATACGTGTTGCTGTGACACTGAGATGCGTTTCCTAGGTAACAGCAGCTTGGTCACTGCTGCTGGTGAGTATATTCTCTAAGTTTCTGTTGCTACGGTTACCCACTAGCATTTGAGCCAGTACAATAAGGTACAGTACAATAATATTAAAACAATCTGGCTATTTGATGGGAATGTTTTAAAAAAGCATCCCATTATCACTTTTTAACACCTTGTAGCCAATCAGAACAGAGTATTCACCCAGACCAGTCTGTGAGGACATCTTGTGATTAACACCAGTTCTGCCTCTTACCTGGGGGGATTTTACACACAGTCGCTGGATGCCAGCCATACCGCTGGTTGCAGTTTGGACTCTGGACAAAGATGGCACTATCACTCAAGCACTCAGCAAACACCTCCCCTCCAATGTAGTAGAGTCTAACTCCTCTTCCTGTGAACAGACAGAACCGTTTTTCAAGTTCAGTGAAAAAAAAGAGATCGTACCAGACAAAACTGTGTGACTAATCCAAAATAACTGCGGTCCTAGAACGGTTGAAACAACCTGTAACTAGTTGTGTTCAGACATCTAATTACCTATATGCCTTCGGGTCATCTCCACGGTGGCGTTCCTGTTAACATTCGACAGCAGGCCCAGACAGAACCGCTCAGAATTAGATGGATCTGTGAATCCATCCACTGTCAGTGATGGCTGAGAAGCATGAAATGTCTCCCCCACACGCTGGTTCAGCTCATAGTAGGCTATTGAGCACCAGAAGGCCGGCTCCGAGTAAGTCACTGGCTGTAGGTCTGCAGCAAAGGATCACATATATGTTAGTTAGTTAGTTACCCAACGCTGCATAAGTCTGCTAGTCAAGTGTGTTGCAGCAGGGAAACTCTTAAAACTTGCAGGACTGTGGTTCTATAGACCATGATTAGTTTATTCTCTGACTCCTCTGGGTGTGAAGATACAATGCTTACCCATGCTGTGACTGACGGGGGACAGGGTGCTGGGGGACAGCTGTGCCGGAGAACCTGAGGAAGAAGACACAAAGACATGGCTGTGATTGAGTTTACAGCAGATATGGAGACTAGCTGTCTTGTCATGTAGTGCAAAAGCAAACATTATAAAACTGATCAGTTTGCTTTTAGAGTGATGAGGACGTCTGAATAAACATTGTTCTTTACCTGCCTGTCGACAATTAAACATGGTTTAAAACAAGTTGTTGCTCACTTCAATTAGTGGGAAGTAATTGGGCTTCTTACAGTAATAAAGGGATATGACTGAGTATTTGGCAATACACAGACCATCCAAATACTCCTCTTGACATTAAAATGATATAATTTACATAAGGCATATACTCCGTACCAGTCCTGTATGTAAAGTATTATTTATTACTGCAGAGCAGAGCTCTGATTTAAGAGGTAGATGTTACATGCCTGACACGGGAAGAGTTTTGAGTTTTGACTCATCAAATAACAATGTGGAGTAAATAAACAAAAATAATTTTAAATAAACAACATTTCCAAACTATGCGATTCTGTTACTGCCCTTGATTTAAGTTGCTTTTCCATTAGTGATAACTCGACTCTACTGGCCCGGCAGTACTCTACTGCTTTTCCCCCACATAATGTGACTTTCTAGACACTTTGAATGAGGTCTAGTTTATGAGGGGGGACAAAAAAAAAGCTTTACGTCACATCACAGAAAAACCATAGAAGAAGACAGACATAAAGACAGAAGACTGTAATGTGACTTTTTACCCTGGGTTAACATTATGGTTTATTGATGGGAAATAGACTCATAGGAGGAAAAGACAAAAACACCCTGGATCACATCAGGCTAGTGAATGGACACCAGTCTGTGCACGTCACGCTACTCGCACAACTCGACACGGTTGAAACCTCAACAAAGTAGGTACGGCCAAAGTATCTACACGGTTGAACAAATCCTAATGGAAATGCTGTGTTCCCAGGTGGAGTCGTGTAAGTCAGGTAGAGTAAGTACTGGTGAAAAACTGCCTTTAGAGCGGGGGTGTCCAGCTACAGTCCTCAAGGGTCACAAGCTTCACCTAGGACGTCTTTGGTTGTTGAATCTATTTAATACAAGCCATGTGTGTGAAAGACAGTGGCCCTCAAGGACTGACTTTAGACAGCCTAATTTACAGGATGAGACCACTATGGATGGACAACACCGGCTGAACTTATGAAACAAGTTCAAACCAATGACAACATGAGCAATACATACTACTACAGGGAGGGTAGGGCAAGAAAAATGAATTTATTTTGGTCTGGTTACCTGTATCCATACTTTGATTTATCTGTTGATCACTGGCCTCCCCATCTTCACTGATATAGCCTGGTGGAGGTGTTTCTATTGATGGAATGAAAACACAACAAGCAGACATATTATTACAGTAAACCATACACAAAGCAGGGTATTTCATTAAAACAGAGCCCATAAAAGAAGTTTAAAGACTTTTTTTCCACTTTACACGTCCAAATACAGTGAAATGCTGACATTCATACCTGGTATATAGTTGTTTGGTGGTTCAATTCCTGCTGGAAAGTTTGTGTTCTCAGGTATGGAATGAGTGTAGTCATCCAGAGGTGGCAGTTCAGGCAGGATATCTGAATGTCTTGGCACGAGAACAGGAGGCAGCACTAACAAAAAGTATCAGAAAAGAGGAGTTAGATCCTCCACCAGATCAAAACTTTATAACTGCATATGTGTTGGACATTATACATAAATTGTGATTAAGAAAATAAAAGCCTGCTGTTATGGAAGTTGTAAGAACAAATAAGACGTGCAGAGCATGTCTGAGGCACAGTGCAGAGCATGTCAAATAACATCTCAGACATGTTTTACAATTTACATAAAGATACATTTATCCATGATGTCATGATGACATCACGAGTAATCCCCTGATGTCAAAATCCACCCAAATTCCCCATTCCTATTATTAACCAATCAACTGACACCAAAGACGCATTTTATTATGTTTTAGGTGAAGGTGAGATTAATCTTACCTGGGGTCTCCACCCTCTGGTAGTGGTAGGGGTTGATGCAAACCTCGTCCTTCTTGAGGTGGAAGGCATATTCACAGGCCTCAATGGCACGCAGCTCATGGTGGCTGTGAAGGTCCGGCCATCGCCACAATCTGCAGTAGATAACGTGGGGAAGTCCCTTCCTGTGGGAGACCTGTAGGCGGCCATCCAGGGATCTAATTGAGCCGTAAACAGAAACAATGTTTGAGAAAAAGGCAAAAGAAACACTGTGGAGGGGAGGGAGTTACACATAATGTGGTTAGAAAGGGAAACAATAAGAGATGGGTTTGAATGGTGATGAAAAACAAAACAAACAAACAAAAAGTCCTCCTGATGTTCTTCACATCCAACATTTTAATAACAACTCTGCAACACCATATAATAGTTAGAGATAGTCACCTGGTTTGGTCAGGGTAGCTGTATAGGCTTGATGTATCCCACTGTTCTATCGTATTTGGTGTACTCAGCCCCCATATTTCAGAGCAGTTGCTGTGCAGAGAAAACATCAAAACACATGATAAACATGGGACCTGGCTCATTCAGAAATATCTGTACGAGTGTGTGAACATTAAAAAGCCTCTTTTACTGGAGTCTTATTTTCAGTTTCAGGAGTAGAAAGATAGGACTTCAAATAAGAGAAACCTTTTTAACAGAATCAAGGGAAAAGATACATGGAGTCTGCTAACAGACTAAATGCCACAGAGATCTGCTTCAGTGGAAATAAGTCAATGTTTCATTTTGTCCATTTATATCAGACCTTATCAAGAGACATTCAAACAAAACACTGAAGGCACACAATGGCACATATGCGTTGGGGGGAGGGGGGGGGGTAACCTTGGTTAAAACTATTTCCAAACTTTCTCATAACATTCACAAGAAAACTGGCATAAAAAAATAGGGAGGAGATGGGGAGGAGGTGGAAACCCATGAGAATAGTTGCTTGTGAATAACAGGACGATGACTAATTCTATACATTAGATGTTACATCTACACTGCAGTGAATTATTATAGTGGGATGAAATGACTGGCCTGGTACAAACCAGGGCAGAAAACAGACTTCCATCATCAGCCATTTTTCATACACAAATTTCTCTTTTTTTTTCTCTTAAAGAAATAAAGAATAAAGTCAAATGTTCAAATAAATGTCTGAAAAATGAGGTGAAAGGTTTGCTTTATAAGCATGGATACGGTGCAGCATGGAGTTTCTGGTTATGTGTCTTACTTCTACAATCTCTCACAAAAAGACAAATTAAACAATTCACATAAGGTCAGTCATTTTATCTTTGTAAACCTCTGTAAACAGTGTGGTCTACAGCACCTCTCAGGCGAGAACAACCGGCTCACTATCTGTGGACAAGCAAACATCTGACAAGCTACTTGGCAGGCAGTACATCAGCGGAGAATGAATCTGCTAACACAACATTCCCACTGAACATGAGTCTGGCTCATCAAGGCTGGCTGGCTGATAAAGAACATCTTACATTGACCTTAATGTTTCCTTTCCCAGGAAAAAGCTGCACTCCTTCTTCATATTCAGATAACCCTAAATGGACTAAATCATATTCTACTGTCTTACATTCCTTAACAGAACTTTTTCTGATATTTAGCACAGAAAACTATGAAAACAGACTAAATACAAGGCAACAAGACAACTAATAACAGCTCAAACTTTCACAGTTTAACGTTAGGTAAAGGTAGTAACTACACATGCACACAAAAATGTAATAGCAAATGATGTTTCCTGACTATTTAATTAACAGTAATCAGAGATGTGCAGCATACCTGGGGATGGTGACACACTTTGTGTTGCAGTTCTGTGTAGTGATAGCCTTTTCCAGTTCGTCTAGCTGGCCTGTCTTCTTGAGCTTTTTAACTAAACTCTTCACAGCCTTTTCGCACCATTTCTCCTCTTGCCCGTTCTGCTCTCCGCTGCCCGCTACGCCTGGCCCACTGGTCGACTTCTTCCAACCTAAAAGCTTCTTCACCACAGGAGGGGTGAATGGCAAGATGGAGGACATCCTGACTGGACAGGTTGAGAGTCTCCAGATGACAAATAAATTGTCTCACAGACAGAGAGGGGATCTGGAGCTATAGTTTGGGCCCTTGCTCTGAGGTGCCCCTCCAGTGACCAATAAGTCACAGGGTGGAAGCCAGTACTAGTAGAGTACACCTTAAAGAAAAACACACACAAAGTACAACATTAGAAAAAAGAAATGGTATATAAAGACAACCAATTCAACTTATATTAAATATGAAATAAACCAAAGGTGTGCAGTGTTATGCTTATGTTGTCAACAGCCCTGGTAAATATATTACCAATGCAATTACTATCTAAAGATTAGTATAGGCTTTAAGTATTTACTAACCAAAATGTAAAAGCTTAAATAAAACTGAATATTTATAACTGTACGTAAAATATTTATTCACAAAATTATGCTAAATTTCAGATTAAATATGTCTATGTGCACCAATTTTGACTTAAAACTAATCAAAACAAATGTGCTTTTTCAAATCAGCAACACTGCCGGATAACCTGAGCTTTAGGTGCTAACTATGTATTAAATACTCACAGCAAAACAACCAGTCTGTCAGATTAAAATGAATTAAACTGATCATACTGACATGTCAGCATCAGACCAATATCCAATATCATGATGTCAGTGCTAAATGTTTACTTAGCACAAGTCAACAACAACAAACACATAGATTCCACAATAAACATCAACATTAGGCCTACATTTATTAATCTATTCATCAACACTGAATAAAAAACTGTAACTATTTTACTGATGCAGATTCTGCAGTATGATATTTAATAGTATAAATGCCCAAAACACTGCCTGACATCCGGTTAGCCAGCCTGCAAACTTGCAGAATGTGTGTCGTTCCCGTTGCATTTCATGCAAAAAATAAATCACGACGAGCTGTCAATAAGCATAGCAAATAATTCAATGAGAGCTACAAAATAAGTGTGAATAAGCAGTGCATTTAGTGACAGATCCCCCAGGGCTACCACCAACTGGCTTGGAAAGGCCGGCTGCTAGCTACCTGGTGGGGGGCCTACTGGACTCAAATCACAACATTATGTTCACTAGCGTTAGCTTGCAAAATGCTGAGATGCTTACTGACAACAAAATGTGAAAATGTAATCAACGCACAATTTAAGAGTAAGTAATTTAAGATACATTTATAAATCTGGGTAAGGTGGCAAACGTTAGCTCCACTAAGCTAGCTTGTTATCAAAAATCCTTTTGTTGTGATCGGGGGAAAAACCTGTGCGCAACAGTCAAGTCCCCCTACTTTGGTACCCAAAGGCAGCTTGTCAGAAACACACCGATAAAAAACACAGCATTACAAAGCGTCACTATGTGGATTAAAATGCTGCGTTGTTTTATTTTAACGTAGTTTTCTGGCTGTCTGTTACCAAAACACAAATAGCAAAATCAGTTAGCATTTTGGTCGAACTCTTCCAAACTAAGCTTTGGTTCCCGCTGGCTAACGAAGCTACATCATCTCTCAAAACAACATGCTTAAAGTAAAGAATGCAGCTAATGCTATTTGAATAGTTACCTCAGCTTTACAGTTCAAAAGTCCACTTCTAGAAAAGCAAAGGAAAAAGAAAGAAATGCGCAGCCCGACTCACAACCCGTCCACACCTGAACGTTACTGTACAGCAGCTAATTTTGACAAAGCTTGTAGGCTCCTCTCAAGTTGCTGCTACCTCCGCTTCTGTAGCTTGTTAGCTTAGCTAGACCGGAACAGCAAAACAAACCTGATGGCTACGTAAGAGCGTAAATCCCTCCTATTCAGCATCTGATTGGAGGATAATAAAATGACGTATTCTGAATACTGTCCTTGATGCTTTTATTTATTTTTGCTATATTTGATCATGTGCTGCTATTCAGAGATATCAATGCGAAAGATAGTTGTTCTCAGAGTATTCACAAAAAATAATGATTAAAATTATTCCCCTGAGAAATAATTACTTTGAGAAAATAATAGTAGTTTAAAAGAAAAAATTTAGAAAAAATTGGACGAACGAAAGATAATATTCCATTCAGTATGATTTCAATATGTAACTTTAAAATCTTTTTTATTCACTTTTCTGAAGTTCCTCCCCTTACCTTTACACAGGTGTTCAATTAAGTTGTATTAGTGTCACCTGGCAGCTTTATAAGATGCCACACTGGTGTTGGAGGAATCATCTTCCATTTTATTTGGTCTGTGGCAATGGGTAGATGGTTACTACTCTGTGTGGTGTTACTGGCAGGATCTTTACAAGGTAAGTGAATACACCAAAGTCACCCTTATTTTATTTATTTTTGTCCAAAAAAACCCTTTTCTTGTCTATAAATCTGTACTGCTGCTCACTTTCCCCTTATCCCATTTGTTCCAGCTGTCAGCAGTCTCTTAAAATGCAACCTGGGCAGCAAGCTGTGCAAAAGTGGTTTAGAGTGTGTCTTGTACAGTCATGTGTGTGATGGAGAAGTGGACTGTAAGGATGGTTCAGATGAAGAGGACTGTGAATCTGGATGCAGTGAAGGTATGAAGGTTTGAGATGGCAAAGCTTCCTGTTATAGAAATGTAACTTTAATGTGGTTTTTGGGAAATGCCTTCATATAGATCAGTTCCAGTGTGCCCATGGCATGAAGTGTATTGATAAGGACCAGGTGTGTGATGGTGTACCTCAGTGCCAGGACGGCTCTGATGAACGGAGGTGCATGGAGTTGACTGAAGGCTGTTATCACCAGTGTGACGACTACAGCCGCTGCCTGCCTGCAAGCTTCGTCTGTGATGGCGAGAGGGACTGTCTAGATGCCAGTGATGAGGCTTATTGTGGTATGTTTAATAATAATATAAAACAAAAAACACCAGACTTTAAGATGTGCATGGACATTTTCTGATGCTTTTTCTTCAGATGATGAAGATGAGGAGGCCTTTCCTGCTCCAGTGCCTTCTGCAACTGGTGCACCTCTTCCCATCAGGTGTACTTTGGGCTCTAAACCCTGCAAGGACAACTCTGACTGTGTTCACTACAATCATGTCTGTGATGGGGAAGCTGACTGCAAAGATGGTTCAGATGAGGAAGACTGCTTATCCACATGTGAAAGTGGTAACTGGGAAAAGTGCAGTTCAATAGCGATGCATTACAGGGTGTAAATTATCTGGCTGTGTGCAGTATTCAGCTTAGCCTCAGTTATTCCTTCTGTGGGCCTGTCTCTGTAATGTCGGCATTGTTGCTTTCTGCAGGACAGTTCCAGTGTGCCCATGGAAAGAAGTGCATTGAGAAGACTCAGGTGTGTGACGGTGTGCCTCAGTGTCAGGACCGCTCGGACGAACTGGAATGTGCCAAGTACATGGAGGGCTGTGTTCACCAGTGTGATGACAAAAGCCGCTGTATTCCCAGCAGTTTTATGTGTGATGGGGAGAAGGACTGTGCAGATGGCAGTGATGAGGCCACCTGTGGTATGTTGCTGTGAACCACCTGAATCTAGGTAACTTTCTGTAATGACTGCTGTCCCCTTACTCCCCCACAGCTGATGAGCAGTGCAGTGACTCAGAGTTCAGATGTGCCAGTGGACAGTGTGTGTCTTCCAATATGCGCTGTGACGGTCACCCAGACTGCTGGGACCGCTCTGATGAGGAGAGCTGCACCAAGGCACCAGATTGCCCCACAAAACACCGCTGCCCACAGAGTAAAGAGTGCTTGGTGCCGGAGTGGATTTGTGATGGAGACCAGGACTGTGAAGATGGCACTGATGAGAAGGTAAACGTGTGTGTGTGTGTGTATATACTGTAAGTGTGGAATGGGAACCTGGGTGACATGCCAGATGTGATTTTTGCTTGGATTTTGCCCTCTAGGACTGTCCTATGACTCCACTGGAATGTGGTGGTTTCCAGTGGCCATGCAAATCAAAGACTAACTGCATCCCTACGGTCTGGAAATGTGATGGCATGAAGGATTGTGACGATGGTAGTGATGAGACTGAATGTGAGTACAAAGGGTTTGATCACAGGACAAATGAGGTCCTCTAAACTGAGGGGTGGTTTCATTTATACACCTTGAAACTTGCTATAAATCTAGTTTGTGTCCTGTATTAAAACTGTAATTAAAGCTAAACAGTGGCTTACTCGCTAACTGCAATGCTAATTTTAATGGCTTAGCTTAAACGTATGTACACCTGTGCTCTCTAGGTGGGATGGTGACTTGCCTTCCTCATGAGTGGCATTGTGGCAGCCAGGAATGCTTGGATCCAGGTCTGGTATGCAATGGCATCACTAATTGTGCTGATGGCTCGGATGAGGGCGGCAGCTGCCAGTTAAACTGCGCTGATGTGGATATCGAGCGCTGCTCGGAGGGCTGCTACAGCACACCACAGGGCACGGTGAGCTGCCCCCACACTGTTGCAGAAAACTGAGGTGACTGGAAACTGAGGGGTTTTTCTCTCCTGGTGCATGCAGCGCTGTCTCTGTGCAGCAGGGTACAGGCTCATGGAGGATGGGGTGACATGTGCTGATGTTGATGAATGCAAAGGCCAGACACCGGGTGCATGCAGTCATGTCTGTGTGAATACTCAAGGCTCCTACCAGTGTGACTGCCATCCTGGCTATATAATGGAGGCAGGTGGACACCAGTGCAAGATCACAAGTAAAGCTTTATTTTGTTTGCAGTTGCCCTTAATATATACATTTGAAAGACATTGAGCAAAATGAATCCTGGTCTTCTTGGTTCTCAGGTGAACCCTTCTTGTTGACATCTGTCCAAACGGAGCTTTATCTGTATGGCTTGCGTAGTGGCAGCTTGGATGTCTTGTCGTCTTCAGCCAAAAAACCCATTCTGTCTTTGGACTATGACTGGAGGGATCAGAAAGTCTTTTGGGTCAGTGTTGCTGCAGAGGCGATCAGGTGGTCCTCACTGGATCAGAAGAGCACAGGAACTCTGGTTAAAGGTTAGTGCAAAAAACCCTCTAAATGCAGATCAAGGGAAATGTTCAGGATGACTACTTAAGGATTTCTTTTTTTCCCCAGGTGTTAGGGCTGACTCTGTAGCTGTGGACTGGCTCGGGAGGAACCTGTATTGGATTGATGGTGTGGATAGTGAGATCGTTGCTATTAAACTGGAAAACGCTCCCTTAAAGTCACTGGACAGAAGCACAATCCTGCATGAAGACCTTGATCAGCCTCGCACTCTGGCCTTGCTACCACAAAAAGGGTTTGTATTGTGTGTGTCTCTGATGGGAGGAGGGGGGTGGTTTCTGACTTGTTCTTCATCCTCAGGCTGATGTTCTGGACTGATATTGGTGATGAAGCAAAGATCGAACGTGCTGGCATGGATGGCTCACAGAGGAGGGTGGTGGTGAACTCCAGTTTGGGCTGGCCAGGCGGCATTGCAGTGGACACAATTTCTGACAGGATCTTCTGGACAGATGAGAGGCTGAGGGTTATTGGCTCCACCACACTGGATGGTGATTATGTTTGGGTAAGCTACTTAGTCTGCAGCCCACTAAGGCTGACTCTTAATGATATGCATAAGCCTGGTTGGCTTGAATGTACTGTGTAAATGTCACTTTCAGATTCTTCAGATGAAGGAGACTGCAAATCCTTTCTCAGTGTCTGTGTTCAACGATATGATATACTGGTCTGATGCTAAGCAGCGAGTGGTGCAAGCGGCTAATAAACTAAATGGTAAAAATCGTCAAGTTATCCTGAAAAGACCAAAGCAACCATTTGCTGTAAAGGTGAGTAAAATGTGGCGGTAATGGAGTCGTATTGTACTGCCTGGTGCACGCCTACTGAAGGAACTCTACAATTAACGTGCAAACTGGTTTCAGATCATTCACCCAATACTCCAGATGGACACTGAGAGCCCTTGCAAGAAAATGGACTGCTCTCACATGTGTGTGTTGGCTCCTGGACGCAAGGCTGCATGCAAGTGTCCTTCTGGTCTCTTATTGGCTGAGGATGGCCTGACCTGCTCTACCCTAGTCACTTCAACATTCCTGCTGTTCCTGTCTCCTGCTACTGTAACACAGGTTGTTTGAATGCATTCAATCTAACTAAATGGTCTGATTACTGCTGCATGACTCTATCTGGGTCAAAGCTTCTGATGGGAAAAGCAGATCTGGTTTGTATGACTGCCTCTTGTGAATATAATCTAAACCTCCATCTCTGCAGATCTACATGCAGTCTCATCAAGCAACGGAGCTAAAGGGGTGGCCAGACCACTTGGCTCTGCAGGTACCCAGTGTTGACAAAGCCTCCATCATGGACTACAGCCTTCGTGAGCACACCCTGCTCTTGACAGATGGCACCGCTTCAGCCAGCTCCTTCAAGCTGAAGGACTCTGTTCTGACCTCCAGAGGCCAGTTTCTGAAACTGCTCAGCGACACCATCACTGCCATGGCCCTCGACTGGATTACCTTTAATGTTTACTGGAGCAGTGAGAAACAGCCCCGCCTGCAGGTCACCTCTCAAACTGGTGCATACACAGCTGTCCTCGTAAAAGATGGGATTGGTAGAGTGGGGTGCATTGCCCTGCACCCTTCTACTGGGAAGGTTTGCTTCACAAATGTAGATGTCAAAGATGCAAGCAGCAAGGCTACAATCGAATGCGCCCACATGGATGGTGCTGAGCGACGAGTTGTATGGAAGGATGCTGTTCGGCCAACATCTCTGGTGTTCTCCGGTAATGGGAATGCACTTTACTGGGCTGATACTGGTAAGCTTGCATTTATATATTGAATAATGAATTAAAAAAAAAAAAAAAAGAAACAACCTGATTTGAACTTGACTCTCTCCAGCAACAGATAAAATTGGCTCTGTCCAAATGGATGGGTCTGGATATGTTGAGGTGGAAGCTGGTGAGGGCCTGAAAGCTGTAGCCCTGAGGGACAAAACACTCATCTGGATAACTGTTGATGGTAATGAATCATTAAATTGCACGAAATGTATTTGCACTAAACTGCATGCCGGTAGTGTTATGGTACGTCTGTTTATCAGATATGACCAGGGTCTGGCACCAACATCGGCAGCAGAAGAAACTGTGGTTTGAGGTTGATTCTGAAATCTTCACTTTAAAGACTTTCAGCAAGTCCAGTCAGGCAGGTGGGAACTACTCATCCACTTGCTGTGCCTTCCAAACATCAGCCCTACTTCTAAACTGAGGGAGTAAAATGCTATTTAGTAGGACTAATGCTGCAATTTGTCATTCTGCTGCTCATCAGGATCCAACCAGTGTGCAGGAAACAATGGGGACTGCCAGCACCTGTGCCTCCCCACTCCCACAGGACGGACATGCAAGTGTGCACATGACCACATCATTGTAAAGGACACAAACTGCAGCCCAGAGCAAAGCTGCCCTGCTGGAAGCAGGCCTTGTCTGGATCAGAAGTCATGCCAGCCGGTTGAGAAATTCTGCAATGGGCATGTGGACTGCTCTGATCACTCGGATGAAAACTGTATGACAAACTTAACTCATTCAAAACAGTGACGCATTAAGTGTGATGGTAACTGAACTCTCCTTACAGGTGCAAATCTCAAGCAATGGTCCGGTGCGAAGGTCTCTGCTCCTGCCAAACCTCGTAGTGCTTCTCCTTCCACCTCCCCTGAGCCTTCCCCTTCTCCACCGACTGTGGAAGAGCCATCTTTAAACATCAGTAGTCAGCTCATGAACTTGGAAGCCCAACAATGCAGCCAGAGGCACTGCAGCGGCAATGGGAACTGTGTGGACATCAAGGGAGTAACTTCATGCGTGTGCTCAGAGGGCTACAGTGGCGACTCCTGCCAGGACCCTCTCCCAAAAAACAAGCAGGGTCCCATTATTTACGGCGCATTGGGGCTCGGCGTGGGAGTTGTGGTTATTGCCATCATCGCAGTGGTGGTTAAAAAGAGTGCTGCCTCCAGGTACTTGTGCTTAAACATTCACTACATGTGGCTGTGGCGCATGTAGTAGAGCGGGTCATTTCAGAACCAGCTAGTTAGTGGTTCAGGTCCCAGCTCTGGCGTCCACATGTCAAAGTGTCCTTGAGCAAGACACTGAACCCAGAGTTGCTCCTGGTGCTGCATCGTGTGTGAGCAAATGGGCGGGTGAATGTGTCGGAGCTTTTCTACACAAGAACAAGACCATTTAATGATTTGAGGTGCAGTTATGATTGAAGTTAAAGGGAAAATGCTTGGTAAACTTTCTAATTTATTTAGAGGTAATGATGTAACTAGTGAATTTAAACCAGATTAAAACTTCTGAAATGGGTGCGATGGCTGGAAAATTCTTTATCTTGTCACAGGACGGCAAGCCCAGAATCGGGAAAAGAAATGGGATTGACTGAGCTGGAGAAGGAAGGGACCACCCCAAGCACTCAGGCAGACAAACCAGAGGTCACTTTTTTTTTTTTTTTCTCTCATTCATGTTTTGGTATTGTCTGACTTCTATTCCTCTTCACAGGAAGCGGTATCTTCTGTGGACTGACGCAGATTTATGAATGTTTTTAAATAAATGGTCTGCATTTTCAACTGTGGTGTGAAGTTGTTTGCATTTATGGTTGGATCAACCGCTTGCAGTTTAGGTTGCATTTCATTGCATGTTTTGGGCTATAGCAGAGACTGGGCTGAAAAGGGGTTGTGTGACACTAATGTAAAATTCATAATGCTAAACTGAGCTGTAACTCTAAAGGAACTAAAATAGTGTGGTGGCTAAATGTAAACTTAAGGTGCATTAAGTCAAAGACTAACCCAGCTGACAGCCAAAGATTAAATCTTTGCTGTAACTGAACTGTTAAAAACAAAA
>JBAMIG010000012.1:22081027-22094684 GCA_037177335.1 Kiunga ballochi | reverse complement strand
GTGGTACATCCCATGCAGGGGTTTTTCCTCCCATGACGGTTCTTCCATCTTGTGGTCCTCCAGACTCCATTGTCTGAGACATTCACGATTTCTTCCTGATGTATTCGTGGAGCTTGGATGTTTCATCTTGGATACATCTTGGAGATATATCCATCCATTCTTTCTTACTTTTCTTTAGTATCTTGAAGATGATTGAAACTCAGCTTCCTTCAGCTTTTAATTAAACCTACATGACGACCACGTGGGCAGATACATTCAAACTCTTTATAAAGCAGCAGCATCTTCTTATGTTGATGTCCTGCTTTCTATAACTGGAATTATTTTTACTATTCCTTACAGATGCATTTTTATTTGATTGGACACCAATGCAGTTCATAGTTCTTTTAAAAGTCCTTTAGTTGCATGGAACCGCTCGGCCTGCTATGTGTTTTAAATTAGTATTATTTATTAAAACTACATTCTTTGCAAGTGAGAGCAGGTGGAAGGCCTGTCGTCCTGCCTCTGATAAGTCTTCTTCCTTTTGAATGGAACAAAGCTGATGGATCACAATGTGCTTATATTACTGGTGGCTGATGGAGTAGTGCTGGAGCAGGGAGAAGCGAGCTGAGGAAAATGTTGATGGCTTGAGGGACACCGAGTACCCAATGAATTGTTTGAGTGAACAGCGTCTCTTTATGTGTTTGTCTGTGTTTCCATGCAAGTGACAGCTTGCTGCAGTGGCTGACAGCAAATAAACATGTTCCAGTAATTAACCTTGACAGGCCCAATGTGGTGCCAACAGCAGAAACCTGCTAATGACACAATTAATCCATAATTAAGGCATTCTGTCACACTCCACTCACACACTCTGTCACTGAACATTGGGAGTGTGTGCGTGTTGGAAAGACTGGTTCATGCTCGTGCATCAAAAAGAGTTTGAACACAGAAGCAGCTCTGTTACTTCAGAGGCTTATTGACCAAAAGACTCCTGTCACAGCGAGGAAATTACATGGATGTAATCAAAGTGGCACAAATCAAAAGCTTAGAAATGTAATTGATGGCAACTATGTTTTGCTAATGGAGAACACCTAAACAATTTGTAGAGGAGGGGGAGTTGATTGTTTGTTGGAGATGATGAAGCTAATATTCAGTTTTTTAAGGTAAGAGTTAAAGAATTTGCTTCCTCATGTTGTCTGGAGGTTTCTCCTCTGAACATGAGCCATGCAGCGCATTGTTACACAAGGCGAGAACCGCTGCCCTGATGGCTGCTCCCGACAGGGCAGCCGTGACCCTGACAGGTTGGGGGTAAATCAGAGATGGTGACCACGCTGTAATACTTGGAGATACTTTGACCCTGACGCCTGCACATGTGGAAATAGCAGTTTGGTCACTGTTAATGTAGCTTACAGCATCATAAATGCTTCAGTGTTACATGCAGCTAAATAAATGTACGTCTTTCACTGCATTTATCTTCTTATATAAGTATTTATGATTATATTTAAGGCAGATTTATTTGTTCTAACAGCTGAATATTGCATCTCCTGCAGAGAACTACTGATTCTCCCTCATTAAGTCAGGGTGTTCCTCAGAGCCCAGATAAAGACAACTTTTTTCCAGTTCCCCATGATGCTTTCATCTGAAAGGCTTCTTCAGTTCTGACAGGTCACTGGGGAGTTTCCAGCTGATAAGCTGTTGACAGACCTTTCACACCTGGAAAGTGTCACTAGCTCACCTGACCCCTGTTTGGGTTGTTTAAGTCCCCGCCACCTGTGATGTGTTGACCTGCTGAATCAAAAAGGTTTTGGTCATAAGACTGACAGTGTGAACGGTTGTGAAACCACCTGAGGAGGAAAGTCCATGCTGCATCATTGGCTGAGGTGCAACCAGAAGTTTGCAAAGCCAAAACAATAAAGGAAATTTGATTATTTTATTTCCCCAAATGTAAATAAACAGGAGGTAACATGGTTTCTTATACAAAATACATAACTGCTATTGGTAACAGGGACAAGGGTAGTTTCACCAATCCTTAAAGGGTTTGAATAATTTTTTTTATATTAAAATGATAACATTATGATATTAAATTATGATGATGCTCAGATCTTCATATAGGATATTGTTTAAGATATTTTACAAGATTTATTTAGCACTTCCTGTCCCAAATCTTCCTTTGCAAAGAGGTTTTTGGTACATTTCTCCTGTAAAACAACAAAAAGAGTCACAGCTGAATAACATGGAAGATCTGTGAAATCAGTCTGACAGAATCTGACCAGTTCAGGAACTAAACCCTACTGGTTTAGCCTTAGTTTTTAGCAGGTAAATAAAACACACCACAAGTTTCTTCTCACAAGTATCTCACAATACTTTCCATCCTTGTGAGACTGGATAATACATAATGATATATATATATATATATATATATATATATATATATAATACAATGTTTGCAGGTGATCTGCTTTAATGTCAGCCTTGTTAAATCGTCAATGGGACTGCATGCTGCACCGTGACAAAGCAGCTGTTATCAGCTTAAGAAAATGAGGACCCCTCAGTAGAATCTTTGCGTTTTGGCCAAAGAAATAAATGCTCCTGCCAACAAAGTGTCCTCTTAGACATGCTGTTTCTCATCACAGAGGACATGCAAAATGCCTCTGCATGCTAGTTTATGAAATTATAGAATCACAGCAGAGATCAGGCAACATCCTGAGCACTGTATTCAGTTTACTGTATAAATACATTTAGAAAAAAATGTTTAATATACTCCAGTATTATAATAACACTTTGTTCTGCCAATGATATACGGTTAAATATGTGACAATGTAGCAAACACACTGGTAAACACACTTAAACCAAATGTACATATATTATATTATTCTACTGTTTATTATGTTGTTCGTAGAGGTTGTTGAGACGATTGTGTTCGGCACTTTGGGCAAATTTGTTGTTTTAAAAGCACTTTATAAATAAAGTTGGATTGGATTGGAAAATGGTGTTAAAATGTTCAGATAAAAGATCTTCAGCTACTCTGAAATCCTTTTAGCTTGTTCGTTTTGTTAGGAGGCAGAGAAAACAATGGCTTTGCAGCTGATTATCCTGCACAAAAAGCACTGAGACGTAAAGTTTGAACAGCATTGTTTTTAATTCATTTGCTAACAAAATCTGTCATCATTAAATTCAGACATGCCGCTGACAGATTAGTGGGTGTGAAATGAACCCCACGCCGCCGTCCTGTTAATGTGACTGCAGCACTTCTCACTTGTGCTGCGGGGAAAGTCGTGTATTTTACTGCTTGGGAAAGGAAAATTTCTGTTTGCCTCCTTTTTTATCCAGAGAGGAATCTGAAATACTGAACCTATTTTCTTTGTTTATTGGCTGAATTAATACTCTAAACACTATGTGCACTAAGGAGGAAAAATCATTAGTTAAACAGAGCGGCTGATATATATATTTTTTTTCTCCTTTTAGAAAAACAAAACCAATGCTAACACTGGCTTGACATTTGGGCTAATCCTTCTACCAACAACTGACACATCAAACTTTATCATACCAAGTCTCTTTCTGAGCTCTGCTACCCTGTTTATCACATTGACAGCTTTATTATGCACTTTGTACACAACTAAAGCAGTAAGTCACATTCATGGCTTTGTAAATAGACTTACAGGTGATTCTGTGGCTGTCAGAGTGCTCGCTAGACAGTCATGACTGATTTCCAGTCAGTGCACGAAACACAACATGAATAATCCAGAAGGCAAATAAAGATGAAACTGTGCTCTCAGGTATGCTTCTGCCTCCAGTGTAAACACACACACACACACACACACACACACACACCCTTGCAGGAAAACACCACACCCTGCACTTTACTGTATGGGTCATGACAGTTTTGTGCGTTTAAAACCTGGTTGTAATATGTACATGTTCACATACGCTGTGTTTGCATTGGGTCTGTGCACCTAGTTATGTTTGTCTCCATGTGAGTTCACCCACATACATGCTTGTATTTGTGTGTCTGTCAGGGTGTCAGGCTCAGCGCTGACAGGTGTGTGTCACCTCATCATTCAAGCTGTCAGTATCGCTGACGTGCAGGAGGAGACGAGACGCCAATGAAGGACACCGGTTGGCTGTTGCCCAGACAGAGCCACTTCCTGTGCACACACAGTTAAGTCAGATTCTTGGAAAAGTCCTAAATAGGACAAAAGCGGCCTGCAGCGAACTCCCCCTCCTCATTACCACTGTCTGCAAAGCCCCCCTCCCCCCCCCTTCCAAAAAAAATCTCCTTCTGACTTGACTCATTGCTCATCACCAGCACACAGAGAGAGAAAAGGCTCCATGGATCAAAGACTAGATGTCAAATCCCCCTCCCCTCTCGTAGATTCATCCAAAAAGCCGGAGTGAGGGCTGTATGTATGCATGCATGTGTGTGTTGGAGGATAGGAGCTTGCCAAGCTCCTCAACTTGAGGCGTATGTTTATGTACTTTGTCACTCATAAAAATGAGAAGTGTAAATCCAAACGTCAGTGAAGATGAGATTTCTGACAGCGCCGAGCATCAGGTTCCAGATTTTTCTGCTTTTTGCTCCACAATTTTTAGCCCGCTGGACGTATTGCTGACAGAGACGGGGGTAAAGATTTGAGAATGGATAGAAAAAGTAAGAAGGTGTTGATGGCAGTGGGGGGAAATCTCTTGAATGCACATAAACAACGGCTCAAACAGCCAAGGTCAGTTATGCCTATGAATTTCCATGTGAGCGTGAAGATGCTCTCAGGGCACAAATTGGAATAAGAACTCTGCAGTATTTGGGTGTCAGAGTAATGGAGACTCGGATGTGTGCGGATTGTGCGTGTGTGTATCTGTCGGCAGTGTTCAGTGGCCCTGCCACTCAGCAGAACGTACACAGGGTTGACAGCTCCCGCTTAAATGTGTCACTCGACATTACCCATAAAGCACCAGTAGAGCGACAGAGAGGGGGGCTGGGAGCTGCAGATATGTGAGTGTAAAAAGTGCTACCAAGGAAAACAGAAACACTCTGAGAGAATGGCCTCGCTCTTTCTTTAATCTGTTTTTTCAACCTTTAATCACAACTGAGACTTTAAACTTTAAGGTTACCGCCACCTAAGGACCTCTTCTGTGGCCTCCAGCAAAATTAGAAACCACTGCTATAATTCCCCAAAGAAAACAAGTAGCAGATGCTGTCACGAAAGATTTCACTGGAAAATCACAACTGATATGATTTTGACAGAAATACTGTTTGTGCTGCATTTATGATGAGTCGACATCAAATCCGAGCTGCTAATAACCGCAGGGTCATTTACAGGCCAGCTTTTTATTAATATTTCAAGTGTGTGCTCAGACAGGTTCATGTACTGAGGAGTCATAACAAATCAATGTGTGCACATTTGCACTCATGTTAAATTCTGAATCTATTCCTGTTCAATACAGAAGATATTTGATTGTCACAATGATAAGATGTCTTGCATCTGACTTTTATATGAACTCTACTGCTCACTGAAACCTCACACGTGTGCAAGAACCTCAGAAGCACATTTAGTAATCATGTACTGAAGATAAAGTTATGCACAATACTGTTTGTTAGACTGAGAACAAACTATTCTGAAATGGATGCTGTTGCAGTAAATTAAAATATCATTTAGCAGAGGTCAGCAAACATTTTCATGCTGTAAACAGTGAAATTGAGAAGAAACAGAAAAGCTAGTTGCAAAGCTTTTGCAGTTTTAGTCGGTATTAGATGTTTACTGATGCAGACTGAAGACTAAATTTAGTTGTTGCGAATAAACAAATGCTGCATTGCATAAGATATTAGTGTTTTCATGTGTCATAGATTTTTCCAATCGGAAACAAATTAATTAAGTGATATAACTCGTTGATAAAGATGGGAGTAGACATCAGATTTTCACATCCGTAAATCATCGATAAAAATCAGAAATGAGTAATGTAAAAAATGTGTTTCATCATCTCAGCAAGGTAATGTTAGCGTAGCTAAAGAACGAGAACATGAGCATGGATGGTGCGTCCAGCCTCTCCCGCACACACCGGGCTAAATGAGGAGGATAAAAATCACGGGGAACTGCTTTAAATTTAGAATAGTTGAAAAATAAAATATTAAATGTACCATAAAATACTATAAAATGTTGCAGAATGCAATGCTTTTGTTCAGGACAACGTTTCTGACTATTCTGTCTTGTTGTTGCTGTTATTACTCTGATTGTTAGAAACACCAGGCCTTCTTTAAGTTTCCCAATCAGTATTAGACCAACGTGGAGCATCAACTCTGTCTTTAACTTCATAAATGAGGAAGACTAAATATATTTTTATGGACACAGTTCACCTCATTAATCTCTTGTGATCTCTCACATGACACATGTAATGGAGTAAGAACTATTTCTCGACCAAACAATAATATAATAATTGATATTCATGCATTAAAAACACTATTAATTATGCAGATAACCTTTTTTTTAATGAAATACATATACTTGCCCTTTATTTACTTGGGTGATTACCAAATCTTGGGAGTATTTCACACCCCTAATAAACACTTGAAGTAAAAAATAGCTTTATACACCAATATTTGATGGTGAGCGCAAACTTTCCAAAATCTTTCTATAGAGACAACAAATGAGCTGGAGAGGACATGTGGGAGGAACCCATTATGGTAAGTCTGAGACCATGTTGCAATTAACTTATTAATCATATTTTCTTTTTAATTTGGAGCATTTCGAGTCTAGTAATTTCATGTAGTACACTGTGTATAAAAAGGCTTTTAGCCATGCATATGCTTTATATGATAAGCCAACAGATACAGTAGGTGTTTGGCAGTGTAAAGCTGTCAGATCAAACCGGATTAAGCGAGTTAAGGGCTGCGTGTCAAAACATGTCTTTCATTCTGCCCATGGGCGCCAAAACAATAACCTCCCCATCCTTCGAAAATCCAGCCGCCGCCATTCTCTGCATGTCTTTCAGTTCCTATCCTTAGGCACAATCAACTCTCTCAGTCCCATTTCCTGCCAATGCAGAGTGTCATGACAAACACGTCCATACATTTAGGAGCACTCACAGGCAACTAAACATAAATTCAGTTACAAGTAATGTAACAGCGACTTTATGCACAAAGTACCGGTTGTATCAAGTGCTACAACTTTAACTGGCATCCTTTGTGTGTGTGCCATCAGTCAGGATCAGAGAATCAGTTAAGATGATCTTGGCGCTGAAGTGTATGCATGTGGAGCATGTTTATGCTATACCCACCAGTATGTGATATATGTGGACATTTTGTCATTTATATTTCACTGAGTAAATATAAATATAGCTTGAGTTTGTTCTATCAAGCTTTGTGAATTAATGTATTGCATAATTTTAGTCCCTTATGTGCATTATGCACTCCCTGGTTCTTTACTTGTTACATTTCCCAGTACTTAAAGGGGGTTTGGCATAAACTCTTTTGTGCCTTATAAATTGGCCTATCACTTCAGAGCCTCAACAAGTCCATATAATAATAAAGTAAAAGAGCAGATTTATTTCAGCATTACTCCATGTGAAAATTAAAAAGAAGAAATGATGCAACACATTTCCCCCTCATACTAAAATCCATGTTAGATTTTCCACTGATATTCAGGCAGATACACACTGGCAGACACAGAGCAGGATGCAGAAGGGATTTAATCTATTTCTTTTTATATTTTCTCACATTGTGTTTGCGGTTCCCTTTCAGGTTTCCACTTTAGACCCTTGGGCAAAAACACTGCAGATGCCATCAGGCACCAAAATATCCTCCTCTCCAGTCGAGGCTGCTTTGCATACCTCGCAGATCTACTGTTCTGGCTTTTGTGGCAGACATTATACTAATCAGTATTCTATCCAATGGGTGCTGGTTATGAGGAGTCAAGGTTTGATCCTTGATCTCCTAAATCTCATAGACTGGGAGTTGTGGATCTGAGTGGAATGGGAGGAAATCCATAAGCTGATTTGTATTTTTGGATTGAAAGGGAAAATGTGACCAGTGATGGTCAATAATACGCTACACATACTCTAAATCGGTCAAGTGTTAGGAGGGTAAATTTGATCTAATAAATGCTATAAATAAACAGAACAAATGCTACATTTCTATTGGTCTTTAATTCTGACAAAAAAGATTTTTTAAAGTCATATTTCAACTTCGAACATGACAGACGCAGAGAAGAAGAAGACTAGCTGGAGAAGATAAAAATGATGGACGGCATGTTAAGTGGATATTTCCAACTAGTGTAACTGTATTATGACAGGGAGGATTATAATGTGACACAGAGCTGCTTGGTAGGTTTAAAACCACTGACTGACACATGTCGTGGTGATACTTGTTACAAGCTTTACCATTGGAAGTCAGATAAGTCAGTCAGGCTAAGTGGAACAACGTGTAATTCACTGACATCCAGGAATTCAACATGAGTCCTGCACATTAGTGTGGAAGCAGCAAGGGGAAATTCTGCTTGGTGGCTCCAGCCTGGTAAACCCCATTACCACCTATTCTCAGGTTTTAAAACTTAAGCATGGTATATAACTATCTGCTCTACTTTTGCTGCTTATTTGCCACAAATAAGTAATTTTTAAATACCTCTTAATAATTGGTGACTGGCTTAACATTATTGACATGATGGATCACAGCTATCGGGAAAAGTAAAGCTGTTTAAAAAAAAATCTCCATTTCTATGTTAGACTTATTGCTTCTTACAGCTTCAGGCAGTTACTCTACTGTTTAATATCTAACAAGTTCAGCTACAGTTCCAGCATATTAATATGATGCAGGAGTTTACAGCAACATCCTAAATGAGTCTTTCATGCAAACATACTGGGAATCCCAGATGCCACAAACTCAATGCGTTTCCATTGGGAAAGGTAAATGCAACATTATAATAAACTATAATCGCGATTTGCAGGTGTTTCTCTTAAATGGTGTTTAGAGCTTCAGTTCTTGTAAATTCTTCTTAAGATTTAGAGAAATGCAATGTAGCCCTGTTGTGTTATTGTGGGGTTTTCTCCTTGTCATGGAGGATTTGTGATGGGGGTCAGGAAACCCAAGTGGTTAAAAACACTGTTCATCGCGGAGAGAAATCCACGGCGGGTAAAAGGCTTGTTGCCTGTACAGAAAACGTGTCACTTGTTAGCTCTCACAGGAGACCCAGCTGTGTTGAGTCGGCACAGCTTCTCCACCGGGATCTACGTCTTTAATGACTGCTGAACAGTCCTACAGAACATAGACCATCATCAACATAGAAGTGGACTTCCTTGACCGTTTCGGTTTCCGAGCAATTTTATATATGCCTTTTCTAAGCTTCTGGGCATCTCCGGTAGTTCCTGTGGTATCCTTGCACCAGGAAACAATGAAAGATTAGCTGTAATGTATTTCAGCCACAATAGCAACCTTTTTATTCAGACTCCATAAGGAGGGTTCTTCAGGATCTGTGAAATCACAAATACATAGATCCATTTCTTTGCTTTTATTAAGATGTAGGTTTCAAGCCATTATTTTGGTCAGGTAACCCCGTCCCCAGCTGCGGACGAAAGCTGCATGAACTGGTTCTCCATTCTAGCCCAGCACAGTTGGTGCCTGGATTGAACCAGTTTTGAGAACCAGCTGGTGCTTAGGCGTGTCTCGTCTGGCTCCAAACCAGCAAGGGAACCAGCTTGATCAAAAAACACCCCCAGTGGAGGGGTTAAGCTGAGTTGAAGTGATGCAAAGCATCAAAGTGTTTGTTCCCCATTGTTAGGCATTGGCTGTCTTAACATTAGTGGAGCAACCCAACTGTTCAACTAGTCTCAGAAGTGCAATGTATGGCTAAATTGCTGAATTGCAAAAAATACAAATTTTGTTGTTTATAGCGAGCAAATGGTGGATGAAGGAAGTTCACTGAATTGACACTACACTAAGTCCCATCCTAGAAGTACCACTGATAAATCAAACATTAGCAGCAGTGACTAAGAGTGAAGACGCAGGCAACATTTTAATTCCAGCACAAAATGCCAAAGAGGTGCATGTGTGGCTCTTGGGTTTGAGTGATGCATTTTTTGCCTTCTAAAAACATATTTAGATGCCAAATATGGATCAAACGGTGTGGAGGACCTCACATTTAGCTGAATCTGATGAAGAGAAAAAAAACTTTGTTTCAAGGTAAGATTGCTAAAGTTGTTAGCACATAACTGTTAGCTACAAGGCTAATACAGTATTAATTGAAAGGTTCTAATTCTTTATAATCACCTTATCTGTAACAGATAAGTTTTAATATGTAACTAAATGTATGAAACCCAGGCACTAAATCTACATGAATAAATATAGAAATGAAAGTTTATTTTGTAAACTTTTGCCTCATTTTGTTTTCATTCTTCATCAAGTCCAGCATCATGACTGCTTTTTAGCTTTATCTGTGTTCATGCGTAGATTGAAGTGTGTGTGTGGTGTCAAAGCAGAAAGCGCAGACATATCAGCGTGTTTGTACATCATGACGGCCGGCTGGATCTCTGGCATGCTGTGTTTGGGTGTAAAGTACAGGCACATATTTCATCTCATCTGACCTAGACACAACACAACTGTGACCAAACACACTTATAGGTACACAACTAAAGACAACTGGTCTGATAGTCACAGGTGGCATATAAAACCTACAGCATACGTGTGGTCTCTCATAATGTACGTGCACCCTTCTATACTCACCTTCCCTACTGTCCTCCCATGCCTTTATTGCCTTCCTAACCTGTCCTCCTCTTCCTCGTCATCATCTCTGCCTGGTGTTAATGTGGGAGTGATTGAGGAGGGCTGTATGAGAAAGCTGACAGAGCTCATCTATGGCACATGATACATGGCTTCTCTGGGTCTCCCCGCTGCCCCATTACACCCTGATTAATTGGCCCTGCTTAAGTCAATAACTCACCGGTTAAAAACAAAAAGCTTCAGAGGAGAAGAGGAGGAGGAGCTGGAAAAAGATAATGAAAGGCATAAAAATAAGTGTGCAAAAGTGTGCAAAAGCAATAGAGAAAAGTAAAATATAGAGGAGGAAGGAGGATATCTTTCATATGCTTTTCCCTCTCACATGCAATAATAATACATATTTTTTTTTAATTAGTACGCCGCTAAATTTTAAGTGTTAATCAATTGCAGCAGAAGTTTTCTCATTTTGTAATTTACTTTCAGTGCTTTCCTTTTAGATTAGCAGAAATAAAAATGTCATTATTTACTATATTTTCTACTCTCGTTTACACCTCATTTGTGGTGTTTTGTCAGGTCACACAAGCGCCTTCTACAATATCAACATCAGTCGCTGTCAGTCATCAGTGTAGGAGACAAATTTGATAGCTCTTTGATTTGGAGGAGGCTAAAATTTGATCTCTGGTTTCCTCTCTGATGATTACTAAGATACAGCAACTGTTGACAGAGAGCTCTACAGATGCACAAGATGATTAGCGTTTATCTCAGAGGGATCGCGTTAGAGGAAATTTGAAATTTGAAAAAGAGAGTGTGTTTTATCACTGTCAAAGTATTAGCTTGTTTCCAAGAATACTTTCTCAAATAACTTGAATGTGTTTTTCCGTTTTTCTCCGGCTGTTCATCAGCTGGAGCTGGTTTCTGCTCCTGCTTTTCACACAGCAATAAAACCTGCAGCTTTGAAAAGGAAGAAAGGAAAAGACAGGAAATTTTTCAGGTTTGCATGGAAACTTCTAAAAACATGATGAACGACTGAGCCAAGCTGTCTAAACAGGCCAGACTCTGACCAGTCAGCCATGTCTGCTTCTGTATCTAACAAGAAATGGATCTGTGAAGTTTGGAGAACTTGAGAATAACAACCAATGGTTTTATTTTTCACCTGGTATTTTTAAAAACTTACACCAGGGAAACTTTATTTTCTGCTTCCCCTGCCAGCACATATGGCTCATGTTACATTTAAAGGGCATGCCCACCCGGAGAATGCAAAGACACTTTCATAAAAACCCATGATGCTGCTTCGTTTCACGTGGCTGCTACAGAAGCAGCATGGGGGAGTTGAATTCGATCCACCCATGTGGCTCTTAAGTCAGTAAGGGACGTAGTAACAATGGTAAACCAGAACATGTGTGTTCAGCTGATGTAACTCAGCTTCTTCCTCGGTACTGGAGAAATGTGTGAACACAAACCGATGCAGAGCTGAGCTGCCTATGTTTAGAAGAGGAATATCAGTAAAATGTGTTTCTTTGCACACTTTAACAGCGTTTTCCTCTACTGGAAGGGGTCCAAACATTTAGTATCCACACTGTCTATTTGTGATTTTATATTGCAGCAGATCCTGTTAAAACACTGTTTGTACTTGTCAGAGCTGGTCTGAACCTCCAATTTCCCCACATTTTCACCTTATTTACAGATATATGGTGATTATTATTTATTAATCAATGTCTGCTGTTCAAACACTGGCACTATATCTGAATCACTCTGTGTATGATGGCTTACGCATCTATCAAGCTGCAGACCATAGATCACAGCCCCGGAAAGCAGATTAAACCTAATCACCACAGACACTTAGATCACTGTTCTGATCAAATAACAGCTCAGCTGTAATGTCAACACGCACACGCTCAGATATGCACTTGCTGAGCGATGGATTTGAAAGCAGAGTCTCTGTTATCTTTGTTATGGTGTGGAGAGCTGACATGTTTGACAGCTGTGAACGTAAGTAGCACTGTTATGACATGTTTGAGCGACCATGAAAAAGCCCAAATACTGCAGGGTCCCAGCTCGGGCTGCACTTCACACCGGCCCTGACACGACAGAGATAAGAACAAATAAACATAATGATCTGAGCTGATCTCCTCCATTGTAAGAGGCTTTTGTTTGTGGGCATATTTAGATCTGAAGGTTTGAAGGGTATGCGTGTAGGCTTTGGTCTGTTTTGTGTTACAGGTAAAAAAACAAGCAGACAAAGAGCCTAAACTAAGACTAAGATTGAACAAGTTAGCGTCATTCAATCACCTTTCCGTCTCCCACCGTATAACCATCAGCATCTTTTAATCTGCACACTCTAGCAGATAAAACAGCCAGGCTGGCTCCTTCCTGCTCAGCACACAGATAGGGCCTGTATCTCACACACACAGTCACATACACTCTCTCCCTCACACACACATGGGCAGACTAAAGCTGTCACAGCACACATATGAGCCTCGCCTGGCCTCTGAGGAAACATGGCCCAGCTCCAGTCATAAATAATAATGGGATTGGCTACATGACACGTTGAGTGATGGGGCCCCTCTCAGAACTCATTTACATGGCTTTGTGTAGCAATCATCGGCCCCCTAATGTAGCGCTAAGCAAATGAGCCTTTTGGAATATTGTGCAATTTATCCCAAGTCAACTGGCACCAGGCGGGTGCTCTATAAATCACACTCTAACACATGCCCCCAGTGACAGCTAAATCAACATGGAGTAATTGCTTTGAAATGTGGAGGAAGCGAGCAGGCAGGCTGGACAAAGCAGAGTGCTTGGAGGTGGTGGTGGTGAAGTGTTGTGTTGTTAACCTCACTCTGACTCTGGAAATGTATCATACAGATGTTTTGGAGAATTATAGTAATATTGTGGGGGGGGACAAATCTGTGCAAATTAAAGAGTTGACTCTTCTAAGTGACCAGCAGAGGGAGTGACAGCTGACTAACACACACACACACACACATG
>JBAMIG010000012.1:22026594-22050154 GCA_037177335.1 Kiunga ballochi | reverse complement strand
CTTGGGAAAGTAAATTTGTTCAGCACAATGCAGCATCCAGATAATCATTCTGCCTGCTCAGATGCTGGACAAGACACATGTAAAAAAAAAAAAAAAATAAAAAATAAAAAGAACCGTGTTTGTGTGATTACAAAGCAAAGTGAAGTCTGAGATAACACACCATGATCTGAATTACAAGACCAGGACAGACACATGGACTCATAAATTAAGGAGCATATATTGTTGTGTTTAACTCCTTAATTTGGTCCAATTTAGCAATATGTAAATGCATTAATTCTGTCTCATAGGAGAAATGAGTGATAAGCAGTATAACAGCATTAGTAATCTAACAGGCCTCCCGTACATTTAAACCACATTATTCATCAATTAATGTTACAGAAAAGACATTAACATCTGTGAGAAATTGCATGATGAGCTACATTTTTCTGTTGAGACATTTTAAACAGACCCACAAAAGCCACCTTATTTAGGGCTTTTACATGGCAGAGTACCAGCAGGTTGGCAAAAAGATGTGTTTTACCAGGCACCTTCAAATAGTGCACAAATCTTAGTTTGGAACGTCATGGCAGGCAAAGGTTGGATTCACTGAACGCCACACCGGTGTATTACTAATGTTTCCTGCAAAGCACAAATGTTCCGCTTATTTAGAGAAAACACCCCAGAACAATGTAATGCTGTCGGATTCAGCAGTAATGATTATTAGCTGTCTATGGGCTGAATCCACAAAAGGTTTGCGTGTACTAAAATGCGTGCAAACTCATTGCTCACGCTAAAAAAAGCAAACTGATCTACTAACAGTAAGCAAAAGAGTTTACGTATTTCAAAGGTGCAAAATTACACGTCCATCTCCAATTTGCACTTTTGCCTCAATGAATATGTAAATTGGGGCGTTCACATGCAATTTTGCATGGGGTGGGAGGAGAACAAGTAAATATATGATTTTATCACACGCAAAGCAATTTATCAAAGAGAACAGAGAGAAAGCATATTTCATCATCATGTTAACATGTTTGGAATGAGAGAGGAAGTCATTATTAAAACATATCGCCTATTCAGCATTGCTCTTTTGGAGCTGTTGGAGGTGCAGATTTGGGCCCAATCCCAATTCTCATTCTTATCCCTACCCCCTTCTCTACCCCTTGCCCCTCACCCCTTCAAACGGAGCTACAAGGGGTAGGGTTGAAAAGTCAGCCCTACATATTAGGACACCCCTTCAACAATCGCATCATCAGTTATTGCCGCTGGTTTTTACGTAAGTAGAAGCAACAAGCTGTAGTCACAAATGGAGATAACAGGCCGTACACAACTGTGATAATCTCTCTTGCGTGGGCTATTGGCATCTTTTTAAGATGCTCGAACACAACATCAGTTTGTTCACAAATTTGTTTACAACTTTAATTTCATGCATCAACCGATGACTCAAGTCACAAACACATTTCTTCATTACAGTTACAGGTAACATTAGCAATACATCTATTTTGTGTGTGTGCATTTTGTGTTCCATGACGGCCACAATCTAGAAGGCCAGCAGCAAAGTTGCAAAAGTTTAATTAATAACGTTACCAGAGTAGATAAGCATGGCTCGCTACAGAGCACCGCTAATGTCCAGTATGCTAACGCTAACATTACTGAGCGACTTTTTTTTCGTATGCATTTTATTAGAGATTGACCATTAGACTACATATTGAAATAACGTTAAACTATACAGATCAACGGTTGCCATAATTTAAAAAAACTTTTCAGTGAGTGGATAAAATACACATTTGTGAACCATGAATCGCGAGGTAACCTGCTGATTTTTTAATACCCCTCAGTTTGAAGTGTGCTCCTTAAAATCTTCGTTTGAAGAGGTATATAGCCCTACCCCTTACCCCTTACCCTCTGTCCTCATGGGAATTGGGACACCCCTACACGTGAACGTGCAAAACGTAGGGGTAGGGCCAAGGGGTGAAATGGGATTCACCTTTGGAGTCAACCACAAGAAGGAGTCACGCAATACGATTCCTTTATTTTCAGAAACAGTGTTTTGTGTTCAAAGTTGAAGGATGGTGAGTTTGGAGATAGCTGGCTTCTAGGTGAGTACATTTGCCAACTCTTTTTACAAACAATAATCTTTTTAAAAATCAGGACCACCTTTCCTATTGATTCATATGTTTTAAGGTGACACTGCATACCCCCCACACCCCTTCCTCCTGACACCTGTTTTCAACCAGACCACTGCCGGAGAGACCAGGTACAACGATGCCCATATCCGCACACGGAATATTGTGGAGCGCATCTTCGCTTGCAGTTATGTGAAGTGGTCCTGATGCAAACCATGACACACGCTAAATCCTCATTTAAAGAGGCGTCTCCCACACTTTGCACCCGCTGTCATTTGTGTCAGCAATCTTAGTAGATCACGTACTAACCACAGCCCTGCCCCACACGCTAAATCCTAGATCCCACACGCTAATTCAGATCTTAGTAGATTCTGCCCTATGTGCGTTTGTTGAGTTTATATATAGATTGAGAACTTTTATAGCCTAATTTATCAAACTTAACACATTAAAAGCTTAGATAACTGATGACTTAATACTCAGTTTTTGGGATAAAACCTCCAAGTTGTTTTGTAAAATCTGGTAATTTCATTCTTGTCAAACTGGTGTAAGCAGGTTAACAGGGTTCCAGAGCCAGGACGGCGTCTGTGTGAAAAATCTACTAAGGAGCCAGAAGTGGCATCTATGTGCTACAAACTACAGCTCTTTGAAAAGTTGACTGACCCACAAAACAGACTCAAACTCTGCAGACCTCAGAGTTGATATGAAGTTATTTCTTTAGTAAACTACTGTTAGGCCTTGAAGGAATAATTAAAAATGAGTCATTCCTGGTTTTGCCAGGTGAAAGCTATGATTGGCTCTAGCCCCCTGCAACCCCGTACAGGGAATAAGCAATAGTAAATACATGGATGAATGAATCATTTCTGGATTAAAGCAATCACAATAAGTAGAATTAGAGGTGTAATTTAATTTTGAGTGGCTGATAGGGAAATGTTGTACCCTGTCTCTCTCTGTGGCTTTCCCACCTTGTGTTGTTCAGCTAGTTCAACCACAAGTTTAGCTGGTGAATGTGGCTGGGGAGAGGGAAGTCTGGGCTTCCCTCCTTGAGCTGCTGCCCCCGCGACCCAACCTCGGATAAGTGGCAGAAAATAGATGGATGGATGGAAGGATGGATGGAAGGTGTGAAATAGAAAAATATACATGAAGACGGGTCGGCACGGGGGTACAGTTGGTTAGCACTGTGGCCTCACAGCAAGAATGTCTGGCATCTTTTACTTGTATCTTTAATAGGGGTTTTAGGGTTTAAAGTCTCTTTTAATGCTTCTTTTCTCTCGCCTTCAAATGATATTGATCATATGGCAGGTAAAGAAAAGGTAATCACTGTTTGTAAAAAAAACTGTTGGAAACAAATATAATTTTATACTTTTTAAACTCATTAGACATTTTTACATGTCAACAACAATTACGTTAAGTCAAACGTGTTGTCAACGTGTGTGTGAGTGTGTATGTTAGGGTTTGCATAGGATACTTGTAAATGACTGGAGAATATTAAAAACATTGGAAAAGAAACAGAAAAGTAAAGAAAGAACAAAGAGGAGAAAGAAATACACCACATAGAAAACAGTTTGAACCAGAAATATACAAATGAAAAATAAATGAAGATGTTTATTAGTAAGTAAAGCAGCAGTATAACTTAGTGTGACTTAGTGATAGTGTCATAATGCAGAAAATACAGAGATAAATGTTTGCTGAGGAGTGATCATGTCAATGTGGCCTCACCTTCACAATGATCAGACGTAGACCTCTGAGACCTGGACGATCAGCAGCTAGTGGGAGCATGAACCCCAGCCCTCCCACCCCAGAGCCAGCTCCACTTGCAGTCAGGAGGAACAGACCTGAGTGGGCCCAGATGGACAAATGCCGATTGCGCTTGACACTGGCCGCCCAGGGTGGGAAGTCAGCAGGCCTCAGGACTCCAACAGCCCGGAAGTGGATGCCCATACCACCCCCCATCAAATCAGGCTGCTTCATCAGATCTTTTCCTGCACCAGTGCATCCGGCTGTAAATGTTTCATTGCTTCTACCGTTGGAGCATCACAGAAAAACGTGTCATACAGTAACTCTAAAATAAGATGAACGTGACATAGTGGCTTCATGCTTCGTATAAACTGACCTGCAGACACAGCTTCAATCTACGATCAATACTTCCAGATTCAACCATGTTGGATAAAACATGATAAATGAATTGATAGTGTGCTGAGTGCATTTTTTGGTTGACCTGACCACATCTTATCATCGCCTCCAAGTTATTGATCACAGTCTGGCATTCATCTATAATGGGTCCAATATCTGACTGTCTCTCAGTGGGGGACAAGGACCTAAAAGGGACATGCACAGATCAGACACAAAAGACACTAACATCTTATCCATACTGTCTAGTGAGAAACTACTTTATTTATTTTCTCAAGGGAAAGATTAGAAAACTCCTCATTTAATGAAAGCTAGAGTCATGGACAGTTTATGATGGAGTCCCTTTTACTATAGTTTGAGATGGTTTCCAAACTATTTCATAGTCCCTCCAGTGGCTGCTTCTTTACATTATTTGATATGACAAGCACATCATCATCCTTAAAGTGTGACTCAACAAGGTTTCTGGATTGAACTTTTTAGGAAGTAAATGTTTGCAGCACAGTGACATTAAAAATAAAAACTGTTTTCGTATTTGTTTCCTAAACGTCTCACTTTCATTAGTCAGTTTAGTTCCCAGATGTATTTATAATTTGGCAACTGATTTTTCTTTACTCTGTTACAATAAATATAACATTAAATATATGAATTTAATTGGCATGCTAGCAAGTTCATGGTTGTCTAGTGCAATCTAACACAATGTTCTAGGTAGAGTCAGCATAATGGGAAGTGAACGAATCAGCTTGCTTTAAGTGCTTTGTCAGAGATGTTAGGATGTCTTTTATATTGTATGTTGATTAAGCTACTGGTTGAGTGTCATGATCGCTGTTCTGCAGTAACCTCCACCTCCCCATCAAGCTCATCATCTCCACCTGAGCTCCTCGCCCTTCTGAAACACTCTCCGGTTTCTGCTTCCCTCCTGGATGGTGTCCATTACTCACCTTGTTGATATCCACAGTTTTTGCTTGTCTCCAGAGTGCTGTTATGGACTTGGTTACAGCCATCAGATTTCCCTGTACCTGATTCCTCTTCGGACTTTTTGCCTTATTGCCTTTCTGGATTTTGACCCTGGTCTTGAAAAGGGGTCTCCTGCTAGTCCCTGTTAAGTAGTCTATTTCTCTCCCTATCATGTATAATTTTTGCCTTTCTGGTAACTTTGGCTTTTGGATTGTGGCTCTCCACGGCTTACATCTAAAGACGTTTAAGGATTCAAGAACCACATTGCGTTTCAGGAACCACTATCTTTGGAGAGGTTATCCCAACCAGGTGTGACACAAAGTTTTTTCTCTCTCTGGGAATTTGCAGGTCATCAGGGATTACCTGCTACACCAGGGGTGGGGAACCTTGGCCCTTGTTCTGATAGTTTTCCATGCCTCTCTGTTCCAACACATCAGATTTAAATGAAAGAATTTCTGTGCAGTTCTGGATCCATTTGGATTGAATCAGGTGTGCTGGAACAAGGATACATGGAAAACCTGCAGAATCCCAGGGTTCCCCACTGCTTTACACTATAAAGAATAATAGTTCAAACCAGCCATTTGGTTTGTGATGTATCACATTTAGCATTTTCTTTGTTGGGTGTCTTTGTTACTTGGGCACTGGTTTAATGGTTTGATAAGAAAATCTGACTCTGTCAGTCAGAGGGTAGCCATATTTTAAATCATATCCTGCTTGATTGTCTATTTTACTCTAAATGGGACCATAATTTACAAAATGAGCATAATTTTATATTGAAAAAGACTTGAAACTATCAATTAGGACCATAAAGTCATCTGGAAAATGTTAAGGGAATAAATCAAGAGGGTAATGTTCTCATGGGCTCTCCAGGGCTATATAAAGGAGACAGGGATGATTAAACGACTCAAGCCATTTGACCATAATCTTTGGAGGATTCTTTGAATGTTCCTAACACAAGATGTTTAGTTGTGTCCTCTTAGCAAAGCTTTTTCACATGTTAGTTCATGTGATCAGGAATAACAGACGGATCAAGTCAACCGTAATGATGGACTACAAGCCACCACAGATATGTAGACTGCGCTTAATTGTACAGTCTCACATTCAGCCGGTTCACCACAAGAAGACCCGGCCACTTTCCCATGGTGCACTTTACTGGGAAGACATCCTCATGGGGGAGGTTTAAGGGCCTAACTAAATATGTTTGTGTGTTCTTGGATAGTATGTGACTGCTTTTAGTATTTCTGTCACACAATTAATTAGATAAACAGTCATTTTCAACATGTGGATGAAATGACAGCGAGGAGTCCTTACGGTGAGGGAAGCAGGAAGATGAAGATGATGATAAGCATCGCTGAAGGAACACCTGTAAAACCTGTGAAGCTAAATTTAGAACTCTTACTTTTACATGATTAATTGCTCCTTCTCATGTGATGAAGTTGGGTAATGAAATGGCAAACATATTATTTGCCATTTTCATTACCCCTTCTTTTTTTTGTCTTTGTCTTTTTGTTATTATGAAGCATTTGAGCAATAATGTGTCTTACATCATGTAAGCATTTAGAAATTTTGGGTCATTTTTACTTTATCATGCATGTAAACTTAATCCCCCCTCTGATCTTTTCTCTAACACCTACTTTCTCACATCTGATCTCATCTCCTCTCTTTCCCTGCATTTCTCCTCCCTGTTCTCTTTTCTTCCTGGCACCACCAGTCATCCATCTTCGGTTTGGGCCGGTCAGCGGCAGCTCCATTGATAGGGTAATCCAGGACTGATTAATGACCCAATAATCAGAGGGATCCTCAGATCAATCATGGCCGTGATCAATAACCCCCCAGCCAAGGCAATCATTAGCCTGCTAGAGTGCATCCTCTATCAGACCCACAGAACCAAAACAAAGAGTGAGAGGATATACGGGGCATGAGATATGGAGGAGAAGAGGGGTGGAGGCAGGGGCAGGTTTTGGGTGAAGAAGGTGAGGAATACGGAAACATGAGGCAGTTAGAAGGTCATGAGGCGCTGAATGAATCGAGAAGAGAGCAGGATGAGCTAATGATGAATAAAATCTTTGCACATAAAGAATAACGTGTCTGGCAGCATGAATGATCGTGTCCTCCTCATGTGCTTGTGCATTTAACAAGCACGTGAGCTCATATAACATGTGCCTGTGCTTTGCTGTCTTTGTGCTTAAGGGGACTTGTGTGCACTTCTGAGTGTTTGACTGTGTTTGTGTGTGCGTTGCTGTGTGACAGCAGGGTGCGAAGGGCTCTGATTTATGGGCTGTGTCCTTCAGTGCCAGCTCTGTGTCTGCTCTAGCATAGAGGATGAATGCACCTCTGTCAGCCCGGCAACAACCCACCACCCTGCACCCACTTCCCACCCCCACAGGACCACTGCCCCCCTCCCTCCTCCTCTCTCCTGCCTCTTGCCACACAATTTTGTGATAAACCACAAACAAGCTTAGAAGAACTGTTAACTTGAAGGTTTGATGAGTTTAAATACCACAAACAGAGCAAGGTTTCCAAACAAACGAGCCTGTCTGCTCTGAGCAGCTCAGGATGAAAGCACTGGGAATTAGTGTAATAAATCCAAAAGGTTTGGTAAATTGGTTTCACAATGACTTATTTTAATAGTAGATTAAATAGTAGATTTCTGTCCAGAGCAAGAATCTTTCACAATTAGTCACTTATGATTATTTATTTAATTAGTTTTAACACTAAAAATTAGTTAATAATTTATCTGCTGTAATTTAATTTCTTGTCCCCATTTTTGTGTGAGGAAGGTATTTTTTTCTTGTCATCTCCAGTCAAATCCAGCAAAGATCTTTTAAATAAATTTTTTCTTTAGAAAAAAGCAAACCAAAGATTCAGATTATCAAAGGGACTTTTTTCAAGTCCCTCTTGTTGATCAAAATTTGCCCAGAACAACACAGCACCCAAACAATCATTCTGCTAAATTAAAAGAAGATTTATGATGCTTTAAAATCCTTTTAATATGTAAATGATTAATTTATTGCCTGTATAAAGTAGAACCACAATGGTTTGGTCTGAACTCCTGCTTATTCTCGCTCCACGCAAACCTTATAACCCTGTTCTGAGATGCTCTTCAGAGTGACTTGTTTAGGTGCTTTAAATGTGAATGAGGCCTGTTAAGCCCCGCCGCCTTCCAGATCACAAGAAGTTAAACTTTACCTTGTTCCGCCATGTTTGTAGCTTGAAAGCAGTGATGTGCTAATTTCCTATCAGAGAAACATTTATGGTAAGTTTACTATAAATGTCAACAAATTAGATTCAAGAAATTGATTACCTGGAAGTCCACAACCTTATTTGGCCGACCTGCAGCAAATAATGTGACGCAACAGATAAAAAAAAAAAACATAAACAAAACATAATAGAGAAAATTAAACACAACAAAAAACACAACCACAAAGAATATAAAGATATAAGTGCAGCTTCAGGAAGAAATAAGTTTACATTTTTTGCATTCCTAAACACTTAGAAGTGCTCAAAACATGTATTTAGGAGATAAAAAAAGTACATTTTGCATGACGTTTCCCCTTTAAAGCTGGACAAGACAAAAAAAAAAAAAAGCATACTCCAGGAGTCCATCTCATTCACATTATTTACAAAACCATATTTTGCTACCCAACATATGTGGTTTTACTGTCTACATTTAGTGATATAATCCGTGATGGTGAAAACATGGTGTGTTCATGAGAAGGGCTGCATGCATGCAAAACACTGAACATGTCTGTTTAGCAAAAGTCTATATGCTTTATTTGATATATTGTTGAATTTACTTTCAAATTATCTTCATTGTGTTTGAGTGTAGATTTGGGTCTGTATTGGTATATGTATGTGTGTGTGTGTGTGTGTGCCATGGCTCTGCGATGAGGTAGCCTGCTGTGTGTATTCATTTATGTGTAATGAATGCTTATGAGGGTAAACAGATGGTGTGTTAACACACTAAAATATGATCTGCTGCCAGGCAATATGGTGGCCTGTTGGTGTTTACACTGCACACATTATGTCTTGGGACATGATTGCAGCTTTAAAGCAGCCTGGCTTTTTTTCTTCTTTTGGCAGATTTGAGTAGAATGACAATGCTCTCCATACTGTTCTTATAAAGTCATTCATTTGCTCCCATTATTTATATTTTATTTATAGTTGAGTAGCTTATTGATCAATTGGGAATAATAATATCATGGTTGATTGCAGCTTCATAAGGTGATAATAATCCTATTTAATTTTTTAAAAGTTATACATGAAACTAAGAGGTGGAAAACAAAGATAGCAACAGCCTGACTGATGAGAAAGCTGCACTGATTCAGAGTGAAACATTACTTGTTAGCAATAATGACTCAGAAATAGCAGAGTTATACATTTCACTCATTCTGTTACCAAAACAATTTCATTTTTCAATTTCACCATGAAAAACATCAGGGACCTACACACATCTCCTTCATTGTGGTGCAGTTTTCATATGCTGTCACTGTTTTCTTGTGTTGGAGGTAACGTTAAAGGTTTGCAATCATAGACCTTACCGCAGACATTTTTTAATATAAATGCATCAATTTCCTGTTTTTTTTATTTGTCCTGGACAATATATGAAAAAGGATTTAACTTTTCTTTTACTCATATCTTTATTTCCTGCTCTGTTTTTTGCTGTTCTCATTGATGTTTAGGGTTAAGCAACAACACGAAGCTAAGGTTTAAACTGTTTGTTGTGACTTATATGAATAAAATGTTATTTATGTTTTGTTAAGTTATGGTTTAATCCATAGAGGTGTAACTAAAAATGTATTTTTAGAGCTTGCTCATATTCTTGTATCAGTGTGAGAACTTCATTACCCATAATGCATGTGGTTTGAGAACATTTTCTTTCAAAGTGGTAATGAACAGAAGCAAGGAAAAAAGAGGAGTGTTGAGTTTTCCCTGTAACCTGTGAATCCAATTGTCCACTAAAGTTTGACCATAATCCAGAGTCCCATCTCATCCTTTTTAATGCCGTTCATACGAGCTGCAGTAAAACAATTGTTTAGGTTCGGGTCCACGTGTTATTGAGTACATGTGTCAACAGTTATAAACATCTTGATGTTCAAGTTTTACATGTTACACATATTCATGAATAAGGACTCACATAGCGCCTCCTGCATGCTGCGTTACAGAAAAACAACATTCTTCATCAAATTTAACAACACTGACTGGTTAACTGGGTATTTTGGACATGTGAACAAATAATAACAAAACTCTTCTTCAAAACAAAAGATGAAGATGTTGAGTAAATACTCCATTATAACCACTGCTAAATTTTGTAATGGTAAATGGATTACAGTTTTTAGGCAACACAGTAAAAATGAAATGATAAAAGTAATTTCCATGCCTCCATTTCTATGGAGGACGAGCAGTCACGTGTTTCAGGTTGTTGATGATGCTAGTATGGTGGGCATATGTCCAGTGATAACCACTGAGTACCTAGCATATACACACAGGATAAAGCATGGATTAAGCCTAAACACACTCACACAGCCAGTATCTGTGGATGGTACCAACAGAAGCCTTTATCTCATTATGTCTTGGGTACGTTTACATCAATCTATGACTATTGAGTCAGCATGCTATAGACCTGAACTGTAAATTTAGAATGTAGATGAGCTAATTGATAACAGTCCTAGACTCATCTGGGAGAGGATCTCTCATTCAATGTGGGCTTCGTGAGGTTTCTTCTTTTTTTTTCCCCCACAGCTGGGTTTTTTAGGAGTTTTTCCTTACCGCAATGGAGGGTCTAAGGACAGGGATGTCCTGGCTCTACTTAGTTTAGTGTACCTCATTACTTGTTCATTGTGTGTTCTGTCTGTTGTGTGAAAAACTGTGTGTGTGAAGCCCTGTTAGGCAACTTTGTTGTGATACTGGGCTATAAATGAAATTGAATTGAATTGAAATTGAATTAAGCGCTCCATATCCGTCTCTAGTATCAGCCAGAATGTGTCGTATTTATGTGAAATCTATAAGCAGAAATAAACCCACAGTTCCCAGTTACATTATATTTTATTTCATACTATTTGTGAAACCACAACACAAAGAAACAGAAACTCAGAACATATGTTACCAGCTGCTGCAGAGCTGCAGTGCCGTGGCAACAGCTGGTTACCATGGCAATGCGTCACGATGACAGATAGTAAATAATCTACTAAGCCGCTTCCTGTGGAAAAACTAACAAACATAACAGTTTAAAAACGTTAACGTTATATATATATATATATATATATATATATATACATATAATATTTATTTCCTTTGTAAGTGAAGCAGCATAATGCTCTTTAAAGTGTCCATTTGAAGAAATTATTAAACTTTCACAGAAATGACTGCACCTCCATTAATGTCTGATTTTGCATACCTCATTGGCATTATTCTTATATAGGTAGTTTGATATTAGTGTCGAGCACATAATCTGCTGGTTGTGCTGGTTCCCAGTCCTCTTGTGTCACAGCTGCAAACCATTTATCATTCTGCAACACTGGGAATCTGTAAAACGACGAGTTATTATTTTGGCTGCTACACCCGGATGTGGAGCATGAAATTATCATTTTGATCAGGAAGAATACTCCACACATTACAATCTGTTCTGTTTTAACTGGTCTGAGACTGGACTACCTACCGTCCAACATAGCGATAAACAAAGTCAGATGACTCGCTGACATCCTCCATAGCTTCTTAGCTTCCCCTGCAAAGCTGTTTCAGTTAAAATGTGAGGATTTTTTTTTTTTGGACAGAAGTTGAAGGGTTTATTGTTTTATTTACATCCTTATTGTTGTCCTTTATAATCACTTTATAATGATTGATACTAATTTAACCAACTAATTTAGTTAATATTTGGTCTAACAGATACACAATATAAACATTTATGATAGTTCTGGTTAAACTGTCATTACACATAATAATCTTTCAGTCTGTAAAGAGGAGAGGGACAGAAAATGAGTTTGGGATCTTCATTTCTTCTGTGCCGGTGTTCAGTAGATGTCCACGCAGTTAATGCAGTGAAAGCTCGGTTCTCATCCTCCACCAACTTAAAAGATTTCTCCATATCTCTGACAAACAAGGACAGAGGTGTGACAGAAGAAACCAGACAAAAGAGTGATGAGGAGCCACATCTATCAATCACACACTCCCACACACTCTTTCAGTTTGATAAAAACAAATGGTTCTGCCCACTCTTTTGCCTCTTGTTTTACTCTGCTGACCCAGAAATACCCCCACCATTATTTCCTTTTAACCGGGTTAAAACTGGGATTGCTGTTGTGCTGTCAATAACTGAGCTCAGTACATAATCATGGGTGGACAGGAAGATAGATGATAACCCAGATTCTGTCATGTTTAGGATGGTCGCATGCTGCATGACAGGAAGATAAAAGCAGTGTTGGGTGGCACTTTATCATTAGGTTTCAAAACAATCCTTTGTATTTAAAGGCATTGCAGACTTATGCACACACACACACACACACACACACACGTACAGTTGTTATTGCATGATCTACACAGCTTATCTCGCTGCTGGTGTTCCTGATGACTGTCTGCTGTATATATTTAGAGGTCATCTGAGATTTTTGGTTTCTTCACATCAGCTGGTTGTTTGTGTTCTCTGTTTGTTCTTTATCTTTTG
The DNA here is from genome assembly GCA_037177335.1 of Kiunga ballochi. Lineage (NCBI taxonomy): Eukaryota > Metazoa > Chordata > Actinopteri > Atheriniformes > Pseudomugilidae > Kiunga > Kiunga ballochi. Next base: position 22,037,311 of record JBAMIG010000012.1, on the reverse strand, counting down.
TATCTTTGTCTGTCAGATCCTGCATTTATATGTCAATTCTGCATGAACCAAAATTAGACCTAAAGAAAAACGATTAAGTGTCAGGAGGAGCCTTATGTCCATAAACGTCTCTTGGCCAAATATGTGTTCAGCACAGTGATGTAGCCAGACAACATTCTGGTATTGTGATGCTGGACAGGACAACAAGATCAAAGAAATCATTCACAACACTCAATATTTTAGATAAGCTGCAGATTTACTCTGTAGTGTTTAAAATAAAAAAAGAGTTGAAAATAAACCAGAGTTCATGATGGCAGTAAAATCATACGTCTAATTTTACACTGTGGCATCACAGCTTCTGTTATAGATCAGTTTTACAGGTAATGCATCTAAATTTTTGGAAATATGAGGGATCATTGATGGCATATTACAATGGAAATCCAGTAATGGAAATTCCTATATTTAAAAAAACCTCCCATATATTGCTAAAAGGTTTTTATGCTCTCATGAAGAGCTTTTTTAGGTCTTCTGATATTAAAGTTATTTGCAACAGTAAAGGAAACACTTCTTTTGCATTTATGCGTCTCTGAACGTAACATATTAGGTCACGTGATCCGTTTAGATGGCGCTGAATGGAGTAAACAACCAGGAAATGCAGTTATTAGAAAGGGAAATGAGAGAGAAAGATCTTGAAATGGCAAGTAGAAAACCCCAAAATAATGCTACGTGGTTACATCGCGTGAGCCGCAACTCTCGTAAAATCTCATCAGCATTTAATGCAAATAGAAATTGTTTTATAAAACTTTAAACGTATCACTTTTTATTGAACAATAAACTGTAATGGAAAGGCAGTCTTTGTTATGGAAAGTTTCATTTCAGCAAGTCATGTTGCTTCATGTTAAGTGTAAGATGAGGACTGCAGTTATCCTGGGAACTCCCCTGTCTTTGTCCTTCTCAGTGAGGTTATCGCTTGTTTAATCTACCTCTTCCCTATAAGAAGTTCCAGTTATAAAGTGAAATGAGAGGCTACAGTGACTTACACCCAAACTGCGGTGGTACTGAAAACATCTGTGATAGGAAAAGATAAAGGAAGGGAAATTCTTAAGTTGACATATTGAGTCCAGATATAAGACTTTGTGGATCGGTTTTAACTATATATTAAGCATAATTGTTTTTGTTTATTTGTGGGGTTTTCTTCTTTCTTCTTTCTTTAAAAAAAATCACATACCTATAAACTTGTCTGCCTTTTTGTCAGTGCAATCTTATGTGCAGTCTTAATCGTGCACTTTGTAAGTAGATCATTGTCCTTGTTTCGGTACACAGGAAGACAAATGAGTCATTTAAAGTATGCCTAACAGCAAACGTGATGAACTGTGTGTGAAAACATTCAAAACATTCTGCGGCTTATTATTTAGTGGGTGATTGTGATATAATTATAGCCAATTTCAGTGTTGACATGTCTCTAAGTGACGCCATGGTTATAAAATCACAGTTTCATGAGAAGAGCGTGACAGCCTGCAAATGTTTTATGTGACCATGAGTTGACATATAATAAGCTGCTCTTTAAGCAAGATTTCTAATGTTAAGCAATCTGACAAAAACAGCACAACAATATGTGAACAAACTTTGTTGCAGTCATTTGAGTGAAATAGATCTACACACAGCGATTTGATCCCTGATGACATTATGTTAGCCCTGTGTTTGAGTTAATCACACTACTATGTCATTCATTTTAAAGGTCTAGTTTTTGTTAGATCAATCCTAAATATACACATGCACAGTGTTAACTTGGCGAAGGAGTAGCGGCTAGCTTAGATATATGGAAAAGGTTGCCTCTCCCCTGTAACCACGTATGAGATAAAAACAAATAGAAATGATGACAGGACATTTTTTTCTTGCTTTTGCATGAAGATGTCAGTGATTTTAACTGTATAACTTGATCTATGCATTGAGTTTTACTCCCCTTACATCTCTTTTGTATTATCTTTTGTTGCAGAAAAAACATCTGGAAATCATTTGATAGTTTTACAAAATGAACTGTAATTATTTTGTTTCGAAAATCAGGCCAAAGAAAGATTGGCCCACATATTCACTTTGGATTGGGGATGAATTGTGGTCACCTTTTGCAAGCTTATTTTAGCAATACAGAAACCTGTGAGAGTCCAGTGGGGCCTGTCAGATGTCGATGGGGTAAAAAAAACTGTTTGGGAGACAAGATTCTTTTATGGTACTTTGGTGCCAGAGAGGCAACAGGGGACATCTGTTTACAGTGATTTAAAACAGAAAACAGCATGGCTACACAGGCTTGGCAGGGCTGCACAGGCCTCCATTGATGGATGCCAACCCAAAGCTAGTGAGGCCTGGATTCTGTCAGCAAACACACTGACAGAGAAATGATGGAATACACACACACACACACACACACACACGTATACACACACTCACAACCAGGGCACAAGCTGAATGGATCTTACCCATGTAGCATTTTACTGTGCAATCATCAAAGCACCATTAAATCAGAAGTGACTCCCAATAAAGGGAGGAAATTGCGGGCAGGGATTACGATGTTTGCATGATAAGGGGTGTGTGTCTTTTGTGGGGGGTTATGGTTGGGGGTGTAATCTGGGGGAATCACAAGATTTATGTAGCATTTACTGTGGAGAAAGTCGTAAAGTGTAATTACGAGGAGGGGGGTCGGTACACCACAGAGCGACAACCCAGCAGGCAGACTGGCAGGAAGGCAGAAAGACAAGTGATCAAGCTCTATTCATCCACTCTGTCTCCCCATTCGTCTCTTCTGCCGTCCTCTCCGTCTCCCTTCGTCAGCAGCTTCAGACCCATAAATCAGCGGCAAGAAGTCCAAGCTCCATAGTATCCGAAACTGAACCACGTGAAGGCTCACCCCATGACAAACTTTACTGCATGGCTTGGAGAATGGCCCACTATTGTGCCATAATAAAGAGAAACTGAGCTAAGCAAAGTTGCAACAATTATTAATCCCAACGTTGGACTTCGACTACTCTTTGAAACCCCAGAAAGTGAGTAGAGACCTCTCTGCATGTCTCCCTGCATATGGGACACGTGGGTTTGTTTACAAGACATTTTGGATTGATTCTCAGAGAATAAAGTAAGACAGACTTTATAAGAAGGAACCAATGTAAGACAGCTGTTACTTGCATTTGGGAAAATCCCATGAGATCTGTGTCAATATTTACCATTCCTCCTCCTTCCCACTTAAAAGGGACCACCAGGACAATAAATCCTCCCTGTATAAATGAAGGGATACCCAGGAATTTGAGCTGGGCCCTGTCTGTGCCTATTTTCTTAAAAAAAGAGGAAAATAATAATCAATTTATTTCCAGAACAAACAAAAACAAAAGTATAAACTTGAATATGGGCTTGAATTCTTCAAGATTTTTTTTCAGCCTCTTTACAATAAAATGATTGTGTTGCAGGAGAAAATTTTACAAACAGGTGAAAATCACAAATTTTTCATTTTATTTGGTTGTCTTTCCAAACAAAATAATCTTCTTAAATCAAAAACACAATGTGACAATTAATCAATATTAGCTCTAAATCAACAATGTTCTCATTTTATTTATTACCTACCTGTTTGTTATTGTGGGCTGATAGACGGACACTTTGGGGTCAAAATGAGTTGGAAGCAACAAATGAGAGAGAGAGAGAGAGAGAGAGAAAACCTAGTGTTCTCCAGAGGAGCAGCCCACTGACCCGGTCTTCAACACTTTATCCAGGAACAGTTTTCATCTGATCCATAATTCCTAATGTTTTCTGGGGTGAAGCTCCTCTAATATGCACTGAGATAGAGGTATAGATTTATATTTTATTTACAATCACAATTGTATTTATTGTGTCTAATCTCTCTCTGATTCTTGCTACCTCATCAGGATGATGATGATCAAATGTGGGCTGGTCTGGGCGAAAATGGCCGGTTCAATTTTTTTCCTTTTTTTTGCCTCAGCCCATTCCTGGAACAAAATACCTGCAAAAACACCTACTATCCTTTGATGAGTCCTCTCTTGGTCACTTCAGCTTTTATATTGCAGGGACCCTGGTGAAGGGTCTGGGGTCAGGGAGAGACCAGGGTTATTTCAGGGTCAGCCTCAGTTCAAGAACCCGTTAAGGCTGTCCTTCCTCCTCCTCCTTCCTGACACATAAATCTTTTCTCTCCTCCTCCTGTCCTCCTCACCCAGGCTGTCCCAGGTTACACATGCTGTTTTCCCCTGTTTGCTGTCATCAGTTTCACAGACACACACACGCCAACACACACACTGATGGACTGTTGGCCCTGCTGTTCAGTAATGTCACAACTGTCAGGGAGCTCAGAGAGGGAGAGAGCTTTCAACACATAAACATACAGGTAGTGAGTGAAACAGAATTAACCCGCTGTTTGTCTTGTCATTAGTCTACAGGGTGGCAGCTCAAGACTGAACACACACACACACACACACACACACACAGACTGGAAGAGAACTGGCAGTTAGACAAAATAGTGAGCTCTTATTTTGGAAGGCTAAAGCTTTGTCCAAACACAGCACTCATCAGCTGTCATCACTTCAGTCTCACGTCTCTGCTTTCACAGCACTCACACAAATAGAAAGATCCAGCATTACAAGGACAGGCTTCAAGAAGCGGCCATTTTTAGGTGAAAACGCTGCAATGAGCAGGTCTTAGTCGTCTGGGAGTTCATAATGAACCTTCTGGAGAGTCTGTTTTGGAGTCCTTACAATTTGATGAAGACTTCAGTTAACTAATTCCTTCTCCCAATGACGGACCACTAACATCTGCAGCTTTTTAGGCACATTATCAGAAATCCTGGTTAACATAATATGCAAATTTAGACAACAAATTCACAAGTTTATCTATGTTTTTATATTTAGATTTCAAAATAAAAGTGCAGTATGAAAAGGTAAATTGATTTATTTGTTTATTGATAATTTAAACATGCCATGCAGTCTCAACCCCTAATAAGTATGTAGTTAACATAGCTTACCAAGCTTTGTTACATGAAGTTCTAAAGATCTTCGTGATAAAATTTAGAATTTAGATTATAAAAGCTTGGTGATATTTTCTGCTTATAGTTTCAAACCTGTTTTTATAGTTAATATTCATGCTGGTTGTGTTCATGTCAACAAAGAACATAGTAAATATCAGCTAAACCCGAATATGAAAACTATCAATTGTAATGATGATATAGATTTAAAAAAAAAATCTATTCTGAAATGATAGTAGCTAATACATGCACACAGCTACAGATGGACTCACTTTAAAGGAAATGTGTGATGCTTTTAATTCCTGTTAACACATAAATCATTAATTTATTGTGTGTATAAAGCAGAACCACAATGCTTTGGTCTGAATTCCTGCTTATTCTCGCTCCACACACACCTTATAATCCTTTTTTGATGTGCATCTTTAGAGCGACTTGTTTTGGTGGTGTCTCTTTAAATGTGAATGAGGCATGTTAAGCCCCGCCCCCTCTAGGTCACAGGAAGTTCAACTCTACCCTGTTCCGCCATGTTTGTCGCTTGATAGCAGCGATATGCTAATTTCCTAGCAGAGAAAGATTTTATTGGTAAGTCTATCATAAATGTTAATCAGATTCACAATATTGATTACCTGGAAGACCACGCCCTATTTTGGCAGACCCACAGCAAATACTGTGATGTAATAGATAAAAATATAATAGAGAAAATTAAATAAACAGAAAAATGTGACCAAAAAGAATATAGGTGCAGCATCAGGAGTGAATACATTTACATTTTCTGCATTCTCTAAACACTGAAAAGTGCACAAAAACATGTATTTAAGGGATTAAAAAAAGTGGATTTTGCATGATATGTCGCCTTTAACAAACTTTAACGGAGTCCAGGCACTCCAGCAGCATGGCTAAAAGTACCCGGATGCTGCCCTAAAAATCACCAATAATCTAGTGTGAAACAACACTTTGTGCACAAAGCAGACGCCATCTTGCTTAAAGATGGAAAAAGTAATGCTGGCGGCAAACAATACTGCAGCGGAGGCTAATTTTTATAGATGTGAGTATGAAGTTGTTTTGTTAAGGTTGTAATATGTACCACAGCTTGCTACATATTTAATTTTGTGCTTACAATAACTCATGGATCCGACCATTTGTTTGAGACTGCAGTACAGTTAGCATAAGTAAATATTAGCAGTTTTTAGCTGTGTGGTGGACATAAAATAATCATTTTGATGTGAAGCAGAATAGTTTTGCTGGTTGTTACGTCACTACTGGTAAGTGCCCAACATCCAGTGTTTAATTTGAGACAGCACTTACCCATAATGGTGCACACTACAGAAAAAAGGTACACTAGCACTAAATTCAGCACAAGAGAATTGAGACACAGCCATTGACTGGTAGATTCAAAGCAGGTAACAAATTACAGCCCAGTATCTTTTTAATTATTATCTTGTGACAAGATCCATTGTTTTTAGTGTTTTTAAATGTTTTCCAGTGTCACACAAAACATTGTCCTATCCAAACACTGAGACAATCTCGTTGTTCAGTGCTGCTCTGACACCAACTGTAGCTACAAACATTACAGCCCACCAATAAAAAGACACCACATGCAGTGATGAGACAGATATTCTGCTGCTGTCTTATAATGTTACTGCTTAATTGAGAAATACTAGTTTTCCTGTCTGACTACTGCTGACTGATTGTCTGTCAGTGAAGGTATTCTGTGTCTGAGAGTGATGCCAGGAGACAAGGCTGTGACATGAACATGATGAATCCCACACACATTTAATTGCTGCTTTATAGTTCAGTGACAGCCGTCAGCTAAATAAGCTGTCACTGACTAGCAATTACTTTACTGAAGCATAGAGTAGCATTCCTCATTTTGAGAAAACTTCTGTGATTTTTTGTATTTTTTGCTTTGATATAGAAAGAAATACTATTTAATGACAGGTTAATGCTACATTTACCAACATAAACAATTTCTTATTTATTTCTTTATTTTATAAAGTTAAAAGTACATGATGAAGAATTTAGAGGAGCATTTATAACATAAAATGTTTGCTTTCAAAAGTCTTACTGCCACAAAGTCTTGTTTTGACCAAACTAGGCCTGAACGACAACGCCAGGGGAAGATCCATTCGCGACCTGTTCAGTGTGTAGCCTGCAGCTCGCTCAATGATTGCTGGGATAAAATCCAGATACCTGTGACCCTGAATTGAAATAAGTGGCTCAGATAATGAATGGATGGGTTGCTGGAACTTACTTACTCTGGACAAATCGCCAGTCCATTGCAACAAGTACGTCTGCGTTCAGTGTAATCCCTTAATGCATCCACTAGAGGATAGTGCAGAGTTCACAGATGTTATGTCGGTTTTAATAGCAAATGTGGACGATGAATGAGATCATAATGATACATATTCCTAGAAGGAGATGATTGATAAGGAGGAACGTTATGGCTTTTTCTTCCTCGTTCCTTTTGCCTGGTGCATGTTAGCTGTATGTTAACTGCTTCGACAGATCAAGTGGCACTGCTCTGTTAGTGGCATCTCTGTCTAGTTCTACAGAAACATCTAGGTGAAGGATGTAGAAGACACACAGAACATGTGTTATGTGTGTTCAGAGCATAAAGGAGACTTTATTCAGAATAAGGTCAGTTTCAGTCGATGAATAAACAACTCTTCTGTGAAGTGTCAGGATTGCTGCTCGTGGCCATTTTTAAATTTAGAAATAATTGTGTGACTCATTGTTTTTACTGATGGTGGTCAGTAATGCGAACCAGCAATATGTTTACATATATTTATAACACAAAGTATTTCCCTTGATTTCCCACATATTGTTCAAAGTGAGACTGATGCCTCCTGTCCTGTGTGACAGAATAGGAACCAAATGGGGGTGTTAAATGAATGCACCTCTCTGAGCTGCCACTGAAGTTATTCACAAAATGAAAATAGTCAAAGTGAAAGGGAGAATTATCATGACAAGACATGCTGCTGTGACAACTTGTGCCGTCACCACTCAGTTGAATATTTCTTATTTGTAACACACAGCATCATCTTCCTCTGTTGGATCTTTGTAAATGACCAAAGGGCAGCAGCAATGGCTTGATAGGAGACATCTTTTATAAGAATCAGCTAAAGTATAGCAGTTCAGTACTTTACCTTTAGGAGTGTACCTTTGAGGTTTAGTATGGGCACAAATTGTCCTACTTTACAGTGCACAAGAATAAAAAAAAGCATCCCAAGAGGGCAAACACTTGAAATGCTAACAAGCTTTTTTTTTTTTTTTTTTACCATCGTTTCAGTTTCACTCCTCCATCAGGATCATAAAGAGGATGAAACCTATTGCTCACTACAGTAAAGTTACTCTATTTGGTCTATGGATCTTAACTAGTTACTGTTAATGTTAATGCAAAACTACTGCAGCATTCGTACTGGATGTAGGCGATTAAGAGTAGGAAATAAGAGGAACAGCAGGAGAGGAGGAGAACAAGGAGGTGGGGTGGTTTGTCATAGCAGTCATCAGTAACTGTCGCCCCTGTGCTGCAGGCTTAATTAACTAGCTTCCTCGTTAGCATTACTGCCCCTTTTTTCTCCCTCCTCCTTTTGCTTGCTGCTCCGAAAAGAAATGCCTGATTATTCAGCGCTTCAGTCGCAGCCAATTACAGGCTCCAAATGGAAAAACATTAATCAAATCTTTAGTATGGTGGCAAACTTTAAGGTATCAGATTGCAGAGGGGTGCAAATCTAATATGTCTATGTCACTGGCAGTGGCAAGCATTATGGAGACGCGCAGGTTGTTGCTTAGGTGTGATATGGAGGCTGATCTGGAAACCATTAGCATGACATGGTAGCAAAAATGCAAAGTCTGTCCTCACTTTAAACTCATTTTTAAAAATACCCCACGCTCATAATGTTTCCCTTCTTCCTCTATCATTCTCCCAGCTGTCAGACAAATGTGTCGAAGAGCAGGAACAGTTAGAGGAAAATGTGCCGTGGATGAACAGAGAAAACATGATGGGAGGGTAATGAGGGGTGAACAGTAGGGAAGGAAGACGGAGATGAAGAAGAACTGCTTTTCCTCTTCCAGAAAAACACTCTTACTTTGCTTTTAGCCAGAAAAGTTGAAGTGACTTTTGTTATATGACAACATTTCAAACTTATTTTGCTAATAAAACATTAAACAGGTGTCAAACTGCAGCTCTTCCTGCAGACCATCATCCTGCAGATTTTTATTGTTTCTGCACTCCATCACACCGGACTACGGTGTGAGTATCATTGTGCGAACGTTGACTGAAGCATGATGGATTAATAGGATTTGACTCAGGTTTGTTTAAACACAGAAAACACAAAAACCTTTCAGGTAGCGAATAGCTGCCCCAACAAACCTGAGTGTTACACCTTAACCTCTCAAAGGGAGAAGCAGCACTTAATATGAGGCAACAGCAGGACTCACACACAAGATCATGACCCAGCAAACTATCTTGCCACCTCACTGGCTCCTCAGAGTTTGGCCCAAGCATCCAGCCACAGTCAGAGCCAGCCAGAGGACACCACTGTATAATGGCCTCATTAGGACAAATGATTAAAGCCCAACTGAAATGTGCTAAATGCCTGTGTCACTGAAGTGGCCTTTAAACTGGCATAAATAAACAGGAGTTATGTTGAAGGTTTGGGTGTGCACCCTGGCAGCATAATAAATTACAGGGTAATGATATTAAAAGCACAGAGTCGTTAAGATGCCAAGTGGAGATGCCATAAATCCAGACACGGGCTCCCACTGGCTGTCCCCACGCTGAGTAATTAAAGCAGATTTATGAGGCGCATTACATCAGCGCCTGATAGTTCATATATCGGCCTCTTTTATTGGACAGCCTGACAGGCGCCAAAAAATATTGTTTCGAGTTCCCCAGCCCCTCGCAGCTGAGAGGCCTCTCCCAGCACTCCATCTTTTGTTGTGTCAGTCCTGCGTGGTTGTGATGAATGGATCGATCCACTCCTCTGTCGCTCCCCCCTCTAGTTCTGCCTCCCCCGCCTCCCATCCTTTCTCAATGGGAGACTTGTGACATTACCAAATAGCTTTGTCTTCGCTCGGCAGCTTTTTTCACACCTTCCTTGTTTCTGTCCTTCTCGGAAACAGAGAGAAGGAGCACAGACTCAAGTGTAAAGCATGCGATGGACGGCACAGGGGAGAGCAACGAGAGAACGCTAAAGACTGGGAAGGAGTCAGGAAGAGGCTGTCAGAAATATCGAGTGTGACCTCCTTGTTATGCATTTTGAATATATTGTATGTGGTCAGATTTAGATGGTGATCTAACAGGGCTTTTTGAATTATCATCATACGCAGTTAGAAAAACATACTGTGAACAGTTACAAACTGTTTGGCGCAATAAAAAAAGGCTTTGCAGCACTGAAAAAACCCTTTCAAACACATCATTACGTCACAACTCAAGACACAAAATCACTACAAAATTTTTCTTCTACAATTAAATCCTTATTCCAGATAAAAACATTCATTTAAAACATATTCAGGTATTTGTTTTAGATAAATGAGAAGGTAAGTAAATTAAAGTGTCTCTATGGGCGTTTTTCGACCAGGCTGGTTCCTGTACTGGTTCCCGTGCTGATTTCTGTACTGGTTCCCGTGCTTGTTCCCATGCTGCTTCCTGTACTGGTTCCCGTGCTTGTTCCCGTACTGGTTCCCGTACTGGTTCCCGTGCTGCTTCCCTTGCTGCTTCCT
>JBAMIG010000012.1:21981449-21991966 GCA_037177335.1 Kiunga ballochi | reverse complement strand
TCACTTCCTGTGTCGTTCTGGACAAACTACAAAGGACAAATTACACAGCGCACGAACCTGATTATCCAAATGCAGTTATGGAGGCATCCATATAATGCAAGTAGCTTGTCATGCTCCAAGTGTTTCATCTGATTTGATTTATTATGCCTAATTTACATTCCAGCTTCTCATACACCTAATGGTCCATCAATTCTGTGTAGATAATGTTCATGGATTAAAGGAGAATCACAGACAGTATAAATCAATCCCAAAACAGAATTATCTGTTGTTTCAGTGACATGCACTGTTTAAAAATACATCTCTGACACATGCATCCACCAGGCTCATTTCTTTCTCTCTCCTATTTACACTCCTATGTCAACCAGTGATTTCTCACTTTTTCACGTCTGCTTATATAGAAAATTTCTATGTAGACCATTTCTAAATGTCTTGGATGGGTTGCAGTTTTTCTCACTTCATAACTGGCATTAGTGAACAATAGCAGAAGTTTTATAGCAGGATGCACACAGGAAAAGAACAGGGTACCGGAAAGAAGACATTCTTCTTTTAGAGGCGGCCTGCAGATAATTTCAGTAGTTTATTTTGTATCTTAATGGATGCTTTTACCTCAAACTTTACTCTAGTCATGCAAATATATATATATATATATATATATATATATATATATATATATAAAAGAAACTAAAACTAAATTTATCAATGGTCACATTCATTTACCAATTTAACACACCTATTTTTTTTCATTATAAGTTTTCAGTAATGATTTATAGAGAATAGAATAGAATAGAATAGAATAGAATAGAATAGAATATATATATATACTGTATATACTGTATATACATACCTTGGAGGGAGGACTCACACCGTGCACTATCAACCAAGAGTGCTGCGTTCAAGTCTAATTCTTACCAGATATTATTTATTAACAACTCTGCTTTGCGGTCAGCTATTAGGTATGGAAAGGTTTAGATATGAATATAATTATTGTTGGGTTTAGAGTTTATCTTAAAAAAAATCACACGGCTAAATATTAATGAATGCATTTTAGCAGGTTTGCCTGTATGTGGGTTTTTACTTTAACTCTCCTACAGTTTATAGGAATATCATTTAAAGTTATCTTATGAGACTGAGCTAAACAATATTTATGAATATTGAGTTTCTACATGTCTCACATCTGCAAAGCACTTAAACAGTTTTAGTCCCAAAAATGAGTAACAGAAAAACCAGCATGCATTGTGGTTTTTAGACTCCTGAGCAGCTCATATCCTGCATTTGCTGCTTTACAAGGAAACAAAAGTTTTGGACTTTGAGAAATATTCCCTCTTGTGCTGCTTGTGTAGAGTTATTGGCACTGACAGGCCAAATCAGTGTTTCATATTAAAGTAGGCTGACTGTTGACAAGCTCAGTTTGACACTATCAGTGTTTCACTTCCCTGCAACACACACTCACACATGTGTGATATTGCTTCTGCAGTTGGTAGATTTAGAGGAAACGTTGTGGACTTGTATGCTAAAGCGTGCAACAGAATACTCATGTCTCCTAAGGCTAAACTGAATAATGCAATGCACATCTTGATATGTGTCAACCACCACCAGTGAGCAGAAACAGTAGCACTGAGAGACAGCAAAAAAAATGGGAGTGAGGAAGAAATTTAGGGGGTGAGAGAGACATCAAAGGCCGGGTGTTTTCCATACAAGAGGGCAAGCAGGGCTTCGGATCAGACCAGCTCTTCTGTAAACAGCCTCCTCAGATCTTACCAGCAGGAGGTTCCCCTTCAGCAGGATGCTTTGTCTATCAAAGTGTTCCCATAGCATTGAGGGCCACTGGAGCAGCACCCCTTTCCACTTCCATCCCTCCCGTCTTGTATAAGAAAGCTGAATCAACCCTGAATCACTAAAGGTGATTATTAACTCCGACCCCCACCACCTCCTCCGCCATTTTCCTCATTCTTCTCCATGTGTTTCAAAGGTTTCTCTCCAAATCTTCCTCTTCTGTCCTCTTCTTCCTCCTCGTCCCTCTCTTCAACAAGGCTGTTTTATTTTAAAGTAAACAGTTTTGCTTAATTTTCTAAATACAATGATTTGCTTTGGTTTGGTTTGCTCTCCAATGAGTCAGGTGACTGGTGAAAGGAAAACCTAAAAAAAAAAAAGGTGTGCCATGAAGGCCAGGTGAAATACTTTTTAACGAGAATCCTGCTTCTACACTGGTCCTGAGTGGAAAGTAATTGTCGGGCTGATTTTTGTCTTCTCTACACTCCTTTCAATGGGCTTCGGGATCCAGCTTTACAAGCTCTTCCCTGCTCTCATCCTCCACTGATCAAAGCCTGCTCACACAGATATATTTCCCCTCACAGACAATGCCTCCTCTCAAGGTGCTGTCAGGTTCCCTTCTTTGCTTTAATTTCATCTCTTAAACTTTTTTTTTTTTTAATCCTCGTACCCCCTGCCTCCCTTCCCTCTCCTTCTTTTGTGAGGGCTGTCAGGCGTGACAGTTTGTTGCCGGGAGGGACTTGCGAGAAGAGAAGGTAGGTGCACTCTTACAAAGAGACGCCGCCTGGCTGTACCTCACTCGCGCTGTCAGTCAAAGCAACCTGACTTGCGCTTGTAAACGTAGCTTCGCACACAAGCAAGGAGACACACCCAGCTTTCATGCATCAGTAACAACACAATGCCACTTACACTCAAACCCACACAGTGTAACATGACAGACACCTTGACCTTGTGTTTGTTGTGTCCCAGGAGGTATTGATGAAGAAGGAAAGAGGTTAAGGAAATTGAAGTGGTGAGGCAGGATTTGTAGCCAGTTGGGCTGTCTGGGTGTCTCAGATCATAAGCCAGAAGGAAACTCAGAGCGACAGAGTTGCGATGGAGCTCTGGCAGAGTCTGTGCTGACAGAACTTAGATGACAGACAGAGGCTGACAGACGCTGACATCTTCCTGTCGCCTCGGGGAGACAAGCAGCCCTGAATGAAACCTGAGGAGTCCAGCCTGCAGACATAACTATCAGCCAGCCCTCGCAAGCTTAATCCCTTAAAGTTTGCCAAAGACATCTGGGTGACAGAAGGGCAGGAGCAAAAAGGAAGACAACAGGAGTATCATTTAATTTTTCTGAAAGGAATAATGAGGGGAGAGTTTGCCCTGAAGGAAAAGACTGAGTTTGTGAAACATTAATTACACTTTCTCCACCTCACCAACCTCCACCCATCATCTTTCCCTGTCATCTGTCTTCATTCTAGCAGTGCTGAAGCAGCTTCAAGCAGGAGAATGACTTCATCTTTTTCTTGTAAAGGCAGAAAGTTCCTTCATCTACACTTCACTGAGTTTGATAGCTTGATATGAAGAGAGGATGCTCAAAGTCAATATTTTGTTGCATGAATAAACATTTCTGCTTTATGTCAATGGCAACAGACTCCTGTGTGAAAGCCAGCTTGTTGAATCCAAACATCTGTTGGCCAAATCTATGCTCTCTTTTAGATATTCAACACCTTTTTCATGCTGTAATGGTCCTTTATAAGTGCAAAGTTTGATACCAATGTATGTGATGCACAAGATCATACCTATACATTCAAAACAAACAGAAGTTTTTACGTTGCTCATGTGCACAGGCAGACAAACCTGGGGAATCTGGTGAAAATGAGAACTGTTGGCATGAATTAAGCATAATATGTTCATGCTTTTTCTCCCACTTTTAAGTTTGTTCAACTTTGTCACTGTGATGTAATCCTGTATGTTGGTGTCAGAAAAACAGATGGATGGTGACGGCATGTTACAATAATTAGTTTAATTTATTTAGTCAAACAGGAAAATTAGGACTTAAAAGAAGAAAAGATAATTGATAATATCCACCAGTTCCATTACAAAATGTATTTAATGTATTTAACTTTAAGTTTCAGTTTGTTTTTAACTGTGTTTCAACATGATGCCCATTGTTTTTTTTTCTGTCAGTAAGAACATCTAAAAATCTGATAACTGTAATAAGATAAGATACTGGGATATGGAATATGGGAATGCTGGAAAAGCTGGATCTGTCTGACAACAAAACCTCTGTTGTTTTGATGTCTGTTAAACTCTTGGAAAAAAAAATAACAAAACATTTAGCAGGAAACAGGTTGACAAACGTGATAGCAGACACCTGCTGTACATGTGTATATATATATATATATATATATATATATATATATATATATACAGTATATGTATATGTGTGTCTTTTTTAGATTAAAGACCATTACACACCGTCCGTATTTATCACCGAGTATAATAGATAATATAATATAGATATGGTATCTATACATATATAAATATAGATCTAATATCACTTTATTCCAATTGTGCAACAAGTGACAGGTTTGACTTTCTTTTTCTTTTTGGGCCATTGTATCAGTCCATAGTGGATTAATCCATAGTGCTTAAACAGGAAGTCGGTCATCCACTTCCTGTCTCGGCTTTAGGGACTTACTGATCAACCATATTGAAAAAAGAAAGTTAATTGGATTGTGGCTTTCTGTGTGATGTGTTGCTCTAATTTATAGTTTGGCATAAAGCCAGTTGTGTGTGTGGGGTGTGTCTGTGTGTGTGTGTGTGTGTGTGTGTGTGTGTGTTGGGTGTGTGTGTGTGTGTGTGTTGGGCGGGGGGGGGGTGTAACAGGGTGAGTGTGGAGTTCAAGCAATGTCCAAGCATGATTAATTTCAAAAGTTGCAAAAAAAATAGGTTTTCAAACACAGGGAAGAAAAAGGACTTTAACAGGTAGGTGTAATAAATAATTCATGGGTGTAAATATGTGTAGGCCTCAACCTACTCCATTTCAGACATGATGGGTTTATGTTATCATTTTTTATATTTCATTTTCTTGTTTGTTTTTTTTCTCTTTGGTTTACCTTTATGCGTTAGTGTAACATGTTTGAAATATAAACCAAAATTAACTTAAAGCTACAACACGATGAAATGAAGAAGACCTCTTCTGCTTTTTCCTCTACATAATGAATTTAGTTATGTTGTAAAGACGCCGGGCTGGAAGCAAAGGACTTGGTTTGCATAGGTCAGTCAAAGTTAGCACGTGTTTCTTGATGATGGCTTGATGTCACTGTTGATTAAAACCTTTGGCCACTAACCTGGCCATGGCACTGGGAATGTTCATGGAGTTCTTTATTTCCATACAAGCCAGATGCTGGTTATTATATGTGTGGCTTTTTAGGTGCAGCTTGGAGGAACTTTTGTGTCTTTATTTATGCCTGCTTTGATAATTCTGTCATTATAGGAACTGGAACAGCATACCTTTGTGAGTCCATTTGATTGTTTACAGTTTGTTTTTTGCATGAAGCAAAACTCTGATGACAACAAAACATACTAAAAATACACTGAGGGCATCTAATTTTTAAATTCCCACTCTTCCTAAAGACAAGAAGCGGTTATGGTTGGAGAGCAGTGAGTCAGAAAGCTACAGATGTTTCAGCGTGGAAAGACTTGTGTAGCCTGCATCTATTTTGCCTCCTTCAAAGTTATTGTTTGCCATCTCAGACATGCATGTTGAGTATCTTTGAATTCTCTTCTGTCACAACTTTCTTCTTTCCCCTGCTGCCTTTCACCCAGTCCCTCCTGTGGCAAGCAGCACATAACTTTGACTGACAGCTCCAATCATTCCACTGTTTGCTTGGCAAGTTCAAAATGTGACTGACACTCAGCTCATTGGATAGGGGTGGGGGGGTCTCGAAGGGAGGGAACAGGGCAAGAAATTAAACAGAAAGCAACATCTTCGCAGCATAACAATTGCCCCCTCCTTCTCCCATCTTACCCAGCATGACATCCCCGCCCTCCCACAGTCTCATCCCCTCCATCCATCCCATCATCGTTTCATTCCTGTCATTCCTTTTCCCACCAAATTTTGATAGAAAATCACCACAGGCCTCGCCAAATAACATTTAATCCTTCACAGTTTTATCACTAAACCCTCTTATTATTTTGTTTCGTAGCATGTACAGTCAGCTGCCATGTTTGCTGATACAATCTGGCATCCCCAGCAAGCTTTGGCATATCTCATTGAAGAATGAAGGAACTTCATGACAAATCAGAGAAACATCCCATTTGTCTTTTGAGGAGAAGATTGGGTTACATATGGGCTGCTGGTTTGCATTGTAATATCTACAATTAAACCACCTAAAATATCCTCATCTCTCACATAAACAGAATAAAGCCTGGTTAGGGATTCCAGAGAGCTACCTTAAATTTAAAATAAATTCAGTAAAATGAACAGCCCTGTTTGATTTTAATGGCTGTATAATTGATTTCTACTAAAGCAAAAACATCTGTAGGAACACGTTGCAACTAGATCGACTGCACATCAGTCATATGTTTAAGATGTCAAAGATGTAGAGTCTCTTATAAGGAAAGACAGGCCGTCATTCAGCGCTGTATTGTAAAGCTATTTCAGAATACTATTTTACTCTTACACATGTAATTATGGGACATGTCAGTAGAGTTCAAAATATCATGAATATTGTGTGAATCCAATGTTACAAGTCAGGACTGATTGCACGTTTAATCCAGGTAACACTGTGATGTAATTTACTGCCTTATCTTAAGTCATGTCTGTATGCAGTTTATTTAGCAGTCCACAGATGCAGGTTAAATTTTCGTTGTGTAAAGAAGCTCAATGTGAACACAAAGTAAAAACTATGCTATCTTCTCTGGGCCATAAATTAGTACAATAAGACCAATGGAAATGGAAACTTGTGTGTCTGGAATAGCCACATTGTAATGACAGGTATATACATGAATCAAGGCTTTAGAGCAACATATGCCTCATCCAGATTGTGTCAGTTTCAAGGAAGGTCTTGAATATTTCACCAAGGCAGCAGGATTTCTAGCAGAACACTTCAGATTAAGGCCCCCTGTAGTCCTGCTATAGTCCATATGAACACATTTGCCACACAATGAAAAAGCAAAAATGGATGTAAAAAAATACTTAGAATCACTAAGGAGCTACAATCCTACTGCACACGAGAATGGGACGATGCTCCTCGTGTCCAGCAACTGATCTCACCTCCAAGATGCAATGATCAACATGGACATGTCTTAGAAGTGTTTCTGACACCACATAAAACTAATATTTAAACTAATAATATTTCCTGTTGCGCAGTACACTAGCCATGTTTACATGAAAATGTTAATTTAATTTTATTCTGGATAAAACTTAAATCTGCTTTAAACATCTAATTCTGTACAAAAATGACCATTCTGAACTAAACCTTATTTCTGGTTTATTTCTATTTTAAATCCAAATAGCTTTGTGATACTATAAATCCAGCAAATATTATGAAATAATGTTAATAAATCAATAATCCTGATTTCACAGGTCCCAAAAACGTTCCCATGTCTCATCTTCTAGTGAGATCTAAGTGCCAGTATGAAAAACACAATTTAAAGAGTATTAATGATAATACAAAGTTTACGTATGAACTGTACATATAAAACATTTAAAGGTTGATAACAAATATAACACAACACAAGGCAAAACAATACTAAGTAGAACACTAATTTTTAAATAATAAAATAAATGATAACCGGCCAATAATAAGCAAAAGGAAAAATGCTGTAGTTTACTAAGCTGCAGATGTATATTGAGAGGTTGAGTAGTTCTTTATTTTAATGAATGTTCACTTGATCTTTAATTTTATCACTACATATAAAGAATCTAGTCTGACCTTTTAAATAATATTTTATTATTTCTTCAACTGTAGAATTTCACAGCCAAGCTGATCCTTTGTTCAGTCTAATTCCAACCAATTAATATTAGCTACTTCTCTTTTATGGGTAAATGTTGTCAGTCAGATACAGAGTATGACACGATTCCCAAAGAAAGTAAAGCAAATTTGTAAAAGATTGTGACTCATAACAAAAACAGAAAGGAAGCCATTATGAAAACAGCCCAACCACCACAAACAAGCATTGACAGAAATGACAGCATGAGAACTGCTCCTATAATTTACCTGTTACAGCTAAACTGTTTCTGTTAAAAGTGACAAAGATGTTTTGTAGCGTGTCGAAATAATAGATCATAAGCAACTGTAATTTAGTGTTGTCAGTCTCACAGTAAATGGCACGACAAGTCGGCTTGGCTGGCTCGTCAAAGAAAGCAACGCCTCAAAGCGACGCTAGTTAAAAACAACAGCGATGAGAAAGTAATGCAAGGAATTAAACAGATGATTTACTCCGGAAAGCTCTGACTGTAATAACGGGTTGGCCTGAGGGAGGACTCTGATCCAGTAGAGAGATAGAAAGACCAAGAATAAAAACAGTAGAGAGATTTCATTCCTCTTCAGTGTTTGGAACATTGATGTTAAAATCCTTCTCAGATGAAAAAGCAAATCCATCTAATCTTTTATTCAGTACTTCATCTAAATACACACAATCCTGAGGCAGTCCTTCACCTGCACAGGGTATACTTTGCTCTGTCCTCTCCCTTTGAGTCAAAGAAGCTGTAAATATCTGCTGAATAAGAGAGTCGCTTTTGTTCTTATTAAACAAATTCAAGGACATGTGGAGATCTTAGACAAAGAGAAGAAAGCTGAGTTAAAAGTTTCATTTAAAAAGTAAAACTAGGAAGCCTCGCCTCTCTCTCTCTCTCTCTCTCTCTCTCACACACACACACACACACACACACACACCAAAAGGAATTTTAGACCGTTTGTTAGAGGTATTGCAATGAAACACTGCTTAAATTAAAAATATATTCTCCTTTGGACTTTTATAAACTAAGAGAGCTTGCAGTGTTAACATTATAATGTAACATTGTTTAATGTGTACTCTCTATTTTTACCTGTTAGTACACAACTCCTGTATTCATGAGGATGTGTTCCTGTCAGAGAGAAAGAAAAGCAATATTGTCATTTTTTATCTAATTTGTGTTATTTTTAGAATGAGCTCAGTTGTTCTTAGATTGTTCCTGGATGACACTGCAGAAAATAAGAGGTCCTTGTATCCGTGCACACACTACTTGGCAATAAAGTTTATTTTGAAGCACCAGCTGTCAATGGATGAAGTGCAAAAAGAGGGCAATCTAAGTATCTGTATTTATAAATTAGTCAGATTGGTGTATATTAACCCCAGTGTGTGTTCTCAGACTATTCCTGTGTGCCCCATTCATATAATAAAGATATACTTTATGATTATTGAAAATTATTGATCACAAAAGAGACAGAACTCTGAAAGAGAAACAAACAGATTATAAAGGTTATCTGTTTTCAGTAGAGAACATTAAGTGTACAAACACACTGGTGTGTATTTCTGTTTGTGTTTTTTTTTTTTTTTATCAAAAATAGTCACAAACATGTCAGACATTTTAATAACAAATCATTTAAATCTCCACAAATCGAGTCATTGTGAGATTTTTCATCCCCACAAAGGGAAATGAATAGTTTTCCCATTCATTAAATGAGTCAGGACATTTACACATCGCTCTAATCATTTTAAAGTTTATCTTCATACCGATGTACTTCATTTTGTTGATTTTGTCCTCTCTTTAGACCGATGATGTCTTCTTCAGTCATGGAGGCTTAGCTTTCATATCCCATGTTGCTCTGCATGAACAGCAAACTGGTGTTTGGGACATGAAATGCTACCATAAACCAATTCACTCCCACACTAATCAAAAATGACTCCAGTATCTTTGAGCAGAAGATATAATAAACATAAAGCAGAAAAAAATGTAAAACAAGGCCATATGATTGGAAACTAAGCTCACCTCCTTACAGGGACTTTTTTATCTGTTCATAGAATAAAACTATTGAGTGACGTTGGACCATTTTGCGTCTGTCTAAAAATACTGTGGCTGGTGCGTCAGTGTGCTGACAACAAAGGACACCTTGTGTTTCTCTTATAGATGCCAAGAGCTTTGACAAAACAGCAGATTTTCAGGCCCTGGGAGGAAGAATCCGTTGGTCTTTTGAGCCGTGAGGGGATATGTGTCTTTGCTAATGGGTACTTCAGAAGAGCAAATCTATTCTGACTTAAGGGTTTTGAACTTGAGTCATTCTGTTGAAGGGCAGATTTTTCATCTTCACAAACAAACAAACACAAAAGTCACAAATTCAAAACAGGAAACGCATTGTGAAGTTTTGCTTCCGCTAAGCGATGAAGAGGCTAAAGATGGTGAGAGAAGAAAAGAGGCTTGCATTTTTAATCAACGTTTGTGCAATTAGTGATTAAACCGCAGCAGCCCAGGTGTGTATGCACACACACACTCACAAATTTACAGCTGTGTTAAAGAAATTTAAAACACACCCTCATAAAACAATGACTCCAGTGCAGTACTAAAGTACAGTTTTGGGATATTCATATACTTTTTCTGTTTATCTATTTTTTCCCCTCTACATCAAAATAAACTATTTTACTCAATTTTGATGATAAATTTCATAGGAATGTTTTATAGAAACATTCAGGTATTTTGGATGGATGGATGGATGGATGGATGGATGGATGGATGGATGGATGGATGGATGGATGGATGGATGGATGGATGG
>JBAMIG010000012.1:21954288-21977357 GCA_037177335.1 Kiunga ballochi | reverse complement strand
ATGGATGGATGGATGGATGGATGGATGGATGGATGGATGGATGGATGGATGGATGGATGGATGGATGGATGGAAAATATTTTTTCAATACTTTGAGCCGCTGAAATAACTGGAATGAATATAAAGCTAAATAAAGTAAACAGGCAAAGCGAGTAATACTATATTAATACTATAAGCGAGTAATACTATATTAATACTATAAGCGAGTAATACTATATCTGAACACGTCTGCTGGAATAAAATTCAGTATGTGAAAAAGATCCGGCAAGGTTCTTTAATAAGTCATGTATGATGATTTAGGTAGAATTATTTAGCTAAAGTACATTAATCATACTCAACATTTTGCATTTCACAGTTTATAAGACTCTTAGACACTGCTAATACGTATAACTGGATTTAATTATAAAAAATTAACCTAAAATATTAAAACATAATGTTACATTTTACAGTGTAATGTTAAATAATAAAGTTACAGCCCTGTCCAACAGCTGTAAATGAACTATTTTTATTAACTGTGTTGATTTTTGAGACTAATAAACAATAATAATTATGTATGCTACAGATTGTTATTTTCCTTCACTTTTCTTTATTTAAACATTTTAGATTGGAGCCATTGGCTATCATTAGGGGCATTTTGATCTCAGCAATGCATCCTGTTGGATTCTGAGTAGTTTTAATAATCAGTTTATGGTTGAGAAACATTTAGATTTGTTTTGTTTTTTTATGGATGCAATATGGAATATTTGTGCAGGAGTTGAAGACAAAACTGTTTGGTGTTGAGTCCAACGTCTGGTTCTTCTTATGTCCTCAAAGAAATCCTGCAAGGCTAAGTAAGCTTTCTCAGTAATGGACTACACCAACACTGTGTTTTAGTTGTAGTGAAAGAATCACATGCTGTTTATTTTTAATTTATGTAATTCATTATTTATGTTGTTGCATTTATGCAACATCATGTGACTTCCTTATGGCTAGTTAACAACTGGAGAATGTTGAGAAATGTCCGTAAAATGTTCTACTTTAGAGAATTAAATATTCAAAGTCAAGGGAACAATGCCCATGTCTATGTATTGTTAGATTACCAAAGCTGGCTGTGCATTTGTAAGGAAGGGCTAGGAACAGCAGGGAGAGTTGATGAGCTCAGATTCCAGCTCTCTCCTGCTTTTGTTTACTCTCGGTCCTGCATCTCCTCCTGATGTTTCAGCTGATCTCTCAACATCTCTGGCTGCACATACAAAACAGGTCTTTATATGTAAGATTTCTACATGAGGGTGGTGTCCTTTATGCTGAATCCATCTTCGTGCTTTGTTTATTTTTTAAAACAAAATTGCAATAACTCATGCATATAATTGATTAAACTCATCTTTTAATGGTTGTTTCAACAATCAGTTCTTAGAACAGATTTTAGTTTGGTTCTCATTCGGTTATTTTCTATTCATTTAGTTCAGAGGCTACTAAAAATATAAAATGTATTTGTTTTTTTTATGTATTTAGTGTGATAGTATAAGGTTACTGTGAGTGCTGGTCACTGCATGCTCTCTCACAGTACTTCATAGTACTACTTCAGACATTACTGAATGTAGTTTTGTACCTTAATCCATACAAAACTAAAACTGAACTTAAAAATTATTGCTTACTTTATGCGTTAGCCAGAGACCATAAAGAAAACATCAGATATGGTAAAGGGAGCTGTTTTTCTTTCTTCTCCAAACATTTAATTGGGACTACAGGAAATAATAACTTGTGAATAAAAGGAACAATGATTCCTTTATAAGATATAAAAATCCTCTTGTATGAAAAATCTTTTGAAATTGTTTCATTTTTGTGTGAACAGCTAGTGTTAAACATTACAAACAAAACAGCCAAACTTTATAACAGACCCGTTTTAAACATCAGCTAATTGTTCAATCTAAAAGATAGTTTATTAATCCATCATTTTTTAAAACAGCATAAATCGCTTAAACATGGTGGAGCGTAAAAACTGTTGTTTTAATACAACTTATCACTGCTCTTGTTTTGCTTTATATTATGGCCACCCACAGAGAGTAGACAAATAATCCCTTAAACATTATATATTATATTATTGATTAAAATGCCACATAGATAATTAAGGCAGAAATATCCCAAATAGGAAAACTATGTTTGAAACTCAAAATTCACCTAATTCAATAGAAACCATTTATATTTTAGACTCCATGAGTTCAGATCCCTTGCAGCTGGAGGTACTCAGCACTCACTGACTCTGACGTCGAGCTTTGAAATAGCAATCAATGCCTTTATACTGCAGGAAGGGCTCGTAAAAGTGTCGTTGGGAGGAATATATGATGTCGTATTTCACCCTCCCCACCTTATTTTTAAACATTGAGTTACGGCTGCAGAAAAGTGCAGCCATTAAAGGTGATATGATGTATTTTCTGCCTTGTTCAGAAACCCATTCATCACCATAGACTAAAAAGAAAACTGCACTTATTCCGTCACCCTTTCTCCTTCCTCTCCTATTTTCCCTCATGTCAAACCCCCACTCTCGCAGACCCTGTTGTTGTACACTGTCCTGAGTCATTTACGATACACCAGTAGTACAACACTCTGGCAGGAACTGCAAGAGCAGCTTGCTCTCTCCTGGCAACTGAAGAGCTTTTTTACCAAAGACCAAATACAGCCAAGTCCTCTGCTGTTGCGTAGAGAGGACAAAGCTGGACAGAGACTTGATCCACCTCCAGAGGGAAGAGGAGGAATGAAGAAGTGAGTTCCAGAGTGGTTGCTGGAGTCTACACACTGCTACACACAGGGTTAGCATATAAAATGTGTCAAATTAGCAGATGGTGATGTCATATCAGGTGCTTTTTCCATATCAGATTATATTATGCCAATAATAATACAGAAAATGTACTTTACTTTGACTTTTGTTCTTGGAATTGGCTTAAGTTTGTATTCAGATGAAAGAATTAGGCAACGATTAAGGCAATATTGAAACAAATTGCATTTAGAGACAATTTTCCAAAACTGTTGATTTGTTTGAAATTATCCAATAGTGTTTAAATGTGGAGAAAAAAGCATTTTAATTTGATACACAGTCCTTCGGCTGCTTTAATGCAAAGAATTCCACAAATTATGATGACACAAACCTTTCTTTCGTTCCATTGCCACACATTGTCCCTCCAGCCATTCCTCACCTCATTTACCTTTGTCTTTTTAATACCTCTGTCCACCACACCTTCAATTGCTGTACTTTCTGTATTTGAATTGTAATTGACTAACTTCTTGTTGACTCTGTAGACCATGTCTACATGGTCGACATGAATGCATGCATCCTGTATTTGTTGTGTGACAGCTGCTCCAAGCCTGCATTTCACTATCAAGCTGCAATAAATCAGAAGCAGTTGTAATTACTTCCATGAACAGAGTTGTTGTTGTTTTCTATAGTCACTAAAAAGCAGGGTGTGTGTGTTGCTGTTCCAGTGTGTTCCCAGTGTCTGCCGACAGAGGATTAATCTCTCCAGCTGAGGCAGTAGCTAAGGTCAGCAAGGGAAATATTTCATAAGTGTCAACTTGGCCCATAGCCCTCAAAGCACAGCTCAAAATGAGAATGCACGACTGCATAACAAACGGTGGTGTGTGCCTTTACGCTGCTCACATGGAGCGCTTCCTAGGAGGGGGGGTGGAAGGGGTGATAAATGGCAGTGTTTCACTTTCATGTATTCATCTGTGCTTGTGAATTACTGCCAGGGACAAGCAGGGTACTTTGTCACCACAAAGACGCAGCTGAGAAAAATAATTTGGCCTCACCCGGCTTGTGTCTGAAGCGATTTTTCCATACATCTCTACAGAGACTCCTTTTATCTTTGAGAAAATGATGAAAAATGGTTTTCTACCTTTGCAGGACCAGACATGAAGCTTAGGTCAGCTAAACAAAGCAGGATAGTTTTACTGACCCCCTTTAATGGATTTTTCCCCCCATTTAGCTGAAAATCTTGTCATCTGAATGTTTGTTGCAGGGATTTCTGCTCCTACTGTGACTAAGGGTTAGCATGTACATGCAGAGACTTTACTGGCATGAGTAGGCTGTTTCAATTACTATTTGTTTGATGTGGAAGTCCCGAGAAAAGCTGATTTATGTTGACATTGACAGACTTAATAGACCAATGCCACTCCTTGTCAAATCAAAGCCGTGGCTAATTACATGAATGCTTTACAGTGGCTGACGATTGACATTTACTGTTGAGCCTCACCCGTCTTACCTCTCATGTCATCTTCACTTTATTAGGCAGGAGTCTTGTTGTCCACAGGGTTACAAAACCCCACAAGATGTTATTCTATACAGGGAAGTGGAGCTGTGTTAAAAAGTTAAATTCCCAACCTTTTCCTTATCAGAAAATCACTTGTGGTTTTATTTCTTTTTTGTCGAAACAGAAGATAATTCAGAAAAAAGAGAAGGGGACACTATGTTCTCAGCTCCAGCCTCATCAAAACTGATAGGAAGATGAAGACAGTGAAGCGATGCTGACTTAAACAACCTTCAGGAATGTTTGGGGAGATTTTCTTTGCCTGGTCTGTTGTTGTTCCTTTTACCAGATGTGTCACAGGTCCAGCTTGTGAATACCTTGATTGTGCTGCTTTTGAAATACCCCCCCTCCCCCATCACACAGCTAACGAGAAAGTTTAAAAAGGATTAAAAAAAAAAGTCTTTTGATGTCATGTAAAATTTCACACAATAATACTAGATGATCTGATTTGATGCAGACAGAGTCTGGCAGTGCAAGGCGCTTCTCCCCTGCACCTTCTTTTCCCTCCTCTCACATGCTGTTGATAACTTCTCTGTATGGAGAACAATAGCAGCTTTGTTTTCCAAGCATAGTGAGGACTCGAGGTTGCATCGGTGTGGGCGTTGTGCAGCCTACGTGCCTGTTTGGGAATGAATTTCAGGTGTAGCAAGTACGACAAGGCGTGAGGTCGGAAATAAAAGTGCCGATCTGCGAACATGGATGGGAAGCCTATTATCCCGGTGTGATTATAATGCAGACAGATAGACGACAGGTAGGCAGAGTGGATAAGAGCGTTAGCTTGTGAGACGTGATGAGCTGACAAGAGAGACAATCTCCCTCCTAAACAAGAGAGATAAGGCTGTCAGCCACAGCTCTGCCTCTGACACGCACATTTACCATGCAGGCAGTCACATTGATGGTACGCTGTAAGAACTTCAAAAACACACACTTTAAGATGTTATCATGTTCACTGGCCTGTCTGTTTATGTTTGTGTGCAAAGGCTACATTTTCACATGTGAGTGCATGCACACTCAGCTGTGAAAGGATTTGTATGTGTGTGTCAAAGATAGGAGAAAGGCAACCACAGAAAGACAAATGAGGAAGTGTGAATACATTAAGAGCACCGGTAGATATTGTTTGTGGACCTTTCAGCCCAAGGAAATCCTTGTTTCAACATTCTGCTAGGAATGTTGCCTGTGAGGCTCTTTTTAAGTGTTTGGGTCTAAATGCCATGTCTGCTACACCCCATGAAACTGTCTTAATCCACTTTTTTTCTTCTTTGGTTTTATTACTGCTGGAGAAAAAACTAGAGGTAGAGCAGAGCCCCAGCCCTGGGCCTCTATTCCCATTCCACACACCCTATAAGTCAGTCACAGATAATTAAATAGGAGTTATTTACACTCTTTTCCCCTCCTTTGCCTTGCTGCCATTTTTATCATTTCTCTCTGCTTCTCTTTGTACAATACTCCATGCAGCCAGACCTTGTCAAAGTCTGGCTGACACCAGCAAAGGCCTGTGGAAATATAATAACTTGGGGGGGGGGGAAAGAAACAAGACTCTTATGAGCGAACATCAATGTCAGCCCCTCATTAAACAATCAGAGAGAGCATCTACACAATACTAATCCCCCTGCGTGGCGCAAAACGCCTCGGCACTTCCAAACATGGAGTAAAGACAAACGAGCACATGAGGATTTGCTCGAGCCAAGTTTGAAGAATTCAGCTGCCTAATGTCAGCATTATATATTTACTCTGGAGTCGAGCTAACGGCAGCTTTTCAACACTGGGATGAATTAGACCCCGCCACAGAACTATGGCGTCCATTACAGGCCTCTACGGCTCTATAAATCCCAGGATCAGAGGGGCATGTGGGGTCTGCTCCTCCTCAGCTCCGATCAGCCCCATCCTGGAGGTTTTATGTGGCTGTTCCAGCAAAACTGCTTTGATATGACCATGGAAAGGCATGGAAATGCCTCCGGGACGGAGGGGACTTGAGCATGCTGAGAAACCTCTTATAATGAAAAGCTGTCCTTTTTAAAATATCAACAACAGGAAACAGCCATCAGTCATCAACACGCCAAAACAGCTGTTACCAGCTTACATCAAGGGGACACATGAAAGGAACTGCTCCCTGTTGTTTAAGCCCTCCCTTGTTTTATTCTCTCACTGCTTTTGTCTGGCTTTTCCCACTGCCCTCCTCCTAGGTCTCCTTCTAAACGTCCCCCTATCCCCATGCTGCTCCGCCTACAGCGGCTTGAAACACTCTCCCTTTAAAAAGTAGTTGACTTCATGGTCAGGAGAAGCACTATCCAGAGTATCACATCTTAATCAGCAGTGTGGATTCTCCCCCAAAAAATTGAAAGACCCTTTAAGATATGGCCTCAGCTTTAAATCTCACATCAAGAAAGCCGTTGTTATGCGTCACCTGTTTATGTGTCCCAGCCCAAGGTGGAGACAGACAGTTTTAAACAAACAGACAGATTCAGAGGAAGACTGTACGCCGCTTTACACTGGCGTGCACGTTTCAGTTCACATACTGAGCCCTGTAGGTCATTGAAGCATGAGTGGTGCTGTGTGGGTGATGAGTGATGACTAAGCCTAATGATGACAGGTCAAACAGTGATGTTGCTGAGTGAGGCTGGAGTGACTTCATCCTCCTCATGCTGCTTTTCCACTCAGCCGCAGATAAATGGCAGCAGCCATTATAATCAAGAAGTAGGCTAATGCTGTACCGTCTGATAAGGCCAGCCTATACGCTGAAATGCTAAACAATTTAACATATCAAACCTTAGAAAAGAGACTTGCGTCTAATTTTCTTCAGCCAGTATTCAGGGATCCATGAAAGTGCTTCAAATGCACCGTAATACTGTTGTAATATAGCGGGTTACGGATTGGGTACCTTAAGGTCAAGCTGTATAATGATTTGAAGAGACATTTAAGCATAATGAAAATCACCATGAAGCACCATAATTTCTACCTTATGGAAATTTGATGTGGTCCTCAGCTTGGTAATGTGGCAATATTAAAGGCACTCCATTGTACTACTATTGTTTTAATCTTTAATACCAATGTATTGTAAAGTAGAAGATAAAAACTCGCTTTGCATGTCGTTTCTTTTTTGCTGCCAAACTTGCTTTGAGTCTGTAAAAGTGTTCTTGAGCTAAAGATTGTTTGCATTTTTGAAGGTCATTCAAAGTTTTAATGTAAGACTTTAGTACACAGGCTGATTTTATACAGACAAAGTGATTCCCAAAGAACTATTAGCTAGAAATTTGTTGGACCTTGTCAGGGTTTCCACAATGAAAAGAAACCAGATGAGTGGAGGACAAAACAGGAAAACAGAAAACAAGTTGCAGGCCTGAAATAGCACAGCAGAGGAAAAGTACTTGAAAGTGATCTCCTTAGAAACAAGTGCAAATCAGTTAACTCAGACTGCATCAGCTACATTATATATGGAAGGTTAACTGTCAATACATTCGTCTTAAGAATCAGATCAAATATCTGGATTTGCTGATGAACAAAGAACTGGACTGAAATTGGTGGGAATGATGAAGGGATGAAGGGAAGAAGCCTGGACCCTCTACAGTCTGAAGCAATGTGAAATCAACCTGACAGAGAACAGAACTTTTAAAGGTCCTTCAAAATGTCAAAAGCACCATTTATAAAAGAAATGATAAGTAACCGTGCATCAAACTTGTCATACAATGATTTAAGCTTTTTTTGAAGTGAAAAGCAAAAATAAAACAGATAGTTGTGCTTCATAAAATGTATTTCTGTTTATGTTTACACAGTTCGGCAAATTCCCTGTATTTCCTACAATATATACAGAAATGAGGAATAGATCCAGACATTTCTTTTAAAAGGTTAAAGAGGGGTCCTAAGATTAGTAACCTATAGATGCATCTACAATACTTTAACATTTAATGTGCACAAAGTGTGACTGAACGTGTATAACCTGGAGAAATGATGCACCATCACAGAGAACTATATCCTGTTTGACTCAAGTGAGTTTGCCTTAAATTAGATAAACTGCATTAAGTAAAACATGCTGACATGTTTACAACACTGTATTTATTTCTTTTTGCAAAAATCATATGAGTTTCATCCAAAGCAAACTGTGCAACTTCATTCTTTACAACTTAAATGTGAGAAAGTGAGTTCGTGTTACATTTAACTATATTTTTCTTTTATCTGACTGCTGGTAGGTCTGTTGTGGCATATTTTACTGCTACTTTAGCTTCGGTTTGCACTTGGAAGCCACTGACACTGACACAGATTTCCATCCACATTATAGTCCAAGCACGAGGGTGAGGTCAGGCAACTAGCCACGCCTTTTTCTTCGCCCTTGTCCTGTTTTCTGAATGCGGGTACTTGTGATTGGATGGCGGCTGCTTGCTTTGAAATCCCTCCCCTTGCATCTTTAGTGTGTAGAAGTGAGGGACTGTGAGGCTGCTGCAGTGGGAGAGCAACACGCACACTGGAGGACTGTAGCAAACACTATCCTCTGCGGGGTTATTCCGCAACTTGTCTCAAATTTCCACCAGAAACAACTACTTTGTTGTTTTGGAATTTTGTGCTTTTTTTCAGGATCGGAAATAATTAAGGGATATTTAGGAATAACAACTGGCTTCTTTTTCCGAGGATGACGATTTGGCTTTTTTTTTCATCTATAGAGACAGCTTGGCTCCAACGCGGAAGACGGACATTGCGCACTGCCATTTTGGATTACCGCGCCGTAGTTGGTTGATTTTATTATCATGAAAAGTGCAGGTAAATGAAATTTCAACCCGCATCCACTCGTTGTATGCCGTCGGTCCGTTCCGTGCCCAGATCCAGATGAGAGATCTCCCCGGTGGACCTGAAACGCTTTTACGCATCAAGTCCCCGGAGCGCAGCGCCGCCGATTTTAGCGGAGATTCACTGCAGAGAGGAGCAGCGCGACCGTCCACTTCCACAGCCACGTCTTGCCCATCTCCCTCTGACCCTTCACGCCAGGCCAAAAGGCTTCCTATTCGGATCGTTAAGATGTTGACTGCGCACAGCGGCCACTTGCTGCACCCGGAGTATCTCCAGCCGCTCACGTCCGCGCCTGTTAGTATTGAAGTAAGTTCATAAAAAGGCCATGGAAAATTGTCAAAAGTTGTGTTGGTGTCTTTGGACTTAAGCTTTATTCGTTGCCAATATTAGATCGTTAAAAATGTGTGCATTTCTGTCAGAGTTGGATTGAAATTGTGACGTTTTTACGCACAAACTAGTTGACAGTTTTTAAATTCTTGCTGGAAATAAAATGAAGTTACAAAATTGCACTAACGGCTTGTTTACATAATATATATACTTATATACATGTTTTATACAACTTCATTTGGATTGGTGTCTCTTTTTTTTTTTAACTATGAAACTATATGTGTCTCCCTTTAAATAAATTACCAGGCTGATGATGTTTTGGTTTGTTTTTAAACTCCACTTTTGACCAGTAAATATATTTTGGCACATTATCTGAACTTTTGTGTGATTTAGAGTTTGTTTTTATTTGTAGATAATTTATGATGTTTTAATAATAATCAAATCTAAATCCATTTAAAAGCAACTGTAGTTCACCATTTTGTTTTCCTTGTCCTCTTTAGTTGGATGCCAAGAAGAGTCCCTTGGCTCTGCTGGCCCAGACCTGTTCTCAAATTGGCAAGCCTGATCCCCCCTCCTCTTCCAAGTTGGCCTCCCTCTCCTCTGGTAGTCTAGGAGACAAGGATTCCTCAAACCGGTCATCCAAGCCTGGAGAACAGCACCAGTCCCTAGATGATAAATCCAGCTTCAAACCTTACTCCAAGTCCTCAGGCGACTGTCGTAAGGATGTTCTAGTGACAAAGGGGCCACAAGAAAAAGCAGCTTTTAGGGTGCCAAATGGAAGTTCCAGCGGCAGTGCTTCATGTCCACCCTTTCCTCCCCACTCCCAGTCACCCAGCTCCAACTCTCCCCCTCTGCACTCTCAGAGCCAGTCCCATAGACAAAGTCATTCTCCTTCCACACAACCCCCTTCACACACCCAGGCCCCACACATGGACAGAAAAACTGGGAGTCCAGAACAGACTATCTCAGACAGCAACAACAGTGCTGTCAAAAAAGACTCTGATGCCTCTAAGTCAGGGATGGACGGGGCTCAGTTAGCCAACTCCAGCCAAGTACGAGCCACTGCTAACTCCAGCAATGCTAGCTCTGCCAGCAGCCCGCGGCCAGAGAGCAAGCCTGAAACGCAGGCGTCTTCCCAGTCTGGCCTGAGCTTTGGACACATTGCGCCAGTTTCACCTTTCAAACCAGGACATTCTGTTTTCCCCCTGCCTCCAGCTACCATGGGCTATCACGGCTCCATTGTTGGGGCTTATGCTGGATATCCCTCACAGTTTGTTCCCGGTTTGGATCCTACCAAGTCCAATTTGGGCTTAGGACTTCCAGGAAAGCACCCCAGTTCCAGCCCACTCACTGGAGCCTCTCCTCCATCTCTGATGCAAGGTTTATGTCGGGACCCCTACTGTCTGAGTTATCCCAATACACCCCATCTTGGAGGCAGTAACTGCTCCACGTGTGTCCATGACCCTTCAAGCCTAAAGTCTGGTTTCCCCCTGGTTTATCCCTCACATCCCATCCACTCCCTACACTCAAGCTCCTTGTCCTCCAGCACCACTCCCTCTCTTTCCCACCCCCTTTACACATATGGTTTTATGATCCCCAATGAGCCCCTATCCCATGCCTGTAACTGGGTATCTGTTAGTGGTCCCTGCGACAAGCGTTTTGCCACGTCAGAGGAGCTGCTGGCCCATTTGCGTACACACACTGCTCTGCCTGGAATGGTGGACAGTAAGCTGTTGTCAGCCTACCCTTCATCTGTTTCATCAACAGCCTCCTGTCATCTCCACTTGCCCCCACCGAGCAGCCCGGGTGCCCTTCCCAGCTCATTCTCCCTCCGTGGTTCCCCTGGGTTGAGCTTGGCCCGCTACCACCCCTACAGCAAATCTCACTTGACTGGAGCCCCAGGCATTCCCATGCCATCTCTCCCCTCCTCCTCAGCCTATTACTCACCCTATGCCCTCTACAATCAGAGACTGGGCTCAGCCTCCGCCCTGGGATACCAATGATATCCCAAATGTCATTGAGGCCCACATACTGCAGACATCAGCTGGACTCTAGAGATGCCCTGAAGATGGATTGTTGAGACCGAGGTCATCACCAGTACAGGGTGCTATGCCTGCTGGCCTGCCTGCCAGAAATAACACCTGTTAGCCTCAGGATTGTGACTGGTGCTCCAAAGGCAAAAGCCTGTGATGGATCGTGTGCTGCAGAGAACCAACAGACTTTAGTGATTAAAGTCAGCAGGAAACAGAGCTTGAATATGATTAAAATGTGGGATTATCACAGTCTTCAGTTTGTTTTTTGTTGCTGTTTTTTCCGTTTCTGTATTTATTTTTCACTTAAGCGCTTGGTATTTTACTCTGGGGTCAATTTTTGCTGTTCAAGTAAATGATTATAGAAACATTATGCCTATCATACACTAAAAAATAAAAAAAATGCACCATGATGTAGATGGATTCTGAGGCTTTATTCTGGGGACATCTTTTTTTTTTGATCACATTTTGTCTCAGTTACTTTTTGTTCTTCATTCTCACCTGTATACAGAGACTCTGGAAAATTGCATGTCCCAGAGAAATATCTTGAACAATGCTGTTATTTTTATTTGTAAATATGCAAAGATGTAATATTTTTTCAGGCTTATATTGGATTCAGCAGTTTGAGGTCACTGATGCAAATGTTGTAGAGGTAAGGGCAAAAAAGTGCAAATAAAAACAATGATGGCTGTGCTATCCTACAAACAGGAAAATGTCTTATTTTGTTTAATAAATGATAAAATTGCATTTTAACTTGTTTTTCCTCATTGAATGCTATGGTAGTTATGAAAAGGCTTTTTGCTAAGTTCACTGTAAATCTTGGTAAACTGCAGCACTGCTCTTCTCTAAGACTATCTATCATTATGACTCTTACAACTGAGCACCTATATCTAATATTTCATGGCTCATTTCAGTTGACAGCGCAATCCCAAAAGGGCCGGCCTGGGTCACATAAACCCTGTTAGCTAGTCTCCAAGGACTATCATACCTCCTCCACCTCTTTCTATCACCCACACTACTTTTGTTGTTGCAAGTGCAGCTTTTAACTGCTGATTCTTGTATGTAAGGACTAAAAGTGGCATCCTCAGCAAAGTGTCTGGCTGTGTGGAGAGCCTGCTTGGTCACTGGGACTGCCACAATGACCCGAGAGAGGTGTCGACCCACGATCTCCTCACAGTCTGACAGATTAGCCAGCGACACAAAGGCCATCGCTGACAATGGTTGGCGGTTAATAGAGAAATATTAATCAAAGTACTGACACATCCCCCGAGGAAAGCTGCCTCTCTTACAAGGCCACAAACATAGAAACCGCTCAACTTATGGGATGAGCCATTTTATTATAGCTTTATGTTGCACTATAATTTACAAAAGTCAGTGCTCTTAGCTTAAAACTGTTAGATATTCATTCTAACACAGAGATTTATTCTTCACTGCCATTAGATTGCTGGGACCCAGATAACACATCCATATCTTCCCTTTATTTTGACAAGGTGTAGGTGGCGCAGCACATCAAGGCTTAACTCTCCTAGGCGGCTATTGACCCCGACTCCCAGACTCCTCTACTCTCGCGGTTCATTAGCACTCCAGACAGGAGAGAGGCAAGCACAGGTGTCACTTGACAGGACCATTAACAAAATGGATGACCCTCCCAAACCACATCCAGCCCCTGCCACACCAGCAAGGTCACCAAGCCCTAATCACTGCTCTGGGTAGCTCTTTGGGACTCCACACTAATTTTTCTTCTTGAGAAACTAGAACCAAGTACTTGTCAAGACCAACACAGAGTTACTATCTTATTCCTGCTTTGCTGATGGTCCTTAAAAAGCTGCCTGGACAAAATAGGTCAAGGATATTCAGGTGTTAGTGCTGTGTTGCACATCCAATATAACATCCTTTTTTATTATTGTATTTGAGCAGCTGAAAATACACTGGCTGATGTTGCCCCCTAAAGATGTGTTGATGAATTACAGGTGAAAACGGGGCAGGGACTTCTCCTACATGCAGCGTTATCTTTACCCACACATGCATAGAGAAGATGGAGGGAGCCGTTTTACATACTGGTAGAGTTTTAGTAACATTTACTAGAAAGGGAAGATGGTTCAAACTCGAGGTCACTCAAAGGGGAAAACTTTCAATCTTGTTCTGGAGCTTAAATTAATTCCTGTGTTGCCAGTTTACACTCGTTCATCAAATGCTTCTCTATTCTCCCTATCCCAGCAGTCATCAATCTCCTCCATCTATCTTCTCCCCCCACTCACACACCCTTCCAGCTGAGTCAACACCCACACACTCCATTTATGTCACCTGTCTGTGTGTGTGCATGTGTGTGTACTTAGCCTCCATCCTTTGTCTACAGAGGATGACACATGGGGGTGAATTTTGTGGGACTGTGGTGACAGAAATGGGGTTTTCAGACACAGTGGTGGCCTCATGTTGTAGCAATATCTTAACGTTTAAAACAGAAACACTCCACACATCATCCTACTGTTACTACACACACCTCTGTTCAAATATACAATGAATTAAGCAGGTTTGTGATGCGTTTTAGACACACTTCATAAGAAAGAAACTACACGTTTTAAGTGAATTACTCACATGAGAAAACATTTCAGAGACTCTGGCTCGGATCCAGTATTTTATCTTTTGTTTTGCTTTTATTTCCAAATATACAAAATAGTTTTATATTTTATGTTTAAATGTGACTCTTTGAAGAAAGTCTTTATGAGTTTGTACCATTTCTACACAGACCCATTTGCAGAAAAAATGACTCCATTTGAAAGATATATCCAACATTCATACAAAGAAATAAAATAAAATAAAAGTATATATATGAAAAACAAACATTAATTGGCTCACGTCTCCTAAAGCAAAATTTGATCTTAGATCTGGGCCGATAGTAGAGAATCACATTTACAGCCAAAAAATAAGAAGATTGTAGATACATGTAGAATTTGTGCAAAATTTCAGGGAGTCCTGGAACATTTTAGTGGGTAAACCTTTATTAGTCACGCTCTTCGAGTCAGTTACACACTTAATGGGTTGAATCTGTGTGCTGGTTGCATCACTGTGGAAAGGTTCCTAGTTTTAACCTCAGCCAGCCTAATTTGCATTCTTCTCTCTTGATACTATTAAATGTCCTCCAACAGTCCAAAACATGCATGTTATGTTGACAACATTAAATCAAAGTATGTGAGATTATTTGTCTCTGTGGTGCACTGGCACGTGACCAGGGTGTTTCCTGGTTCTTGTCCAAATGCAGAATTGCATTAAAAATTACTGAATTAAATAAATGTTTAACTAAACTTTGAATAAACTACAAACTTATCTGAAAATTGGATGTTGGGTTAAAATATGTTTCCTTTACATCTGTTAAATTTACTTTTCAGCTGTATCTATTCTATCCTATTCTACGCTCATGCAGCTTTCCTCCAAAGCGACGCATCATAGTAGATCATTTACATCACGCCTATTTCTATCTCAAATGAAGAATTTATATAAAAGTAGAAACATAGTTTTAATGGCATAGCTGGAAAAAAAAACTATGTAAACTTTTCTTTGTTCATTTGGAAATTGTAAAAACTAGAACATAGGTTAATATTTAATGCAGCTGTACTTCTTGAAGTAAACATAGCTATAATGTGAAGCGATGATTTGCTCTGTTATGTTGCTGTAGTTACAGAAATATTCACAGTAGCTGTAGTATCAGAGGAGGTGGTGATGGTGATGGAGGAGACTAATATTTCCTCTCTGTGTGTCAGTGCAGAGATGGTGCCACTGTGAGGTCCTGAGTAGAGTCTGACAGGCTCGGTGATTAATGACGACAGGGTGTGGAGCTGCTCTTCAATTAGACGCCAGCTCTACCCAGGCTCACCATCACTGATGACAGATTGGACAGAGAGGGAGAGGAAGGCTACTCAGTCTTTCTCTCTCTCACTCTCTCTGTCTTCTGAACAAAACATTAACCTCAACTCCATGACTACCACCTCTGTGTTTAACATCGGGACACAATGCAGAGCCTTCGGCATCCAACAGTGACCGCAGTGTTAAAGCAACCCAGATGGCGTGAACACATCCTTCATCAGGGCCTGTCACACAATCTCTGCTTTAGTTCTCCACATAAACCCTGTGACTGACTCTTTTACATGCCTGTTTCAACTCCTCTCATTCACGTTTGCAGGCGTGCATGCTGAAACGCTCTGTTTGAAAAAATAATTATGACCACGAAAAAAATATTCCAGGTTTGATGTTGACTTAAACGAGTTTCTCATAAGTGCAACAATGTTCTCTTGATTGCATGTAAATCCTTGTTTGAAAAATTATTTTAGACAATAGTCAGTGTTTTTTGGGTCAAATTATATTTAACTAGATAATAAAAATGTGCACATACCGTAGATACTGTATATGAGTAGATTCAGGATTATGAATTAGTTAGGATCTCTTATATACTGCTTTATGTGTTTAACAACAACAAAAAATACATATTTATTTTAATAAACTGATTTAAAGCATTTTTTAGTATTTGTTTTCTTGAAATGAAAGTTTTTGTCCACATAAATTAAAGTGAATGATAGAAAGTGATATAAAATCCCAGCAAGAATGGTTTTAAAAAAAACACAGATACATCTTTATTAATGAGTTTCTTGTGTGTTGAACATCAGAGTGATTTCATAATCAGCTCTCTAATTTATGGAGTAGAAATATATCCAAAAATTGTTGACATAAAAACATAGTTATGTGTTTGAACAAAATAATTCTATGTGTTTGTCTCAAGCATTACAATAGGAACAGTTTGTTCTGTCTTGATTTTTGCTGCTACTTTGCACCATAGTCAAAAGTATAAACTTATTAAAGTCTTGTCAGTTGTTTACAGATGTTTTCACTGATTTCTGTGCAGGTTAAAGTAACTCCATTGACTGTCAGGGCATCACACGACCTTTTCAGATGGTCACATATCGAGTGCTCCTTCACATTTATCAGGTGATAACGTCCTCATTTGGAAGTTGGTGGGGTTGGAGGAATGTGGGTGTTAGTAAGAACAGGAATTATAAATGGCATCATTGAGGTTAAGACTTATTGACTTCTGCTAAACCCACCCATTATGCTGGACCCATTATAAGAGCTGTGGACTACTTGCTGTGGATCCACAAACAACACAGTTTTCATCATTTTCACCACGGTTTCTGTGAATGGACAAACAACTCTGTGTGAAGTGAGAACTCTGAGCTTTAAAACTGCATCATCTGCATAAGTAATGCCAACAAAGACCATAAAAAAGATAGAGTATGTGTATACAGTGTTGTGCATTCAATGGATCCACTCACAAATAAAAACATGTTTCTGTTGGAAGAGTTTTGGCCACTGTAGACCCCCTACAGCTGCTTGGTATGTGATGTGATTCCTACTCCTTGCTTTCCTGCTAGATGTTATTCTTTCACACTTAACTTTTAATAATGCTTTACTCAGCAATACAACTTTATTCATTTTGTTTGTTCATTTTAAAAAGTATTTTTTAGCAGTGTTGTCTGTTTAACTTTAATATACTATGGAAATATAACAGATTTTTATTATCATTTTTTTTCTACAACGGCCCTTTACGAGACTAACTCAGTGATCACGTAGACACAACAATTTCCATGAAGCTGCCAGTCCTCCCAGAACCTCAGCACAATATACGGACTCGGTACAAACGTGTGATCGAAGAACAAAACAAATTTAACACGTGCAAATGATATATGCTAAATACATTAAAAACATTTGGTTATTTGGCTATATATTAACA
Organism: Kiunga ballochi; assembly: GCA_037177335.1. Classification (NCBI taxonomy): domain Eukaryota; kingdom Metazoa; phylum Chordata; class Actinopteri; order Atheriniformes; family Pseudomugilidae; genus Kiunga; species Kiunga ballochi. The sequence continues at coordinate 21,960,166 of JBAMIG010000012.1, read as the reverse complement.
TACAGAAAAGAGGGAAAAAACGAGTTATTTTGTAGTATATATAGGGCTTTTGTTTCTTGTTCTCACGTCACAAAGAGCTGGTGTTGCTTATCTTTAGTTCCTGTGTTGATAGTGAGATCTGCTGAATGATATATATCATAACTACCAATGAATACATGAACATTTGAAACACTGCTATTCTACTAGGATTGCTGGATGTGCTGCTGGAGTTCATCTGCTGCCATGCTGCAGGAGCACAATGAAGATGTTCTGGGAACAAACGTGCTTTGGCACAGATCAAGCAGCAGCACTGATGATCATGATTCATGCTCTGATTGGCAGCTTAGTTATTTCTTTCTTTTGTGGTTCTGATGGTCACCCTTTAAGCATCATTGATCTGTTTTATGTCTCCCTCTGTGTCAGGATCTGGGCTACAGGCCAAACGACTGTTTTTGTATGATGAATATGACAGCTGCTGTTTCTTCTTGCAGGATCAGAGTGGTCTCTCTTTCAGATTAAAAGACAGAACTTCTCTGGAAAGGAAAGTACAAGCACACAAAAATAAAGATGAATAAAGACAATAAAACAATACATAATAAAAACATTATGAGAATATTTGAAAAAGGTTCAAATATATGTCAATGTTGTTAAATTTAGTTTAGAAGTCAGTATGAAAAGATTAGTATTAAAAAGAGCAGATAAGCTCTAATTTAAAAAGGGACACTGTTTTATTTGGATCACCACCAAGAGGTTCTGTCACCTGGATTTACCTGGGTGTTGGAGTCTCCGGGAGGATTTGGGTGGAGGCCCTCAGAGCACTATCGGTGTAGCACAGAGATGCCCAAGTCTTTTCCTCCAGATCTACCATCCTGCAACTTTTAGATGCAACCTTTGTCCAGCACAGCTGAGTCAATGTCTTCTTACCACCTCCTTACTGCTGGAAAAAAAACAAGACATAAAATCTTAAACTGGATCCTAAAACTGCCAACAAACAGGAAAAATGATCCAAAAATTGTCCCTGACACTGAAAGTAACTTGATGTGTATCTGATGAACCCACTATATTATAATACATAAACTCTTTTTATTTTTCATACTATCTCATTGCAATAAAGTTGTGGAAATTTCATGTATTGGATGCATTAAGCTTTCACTGATCATTGTGTTTAGGTGCTGTCATTTAGCAGTTCTCAGTAACGTATCCCACACTGACGGCTATTTCAGCAAACATCCTGCATCCTACCTATACCGTGAGCTTTCTTCACCAGTAAAATACTCTTATCTTAACTCTTGGTCCGTGTTTTCTCTCTTTCTTTTCCTCTATCATTTCTATTCCTCTACTGTCTTCTTCTACGTAAAGATTCTCAGAAGGGCTCTGTAATGCACATAATCGATGTCGCTTTGCTATCAGACTAGAACATGGAGGTTAGAATATGATGTCTCTAAGGTGTTTTATATGTGAGGGCGTAATTGATATCAATTGCCAAAAAAGGCATATATTCATTTCCACATTATAATAATCCCTCTTCTTTACTTTCCGTTTTACTTGTCAAAGCACTGCTTTGCCAGCTCCAGAGTCTCTGGATGTTGCAGGCCCACTGTGGCTTTGCAGTGACCGGATTTATTCACGGTAACAAGCGTCACAGTTTCTAACCTGCAAATGGAAAGAAATCATGTTATTAATGCATTTTTAATTTGCCTCACTAGAGCATAAAGTTAAAATAACTTGCAAAAATGGTCAAACTTAAGTTTTGCAATGTGAGGGTACACGATAGCCATGATCACTTTCTTTGTGTTCATTCAGCACACCTGGGATGGCAAGTGTGTGGACTCACACACTCACCTTTATATTAGAAGCCGTGGAGTTTGCTGAGAGAGAGTGGAAGAAAATTCCACTGGCACCACAATCATTTTCCCTTTTTTTGGAGAGAAACATTTTAGCGGAGTTAAACACCTCCCACATAATAGCCCCTCCTGCACAAGTAAGATAACCACATGTCTATGAGTGCATTTTGGGGAAAATTGGGGAGGGAATAAGAGAGGAGGTAGTGCCCAAAGAGAGGGCAGGAAGGGAAGCAGAGCTGATTATCCAAATACAGTCATTAAAGGGGAAATGTGTTTTTCAAGCTGTCAAGATGATTAATGGGTGAGAGCAAATCCTCACAAATGCTCTTGTTTAGTCTAACTGGCAGACATGATCCTGCCCATTGATTTATGGCAGGCCTGCTGTGTAAGACCATAGTGAGGTTATAGGGTGGAAGTCAGGCTGAGTTTGTGTGTACCTGCACAGGTCCAAACGGTGTGTTTGTGTGTGGTGGCTTTGAGGGAAAGAGGAGGGTATTTATTCACATGACCAGAGGAGGAGTGGATCAGAGCACAGAGGAAAGCTGTGAGCAAAATCACCTCATCAGCTTTCACCCTCTGCTCTGACAAATCAACAACACAAACCAAAGATGGTTAGCTGAGCCCTTTTTCTATTTATTTCCTAGCTCCATGATTGAACTTCAACAGCAGGATCGATGTTACATCCAGAATGAATCAAACAACTGTCCAGAGGTACTTAGATTTTCATCAGTCATTTCCCAATATCCTCCCACAGATGAGATTTGAACAGAATGAGCAATATTTCTGTCATTGCTCAACTATAAGTGATGTTTATCTGGCCCATGTTGCTCCTAAAACCCGTTCCTTATATAGGGCAAGGCAATAGTCAGTTAAAATTAAACACACAATGTACTCTCATGCTTTTTAATAATCATCTCGTCTTCTGGGAAGGGTTTAGGGAATGTATTTGTCCTTTCTGGCCATCAGATAAGCAACGGTCATATAACTCAATATTAAGCCTCGTATGAAGAAGCACAGCTGGGATTGGGTTTGTTGTGGTAATATTTAGTTATAATAGTAAAATAATCTATTTTTTGTGGTTAAACCCTGTGAAACTCGTCTCTCTTCATAAAGATAACATAATGTAAAAGTGTGCTACATTTGCAACAATCCTGTCATGTTTTAAATTGAAATGATTTAGGTTTAACAAGACCTCTTCCTCATTTAGTATTCAAGCTCTCGATGGGAATAATCTCTTTAACACCTTCATTTCATTATACTCAACTTCAGCTACGGGCAGCTGGGCCACAGAAAACATTGTATCTTCATGTAAAGATGAAGAATCTGTCTGCATTAAATGCATGTTTTTAGCTCCACAATGTGGAAAATTAACTGGAGAAGATGAGCACGGTCACGAAACACTGATTTAATTAAAGATGTCCTCAAGTCGTGGGCCTGTGATGGACTGGTGATCTGTCCAGGTTGTACCCTGCATCTCGCCTGATCATTCCCGTTACCTGCAACCCTGAGTTGGAATAATTGGTACAGATGATGGATGGGTAGATGGAAGTCTTTGTGGTCATTTATTCTTTATCACCAGCAAACTGGAGTTATCCTGAAAGTGATTAAGCAGTCGTGCAACCAGAAAGATGAGCATATTAGATCCCGAAAGTCTTAAAATGAAAAGAAAACGTTAGAGGTAGACCATTCCCCAGTAAATATGGTGCTCATGATTTTAATGCATGATTGTTATTTAGAGGCAGAATATTTGATAGACAGTTTTTGTTCTTTTCTTCTTTTAGTGACTTTTTGGTTTAATGCCTTTATGTTTATGTGTCAATAAAGAAAAGAAAGTCAAATACTTGTATTAGTTTGACGAAACTGGACTTTTAAAAACACATAAATTGGTTGGTCTGACTTAATACAAGCTAAATGAAATCTATTAAAGTCAGATTATATCACAGCTTGTAAATAAAAATGTGATTTCTTACAGCTGAGTTGCTCCAGCATGTGTAAATTCATCTCAGACACATTTCTAATGGAGAACTTGCTGTAGCGCTCGGCTGTAAAGAGCTGTTGTGTTACTGCACAACCTGTACGGATTTTCATTTGTCGGGTGTTCAGGTTCACGACGTATGAATGAACTGGAGGAATTTTGGCATTAAGCTGAAAGAGGGCACCACTCAGACAAACACATGGTATATGTAAAAAGTTTTTAAAAAATATTTCAAATAAAACATTTTGCCATCTTCAGTCTTGAACTAGACAACCACCTGGGAGAGTAGAGACCTCCACCAAGCTTATTATTTGTCTCACATTAGACTTGCTGAAAAAGGTAAATCTCACAATGATAAAGCATAATTTGAAACATTTCTGGATCCAGACGATGATCCGGATCACCTCCAAAATGTAATCATTTGTTCTTTGTCCCATTTCAAAACTTCCCTGAAAATTTTTTGAAAATCTGTTCATAACTTTCCGAGTTATCTTGTTCACAGACAGACTTTCCTGAAAACATGACCTCCTTGGTGGAGGTAATTAAGTTATTTTCTCTGTATAGCTGGGTTTTTTTTAGGGGATTTTAAAACAAACTCAATTAATTTTTCACAAATTTTTCAAGGTTGAAAGAGCTTTAATGGAAAGTCCCAGCACACACGGCCCCTGAGGGTAAATACGTCACTGCCTAGCAGGTCCAGTCCCGGCTGGTCCAGATGGATGGCTAGCAGCTGTTTGCTCCACAACCTCTTCCCTCAGCACAACCATTAAGCATATCTGTCTGCAATTTCCTCATTCTTCCTCCATTCCCTCAGAAGTACAATGTGATCGCTTTCCCACACCCCCACAGCTCAGCACCACACTGTAGATACGATCCAGCAGAACCAAACTCTTTCACAGGACCAATTACCCAGTCCACCCACACATGCATGCCACACATGTAGGCATATAATGCACACAATCACACACACACGTCTTGCAATGAGGAAGACCTTGAAAGGAGATTTGTGGGAAGAAAGATTAATGTTGTGCTACGGAGAGTGGTGTTACTTTGTGTGCAATCCTCTGTAGTACTGTTCAAGGAAGGACATCCTAAACGTTTACACTTTTTTTCCAGTATCATCTCTATTCTATATTAAACTGGGAAGAAAAGATGGTGTTAAATCTTTGCTTTATATTGACCCCTAACTAGAAATAAAGGATAAAAAAGATGTGTTTAAAACATTATTCCACTTTAAAATGTTTTACACTAATAATGATAGCTGTAATACATAAATATTCTATATAATGCATTAGTTTGATGAAACTTTTCATAAACCAATATGGGAGTGGTCATTCCTTGTTGTTTACCAACAGAAATAATAATCACACTCTTCGGTTTCTTCCAGGTTTGAGACTTTTTTTTTTTATTAACTGTTCATAGTTTTGGTTTGAACCCTAGTTTATCCCATCACGGTTTATCACTCCCACCTCTAATAGATCCCAGCAGACAGCTATTTAGCATGCGGCTCCAGCATTTACAAACTAAACAACTTTTCTCTCGGCTATTTGTTAGCAGCTGTAAATTGCTGATGTAAGTTAGTTGGTTATTGTAGGTTGAAAGGAAATACATGATGCTTTTAAATCCTTCCTTTTAACATTAAATCGTTATTTTATTGTCTGTATAAAGTAGAATCACAATGCTTTGGTCTGAATTTCTGCTTATTCCCGCTCCACACACACCTTATAACCCTGTTCTGAGGAGCATCTTCGGAGCCGGCTCTTTAAATGTGAATGAGGTATGTTAAGCCCCGCCCCCTCACGGTCACCGGAAGTTCATCTCTATCCTGTTCCGCCATGTTTGTAGCTTGATAGCTTTAATCTCTCAGCAGAGAAACATTTATGAGTGAGTTTACTATAAATGTCAACGAATCAGATTAATTACATTTGTAATCCAGAAGTCCACAACTTTATTTGGCTGAACCATATTAGATGTATTTGATAAAAAAAAATGAAATAAAGAATAGAGAAAATTAAAGAAACTGAAAAATATGACCACAAAGAATACAAAAAGATACATGCATAGCATCAGGAGGAAATAA
>JBAMIG010000012.1:21837949-21851385 GCA_037177335.1 Kiunga ballochi | reverse complement strand
TATAGATGATAGTAGATAAAATAGTAGATAAAAGAAGGACATGTTGCTTCTTTATTCATATTTATACTGGAATTATCGTCTCAAATCCCTTGTTAACTGAAAAATACCACTAGTTGCATCACAGAACTGCTGTATTTTCTGCAACCGCCCACGCTGACTTTCTGCTCACTACGTAAGTACAATGTGTTTAACTTTGCATCGTCCACCACATTCCTCTGATGACGTACAACGAACAAGCCAAACATGGCTCTGCTGAGCAGCCTTTGCTTCTTACGCGCAGATGGCGCCACTAAAGGGATTTCACAGGAAATGTGTTGAGATGTTAAATTAGAAGAAAGTAAGAAAGCAAAAACAAGATTCAGAAAACCAAAAGAGGGCAGTGTTCTTCCAGCAGATGCTTTCCGGGTTTGTGGCAAATGTAGAATGGAATAACAATAATACATACACGGACAGGTTATTAACATTTTGGACATGTTACAGGTTGAATTAGCAGATGAGAACACTGACTGTTGTCCTTGAAGCCCAATCCCTCATCTTATTGTCTTATGGTGACACATTAGTGAGATTAACGTTTTCTATAAAATGCAATCAAACCATTTTTCATTTTATTTGTCAGTGTGTGCTCACCCATACCGTAGACCTTTTTGCTATGAGAAAAGATCCTCTTTATCTGGAATGTTTCTATTAAGAAGATATGCTTTATTAAAAACAGACGTTGAATTCCATCTTTTCTCACTTTTTCCCTAATCTTTGTTCCTGTGATATTATTCATGAGTTTATGAGTGAAACCTGACTCAGAAACAGAAGTCACTGAATCTGGTGTTTTACACTGATGTAAAATCGATGTGTTGTGTAACTTTTCCCTTCGTTTTTTTCCCTGAGGAGATCCAATATGCCATCCTATTGACACTGAATGTGTGACCATTAACATGGGAGCAGTTTGAATTACATCTCTGCATTGATTTCAGTAACACCTGGGCATGAAAGTGATGAAACAAAAGCTGAAAAAAACTAAAAGTAAATTATATGATGCATATTTATGCTAATTTTTTATGCTTGTTTTTTGCTCTTTAGTGAATTTTAAGAAGCTGAATTTTATATTACTAATAACTCACAACATACATGTTTGAGATCAACTAAATCTACTCCAATATTTGACCCCCTGAGCTGTGACTTTGAAAATATCACATGGATTTTGTCCCAAAGCAACAATGCTTTCATCACATTTAATACTTTGAAATCATTAATATTGGGTTTGTATTTTTCTAATGTGTAAAATAAAAATAAAATAACTTGTTGGTGGAGAATGTGCTGGTGGAAGCCTGGTTTCCCACCAGGCTCCACTAAGCGTGGATGCACACACTTCACGGTTTAGCATAGAAAAATAGATGTTTTGGTCTACATTAAACAGGCATTTTAATAAAAGCTAAATAAACGTGACTAAATATAGAGCTGAACAGAGAATAAAACGTTCTGAATGGACGGCACAGACACAAACTGTGCTCTCTCTCGCCAAACCAGTAAACCTAACCGTGGGAGGAAGCTGGAACAACCAGAGAAAACCTACACAATGAACATGAGAAGCAGAGAGAGAAAAGTCTCAGCCATCATTTAAACCAAACATGCTTTTCAATGTGAAAGATGATGCTGAACACAGCAACACAGAGCATGCACTCAGCTGGTTTCAGAAATGAGCCTTTGTTCAGCTGAAACCTATTCTGCACCAGATAATAGCAGGATATTCAAGCAACACATCCAGTACAGGTGACTTATTTTTATTTGTAGAAGCTGCAATGATCACCTCTGATTTAAAGAAAAACTGTACACATCTGTTAAATGATGTCAGCTTTGTTGCATTTACACCACACCAGGGTTAAAATGTTGTGTTAGGAGAAAGTTTTCTCCACATGTTTCCCACTGCACATGCTGGGAAATGTGCACAACATGGATGTGTTGTTTACACTCTGTGTGCTTTTATTTAGGCTCACGGTATTTTCTGCATGAACTATTTCTATGTTTAGATGATTTTTAGTGATCTTTTAAAAATATCACAATTTCTGCAATGACCATAACAGCATTGCTGAATTTCTCCTGGCAATATTGAACATCCTGTGAAAACCTTGTAGGTCCAGATCAATAACAACGTATTAACCTTTAAAACAAGGGCATCTATTGTTGTTCCTCAAGGACACTGTCCTGCAGAGTTTCAGTGCATCCCTGCTCCAGTACACCTGGCTTACCTTAAATGCATCCAACAGCCTTTGAAGTTCTGCTCAATGGCTGGTTAATTAGAGTAAGGTGTGTTGGAGCAGGATTGCATGAAAAATCTGCAGGATATGTGTCAGTCAAGGGCAGGAGGTGGAGACACCTGCTTTAAATGATAAAACTTTTCTTTGGTGCACGTATATTATAAAGATGTTTTATTTAATAACAGTCTGTTCAGAAAACATAATGAATTACATGATATTTACTTAAAACAATATTTTGCCTGGGTAATTCATGTTATATTAAATGTATTAGATACTGTATACATAATATTTTAAATGATACTAATTATTTTTTTTAACTTGTGTTATTTCTCATTTTTATTTTTCTATTTTATATACATTCCAGCTCACATCTTACAATCAATCTAAAAATCTCCAAAACATTTAATTTAAGAATCTGAGATGTTTTTACATCTGTGTGATAACGCTGAGCCCATGAACTGACTCTCCTAATAAAACACACACACATGTATGCAAAATATACACACTTCCTGTTTGTAAGTATACCATCCAAGTATACACATATAAGTTATAAAATGTTTGCAAGCATTGAAAAAGCATACCTTTAAAGAAATTTTTAAAAAGGTGATACCTTAGTACGGCCTCTATTGATTTTAATACTGATCAAAGTATTTAAGAATGTAATAAAAGTAAACAATGACAGAAAAATGAGTCAAACTCATAGGGTTTAGGTATAAGGAGTAGAAGTATTTGGTACTATTTTGGTCAGGAACACCGTTACTGTGACCCTCGTGCTGCTCTCTAAGTTTTCATTTATGGGCTGTATAGCACATAATGATCAATGCTAAACATTGGTGATTGGTAAATTGTTTGTAAATGCTGGATGATACATTGGACTGCAACAGCCTGCTCATAGCTGCCAAACTTCAGCATATCACCTCATCCCTGCTTTTAGATAAAAAGTAACCTGATGTAGGTAAAATAAGTAGGATAATTCAAATATAAATACATTTATTTTAGACATGTTAAATCAGCTCGCTGCTGCTGAAGCAGTATATAAGCATATAAGGCTCACATGACATGCTTTATTGTAGAAAATGTTACCAGTTTGGCAGCACTGCTTAACTGCATCATTTGTGTCACTAATTTACTGTTTGCTCCAAAATGCATTGATTTCTGATTAGATAAAGGGAAACAATCCAACAAAGACACAAAGAATCTTAACAAGTGGAGGAAATGATGATAGCTGCTGCAACCTAAAAAAGATGGGACACCAGGTAATGGACCATCATCATCCAGATTAAAAATGTAAATATCAATATTTTGATTGTTGAAAGATGCTTTTTATTATATTTTATTTATAGAATTTTTACTCTTGTCGGTAAAATAAGACTGCTGCTGAAAGAAAGTACATGGCGCCGTCATGTATCTCAGGTCTGATCCATACTTCAGAATAGAATCAGTACTTTTAGCTGATGAGATTGATGAGACTCCAGTTGCACATTCTGAAACACATCCTATACTTATTCAAAGGAAGAGGTTGAATAAGATGCGTGCACCCTGCTTGCAGAAAATGACATCTGATTAAAATTTGCTTTACAAACTAATCCTAAAAGTTTGGGTATCTACAGTATTAATTTCATGGCATCCAGTAAATCAGAAAACACAGTAAAACAGTCTTCTTTTGAACCTGGTCTCTTCTGTGCTTCTTTGATATGCCAGGTGTTTGCTCATGTGCTCGCTGCAGACCACTCATCTCACCAGCTTTTGTTTTGCACTGTTCTTGTCTGATGTGCACTCTTCACTCTGTTCCCCTGAGATCTCCTCTTCCCCCATGCAGAGATCTCCATCTGTTTGCATGTGCTCTCATATGCTCTCACTCAGACCTCCTTCCCTTGATCTAGGACTTTAGCGATGATGGAGGATGATCACATACTGCTGCTGTCATTCTGCCACGGAGGCAGCAATATCTGGCTCCTCACAAATTTAAAATGGAGAGATAAAACCAAAGAATGCTTCTATAAAGTTATTCACCTTTGATGGAAATTTGGTTACAGACCACAACTTCCTTAGGCTAAAGGCTAAACTACTTAGCTAGTCAATTTTGTGAGCTTCATAAACTGAAACTGGGGTTTAAAAATCTAATTCTTCATCCAAAACCATACCGAACAAACCTAACTAGCTGTTAAATACTAAAAGTAGATTTAAAACTATCTTTATGATGGTGATGTTGTTATATAAGACAGTAATAGTTGCTTTCATGCTATGCTAAATGCTATAAACGGTACATCATCTGCATAGAAAAGATTAACTGACCTAATGCAGTTTACTTGGTAGCTTTTAAAACGGCCTCAGAAATAAACGGTTATTGACAAGTGAATAATTAACCTGTAACAAAGGCATCTATGTTGCTTATCTCAGGCAGCATCTGTCCACAAAGTGAAAGAATTTAAATAAATATGAAGCATGTTGTAGAGATAGTCAGTCAGGCTTTGTGGGAAAAAATGGACCGATGTTATGAAAACTAATGATGATTATTTAATCTCTTAATTCTTCACTCTGCTCCTAAAGCCTTGGTGCCTTTGTGTTTGCATGGCATGCGTCATTTGTTGCTTGATCAGGTTACTTAGGTGGGTGTGTGTGATGTGGGTGTTTTCTCTGTGTTAAGTACAGTTAATGGGAAGTTTGCATGAGAGTGTCTATGACAGAGCAGGGTGGTGCAAGGAGGTGAAGGTCAAAGTAAGCTAGGTGTCCAGGCCCTAGATAAGCTTCTGGATTTGACTAATCTGACATATGAGGACATAGACAGGTGGGTCAGTAGTACTGTGACCCTGACACATAAACACACACACTTACACAATCCTATCAGTACATTTCAGTATAAACACACTCACTGTCAATACACCCTGCTGAAGCGATATACTTGGCTTGGGCCTAACTGCACTGTAGTGTCTGACTCTTGCATGTTACAGGATGATTTTTATCATTTAATGGGACCAAAGAATCAGATAGATCAGGGATGCCCAAACCCAGTCCTCAAGACCTACCATCAAGCAACTTTTAATGCATTACATTACAGGATAAACGTATAAATACAGTATAAAGATGGATAAATGGGAAGATAGATCAAATCTAACACATATTTTGCATTATAATTTGTTTTATTAATCCCTGAAATGTTACACCAGTAACAGCAGCTTTTGCTGAATCCATTTTTTATGACTTTACTGTACATATTTAGTGAAATATTTTCCTTTCCACAGTGAAATGGAAAGTTTTTGCTCTAACATGTTCTATTAACACTGGTTTACTCTGTGAACTGGGAGTGGGACATCACAAGATGTGCATGTTATTCTTTCTTTTTTCAATTCAACAACATCAGTCTAAGAGGAAACAATAAATAACACAATAGCCTGACAAACTTTCAGAAGGATTAATATATTTGACAATTTCCTCAGAGGATAACTTTTTTTTCTCATTTAATTTAATTTTATTTCAATTTAATTAATGCAAAATTCCTGTTCAGTTCCAGCTGCTCTGAAACTCAGAACTGGCCAGCTCTTACTGGTTATTTTCCAACAAGGGATTAACTGAATTTGACTGCATATTTATGAATCTCATTCATTTGGGAAAAAAAATGGACAGAAATCAAGTTTTAATTTGAAAGGAAAAGAAGTTAAATGCAGAAAAAGATTGTATTTTTGTTCCAGTGAATGCAGTATTTTAAAAAAATGTCACGATTTAACTTGATGCTGCTGAAATGCAGCTATTATATGAAATATTGAAAAACCTACCTACTATGCTACTATATGCAGATGATCCAGTTTCAGGTGTCATGTGAGATTTCAGATCATTTCCTGCTGCGAATCAATAAAAAATGTGTTCAGAGAACAGCAGATTGTAAATATAATGTGCATTTGGATGTAGGTTGTAGCTACTGACTACTTTCAGATGTAAAATAACCTGAATTATATACGAGAGTGGTACAAAGCCATTTCATCATCATCCATCACGATGCGAATGATATGACGTCAGACTCTGATCTCTTGCTTCTGCTCATAATTTAAGTCGATTTTTATATGTTTGCATCTTTCAGCCAAATCTTACTGAATTTTAAATAAACCAGCACGCTAATCAGAAGAAAGTGCAAAGGTAACATCTATAGAGTATCTATTAAAGAACTGAATATATCAGAACTCCAACTTTAAAACACAAAATATGTTGAAATATTGATGCTGGGAAGAAGAAGAGCTTTTGTGAAAAATAAAATTATTTGTATGGTTCCCTTCCCCCTCTGCTGTCAGACAGCTCCAGAAGGGATGACTGATCCCTTGTAAAACACCCTCCCCCTTCTTTCTTCTCCTTCTCATAATTCTGGCTTTTCATACTTTGGTTATGGAGTAGCAGTCAGATGGCGGTGATCACACAAATCTGGGATTTAGCCAACTGACTACTCTGAAACACACTAGATTTCTGGCAAGGATCAGAATCCCGCAGAGCCTTTTCTTTTCATCTCATGTTCCAAAACCTCATTAACGTCTATTCAACAAGAAAATTATTCCCCGTGTGCACGCGTTGGTCTGGACGCTGCCTTGTCCTCTCTACATAATTATTACTGAGGTTTGCTGTTGACTTGAAACTGGAAATAAAGACCATGACAAGATGATTGGTAGGTAAACAAGGGTTTCAAATAGTTTATTCTTTAACATCACTGGCAGATATAAATTGCTGCACCACAAATCATTGTCAAAGGGATTTCACCCCACATTTGAAGTGATTTATTTAGAAGTCATTGTCCAAATTTTCCAATTTTTAAAAAGTAAGTGCAGAAAATGCCTGTTATTCAGAAAACGTTTCACCTTTCAGAAGAGAAAGGCAGCAGGTGATGAGGGTAACAGGGAGACTATGTGTTTAGTGTGTCATGTATGAAAGCACCACGCCTGAGACCATTACGATGAAAGGGAATGACCTTTTGGATGCTTTTCTGTACAACATAATACACTCCCACCTCTTACTTCGGTTGAGTTGTAGATTTTTGGGTCCGTTTTAAGGCATTGTTTGCCGTATTTTTTGGGACAAAATGTGCAAAAACCAAAATATACACATTAGTTTCTGCTGATGCTGAGAGCTGTAGCTTAAACAACTGGTCTGACTGTAGTCTTGTTCTTCAAGAGAGTCCACATCTGCTTTTTAAAAGGCAGATGCTGAGAGCACCAGGGTTACCATGTAGGGGGAGATGAGAGGGGCAGTGATAGCAGCAGAGCAATAGTTACATATGACCCCTAAAATATACAGTGTGCTGCCATGGTTTGGACACGCTCTCTCTCACAGACATAACATTCACATTAATGCTGCCGAAAATGCAAGCGTGACACACACACACACACACACACACACACACACACACGGTACAGGTAGATTGGCAGAAGGCAGATAACAGGTAATGCTTGGGGAGAAAAGTGGGAAACATTTTTCTTTCACTTTAAAGTTAAGAAATTACAAATAGTTTTTGCATTTCAGAAGTAAACAGGAAGGGAACAGAACTGTAGCCTTACAATTTTTAAATCCATCAACCCTTTTACCACCCTGAAACCTTCTCTCTGAAGACAGTGACGGAATAAACACGCGCGCTCTGTACTCGAGCACGCATGGATGGCGATCCATTCGCTGAACACTCACACACAGTAGCGTTGCCACAGCTCCTCTCCGTTAAAAACCTTTAAAATTGACAAAAAAAAAGCAGCATGCCACTCAAAGACTAAACAATCAGATACATATTTCTCTTTTTTTTTTTTTTACTTTTCCTTTTATAATTTTTTTTTTTTGGTGTGCCATCTTCATGCTTCAGCTGATCTGAGACGCATGCATGAGCAGGGAGCATCCTTTGGAACCATGCTGCTACACAGCGGATATCTGCAAACATCTCCCGGTCCGCGCTGATTAAGAAACCCCACAAAAGGACAGCAAGGATCTCATGAGGCCAAACAGCCATTTTGTCTGACATTCCTGAGCACGGGAATAGTGCCAACAGCTGGAGGAAGCGCTTCTTTCAACATGGGCACCAACTTCTCTCGCGGTCACTTCTAAGTCCACATTTTTTCTAAATTATTCAGATTTTCTTCCCTCCCTACTGTCCCTCTGTTAATAGGGCAGGACGGCTTTTAAACAGCTAAAAAATAACTGATTCAACCACAAAGTATACATTTAATTTCCTAGGAGCACCGTGCCAAATTTAACAGCCACAGAAGCCTGGAGGCACAACAAACATCTCTAAATATTCAATGGGTAGACTCGGCTGTGCAAACAAACTACATGTAGGAAAGTCTCAATAAACCTCACGAGAATAACAAACTATGACTAAATATATTTTTATATATTCATCTATATATGTAGCATATCTAATAAATACATTTGCTGATAGACATAGAGATCTTTCTGAAAACTATTTACATTAAAAGGTGTACATTTTTGCAGAAACAATAAATAGCTATAAAGGCAAGGCAAAGGAGAGAGAATCTGTGGTTTTAGCATTTAGTGCTTCTTAACATAACACACGTGCCTCTCCTCAAAAAGACTTAAGCTTTCCTCTCCTTTCAGAAATAGATGGCAGGAACATCTGTTTGCAAAAATAATGCTCTTCAATTCCTTTTGTCTTCTCTATGTTGTGGAATGTGCTCGATTCGGCCGCTCTAAGTAGACGGGCGCTTCCCTTCCTGTTAAATCCTGCTCAACGGGGCAGTGAAGGAGTGGCGTACAAAGACGTACCAGCACCTGACAAATATACCTGCATTCGGTTTGTTGGCTGGTATATAAAGCTGTCGTACTCGTCCGTCGTCGTCAGGCTCTGACATAACATGCACACTTGTGGGAAAGGGATGCTGTAAAAACGCCACGGTCATCAGAGAGAGGCAGAAAATATCTAACCCACCCCCCCTCATCCCTTCACATAAACCTAGGATCCTTCACAATCTCATGATGCATGTTTGGTTTTGGTGGTTTTTTTCCCCTTATTCCTCTGAATGGCAGGTGTGGACATGAAGTTACGGGGTAGCTGCGAGCCTGCCTGCCTGCCAAGAGTCCGGGTACTGCAGAATATTTTGCTGCTGGCCCGAACAGTGTAACACTATTTGCAGTCTAGTTTAGTGTCCGCAATGTCTGCTGACTGACATGTTTTACAAACATTCACTTAATGTGGTGGCATTACTAGCGCAGCTGCAGGGGTCTCTTCAGGAGATGCTGATAGAAAAAGATTCAACTTTTGTTCACAAAAGCTAATTTTAGTGCAAGGTACCGTGCACAGGTGGCTGAATGGTAAGCAGGGTGCTAAAACACCCCCCCACCCACAAACACACCATGTCAGTGGCACACCTTAAAGAGGTTTCGCTGGACAAATAGGAGTAATGGAAGGATGTGTGTGTTAATGTATGCATATATGTGTGTGTGTGTGTGTGTGTGTGTGTCAGAGTGGGAGTAAAATCTCGTAAGTGCTTCCCATGGCTCTCGAGGCATAGAAAAAGAGGCAGTGGGACATCGTGTGGTAACATTCTCTGGCTGAAAGCTGCTTTTGTTGATGGACGGAGGGATGGGTGGGTGGGGGGATATGGAGTGTCTTTAAAATCCCACTCGTTTGATTGGTGCAGAGCCAAGCAGGTGACACCCTTAAGACTGACCGCTGATGAGGAGCAGGATGAGGGTGACTGAAAAGTGTTTAGGTCTGAGTGTGAAGGTATGAACAAAAAGTCTGCTGAGGCCTGATTGGACAGCAGGCCTTTGGCTTGGTCAGTCCTAACAGGAAAAAGGGGGG
Organism: Kiunga ballochi; assembly: GCA_037177335.1. Lineage (NCBI taxonomy): Eukaryota > Metazoa > Chordata > Actinopteri > Atheriniformes > Pseudomugilidae > Kiunga > Kiunga ballochi. The sequence goes on along the minus strand of JBAMIG010000012.1, from coordinate 21,841,353 downwards.
GTGGGGTGGGGTGGGGGGACCAATGAAGGGATTTGAGGGGGTGAGAGTTGTCAGTGACCGGCGCTGTTTATAGGCTGCAGCCCAGCTGCTTGGCCCTCTCCTGAGTGTCCTGCAGGCGCTGCAGGCTGGCGCTGGAGTAACCCTCGTCGCTACAGCTGCTGCGCAGGCTTCCTCGCTCATCTCCTGAGTCGCTCACGCTGCTGGTGCTCCACTCCAGGTCACCCAGCAGGTAGTCTGTCCCCTCCACATCCACATCTAGGTCCTCTGTTAAACACATGAAGCACAATACATTAGTGGAGAATTCAAAGGCCGGGATGCAGGCGAGTAGCTTATTCTCATGCTGTTCCCAGAAGTTGGATACAGTTAAACACATTTTGGCATAACTGCAGTAACATCCTCCACAGGAACAAATCATTTCGTTCCTGAGGTGGGAAATGCAAGAACAGAGGGCATCCTGCCCCGGTTTATTCATGTTTCCTGAGCATCTTGCATCGTTGTCTTTGGTGAGGTGTGGTTTATTCCTGCATAATCTTACATAATAACCACACCCACCTCTGACCAATCCCGTCAGACAAAAAAAGTCCTGTTCAGATGATGAGAACAAGCAGTTAAAGTCTCAAACTAAGGCAGAAAAAACTAAATGCCATTATTTAGGACATACCATTGTGACCGTTTCCTGTCATCTTTCTGCTCCAATAAACACACATCACTCTAAAACTACACGTTTAATCCCAAATATACAAATCTCCTTCTAAACAGGTCCCCTCGGCTTTTTCCCGTCCTGTTTTATATCATTTAACTGGCTTGGAGTCGAGTTTCCCACCACAGCACCGAGCTCTGGACGGCAAAGCGCTCTAAGATGGAATTATTAAGCACAACACGAACAAACCATTTAAAAAGTTTGCTTTTTAAAAGTCAGATATGCTGATGCTACAGGTGAGTCTTACCCTGGTCCGAGTCGGACTTTTCAGAGGCCCGAGTGGAGCCAGTACTGTCCATACGGGTCCTTTCCACCCCCAGCTGCTCCAGACGCCTCCTCAGGTGTCTCTGCTCACGTTGTAGCTGCTCCAAGGCGTGCTGAGCTTTCCTGTCACTCTCCTCTAATCTCTGCAAAGAGGAAGGGAGCCGACAACACACTTCAGGAGTAGCTGTGTGTGTGTGTGTGTGTGTGTACAACAGCTTACTGAAGAAATTTCAATCACTCAGACACGCAATGCTATCAACAAGCACACAAACACACACCTTAATATGATCTTTGGCCTTCATCAGCAGGCTGAGGGTGGTGTGTCTGTTGGCGTCTGGTCCCAAGGGAACAAGGGATTTCAGGCGTTCTAGACACAGCCGTAGATGTGCCCGCCTGGAAAGAGAGGAAGCAGGATTAAAGAAACACTTGTGTTTTCACTTCCTCATTCAGAAACTATGAAGTGTGATGTCATTTACTGAGAACATGAAGGGGATATTTAGCTAATTAGCATGTCACACATGCTAAACACTTCCTGATACGATATGTTAGTCAGTGGATATCATATTGTTTTAAACACACAGCACAAGCAGTCAGAATGAGTGCTGGAACAGTAACAGGGTCAGTCAGAGACACAGAAAGCGACAGAGAACCCATTTTTTCTGCTTTGTCAAACTTTCTGCTCTTATGGTTTTATTTAAAGAAAACTGGTAAAAACCAGATCATGTCAAAAGACACGTTCCAAAACTGTCCCACTTCCTGTTTCACTGGAAGTTAAACATCCACCTACACCCTAGCTGTTGATGGTAACATCCCAGAACCAGAGATGTGGTCTATGGACACATCAGCCCCAGTTATCCTCAGCTGTAATAAACAGTGTCATAATAACCTGTGTGCAGTAAGACTAGCACAGGTACCAGGCAGGACGTGTCACTGAGCAGAAACGGCTAACATTTATACAGCGTAGCACCATGTCCTGCTGCAGATCTCCCAGCTGCTCCCGTCTACCAGCCCTGGCACTTAGTTAAAGTTGGGTGGGTGTTTATTTCATCCCACTGTTGCATAACACACACCTCCAGCTCCAACCTGAAGAGGAGCGCTCCTCCTCTGTGATTGTGTTTGCCTCAGCGAGTGGGCGTGAATATGTCCGAGCCTCCCTGAAAGCAGCGTAAAATGATGTTTTTCTTGTTAGCTAACGCTGATTAATGAGCTGTTTCTTTGTTGCCCGTTGCAAGTAATCCTGATGGGAGCGTCCCTCCTGGAAAGCTATTATTTGAGAGGTCTAGGAGTGATTTTACTGTAAGCAGGGGAAACACACACACGCTATTAAGTAAAGTGGCCATTTCTCAGCTGACTCAGTCCAAAGGGCATTCAGATTGTTATGACATAACACGAAATGTCCTCGCTGGTGTTGATCTGACATAATGAGGGATCAGCATGGAAAGCTAATGTTTGTTTAATGACGCTGATGAGGAGCAGACTCCTCAAACAGCACAGGTCACATGGTGGTAAAGCACGGTAATAACAGTGGTGTGGCTGCAGCACCTAATCAGCGACAGGTTATTCTGGTTAAATGTGTCAGTGGGTGAGTATTATGGACCCTAAGGCTGTCTCTTCTTTTCACACTGAATCTTCAGCTTATTAACTGTGTTAATGCAACCCAAAATGGTTCCTTTCACCGACTCAAACTGGGTCAACTGGGGAACTTTGCCTCACCAACAGCTAAACACCCTGCTGACCTCACCCTCACTGTTTGAGCCCTGGAAGTGAGAGGTCGTGACCAGTAAGGAGAATGTTCTGTGCCAAAGAAAATGATGGTGACTGGAGTCTCTCTCTCAGACACACACACACACCCACACACACAGGTGTGTGAGAGTGCACAAGTGCAGTGGAGGGTGCAAAACAAAGTTTTCTATGTAAGCGCTCCACCCGCTTTGCTAGCAGAAGACTGCCATGACTAATTTAGTGTCTTTGATCGTCCTGATCCTCTGTAGGAGAAACTACAGAAACTTTCTTACTGCTGGGAGTCCAACATGTGTAGAAGATACAGAGTCCACTGAGACCTGACCACATATACTTTAGTCTAACCATAAGCTGCTTTGGATTCACTACGCTGCTCATATTTCTGTTTGAAATACCATTCATGAGCTTCCCAAACCGTCTCCCATCACAGAGGTGTGTAAATTATTTTATTCCCACATATTAGAAGGTTTAGAAGTTCCCTTTAGGTAAAATGGGATTTAGAAAATGTTTCTATTAAAAGATTTCTAACCATCAGAGGTGTTTTGTAGATAACTGGAGAAATTTTGTGCAAAATGATTGAAGTGTATAAAAACATGCCAAAGATTAGAAAGAATAAATGTAGATATGTTAAAATATGGAAATACAATTAAAAAAATTTCTTTTTATCAATACATTTTATTTATATACATACACACACACA
>JBAMIG010000012.1:21821488-21833502 GCA_037177335.1 Kiunga ballochi | reverse complement strand
TGTCTAAATGATGAGTGTTTTACTCTTCCTGTTAGATACTAGCTCATTATGTACACTCAGAGCTGCTGCCTCCTATGAGTACATCATGTACTCTAACAGGTAGCACACATGCAGGACATTGTTCTGCAGTCACATGAAACTGAGCTGCACTGTGAGCACAGGGAGGTGAGACAGCAGCACAAAGCTGCTCCCATACGGCAGATTTCCATGGAATTCAGATAAATGCTGATGAAGGTGTGCACAGAGGCGAGGGCTTCTGCTTGCACACTCATATGTCTCCAACTGTCACCTTGAGTGACCCACTTTGCTTTACTGACTGGCCATTCACTATAAAGCCAAACTGATGTTTGCTGCTGTCACTCACACACTTGAAAGGACACAACGTACCCAAACATACTCACACACACACACACCCAGCCAGAGCTTAAATATCAATGACCTTTTCTGTGGTGTTGAGCATAAAAGATAAATCCGACATGAATAATTAAAGTAGCATTAAGTTCCTAACTAATGAGTATAACTGAAGCATCACTAACACACCCACACAACATATAAGCACCTTTATTTAGATGTTTGTTGTTGGTTTGTTTTGGGGTTTTTTTTTTTGTCTAAAGCATGAATTCATTGTGATTATAGACAAATACACATGTAACATACTTCCAAAGGAATATTTAGCAATAATTTTATGTCAATATAATGTAAATATATAAACTCTATAGTCATGTTAAAATAAAATCACTTTTACAACATCTTAAATGTGGCATTACTGTGTTTAGAGACACAACTCATCCTTTTGCATTAACAAATGATAACTGGGACTTGAAAGGTAAACGGTAAATAGCTTAACCCTGAAAGCTTTGGGGACTAACTTAAAGTAGGGATAATGATGGTTGGCTTGTTGCAAAGCTGAAAAACAACAACACAAGTATGTTTATGGCTGCAGACCGGGCTGTAAGGACAACTCAGCAGGAGGCTTTGCTCTCAGAACAGCCCCAGTGCAGGGCCATGAAATGGTACCACAGCAAAACAAACGGTGAAGGCTTCCTCTCTCTCATGCTCCTCATCCTCCTTGTCGTACTCATTTATTTTTCTAGTTATAGCATCATTAATCTAAACATTTTACGTGCTAACTGTGGTATGCAGACACAGAGAATTAGCTTAAATCGGACATTGTGGTAAAGTGAGATGTTCCATACTGGGATGAGAGCACTGTCTCAAACATTTCCGCTTATTAATAATATGTAGGAATAATAGACCCCAAGTAGCTTTAACAATGCCAGACTGATCCAGGACTGACGCAGGAGAAACTGTAAAATAATTGCTGATCTATTTCCTCTGTGTGTTAACACATCTGGAAGCTCCTGCATTTAGGTTGTGATTATACTCGCATTGCGACACCAAGACAGCCTCATAACTGGTTAGACCAACACTTCAGGTGCACTGGGCTCATTGCAATCTTCTTCCTAACCAGTAAGGATCACTATTGAGAAGGTGGCACTGTGCTATAATAGTTTAAAGCAAAGTTATAAAAGAAAATACAAGAAACACAAATACAAGCAGTGTTTCAACATCTCTATCAGTTTTAAGCAGACTCTGATGTTTAACAGCATCTTAGACTTACAGATGCATCGTCTCGTTGATTTTTCCTGCAGCACTTCCTGTTTTTAAGTTAGAGGGGGTTTTTTTAAACTCTGGAAATTATAAAATGATTGAACAGAGCTGAAAGATACCAACACTCAGAACACCAGCTATTGCAAGCAGGTTGTTGGCAAGTGATATGAATGGTGACAATAAACCATGTAAACCAGTATTTAAAGCTACAAGAAGGAAGAGTCAGAGGTTGAATGATGCAGCAAGAATACAGGAAACTGCAGAGCTGACTAAATCATTTTCAGGTCAGAACTTATAATTAAGAGCTGAAGCCATCATAAACCTTTATGAGCTAGCAGCATGATGTGCAGAATGCATAACCTGTCTGTGTGCAAACAGAACAGATACAGCTGTTTCAGATGACACTATTTAACCTTTAATAATATCAATATCATTGGTAAGTTAAATTAGGTGCATGCATGCTATTAATTTTTTCACCACATAAACTGGGAGCAAGTGAAATTCTTTCTTCCTGGAGCTGTAAGAGCCGAGCCTTCCCCTCAATCCTCCTCCCAGACTGCAACCAGACCCCTCTTAAAGGTTTTTGCCATTGGCCTTTACCTGCTACTTGTATTTTTCTTGCTTTTGCTTTTCCTTTTCAAGCTCTCTCTCTCCCGGCTGCTGATGAAGGGTGGCATGGATGCATAGCCATGTTCAGCTTCTGCAAGCAAACAAACAGCATAGAGGTTGCATGTCTAGTGACATAAAAACAATCAAAGAGAGCCTGAGCATGGAAATAGGAAGACTTTAAGACACACCTGGTCTTTTGGACCACAGTAGCAGTTTCCTATATTAAAATGCATGCATACAGTGAATTGATTACATGAAATAGTTTTATACAGTATATAACAATGATGTCATCCTGAACTGGAATAAACCCCACCAGCAAACCACAACAGAAGGAGGAGCCTGCTTTAAAACATACTGATCTCCCTACATATCTGACTGCATATGCAGTAAATACCTTCTCTCTTGCATAATAAGCTGTGATAAATGCACATATGTATGCAAAATACATGATATAACAGAAATGTTTGTTATCTCACAGCAATAAGAGCGTAGTTGGGTCAAATGCAGCTTGTGCCAAATCCGACATCAACGTATGGCCCGGTTATTTAATGCAAACACACATTAAGTATGCATTTTTATTAACTTTAAAATAAAGTGCATGTATGATCGCTGTTTATAGAAGCAGCGTGACTGTGTTTTCAGGGGGGAAAATGTGGCAAATAATATAATCATACTTTACCTCTTTCCCTTCGATCGAGGTACTCTGCTGCTTCGATCAACATCTGCACCATTCCGATCGCCGCCATTTTCAACAATAACACTGATAATAATATAACAATCCAAAGACGGATTCCTTCAAGTCCGATCGCCTGTTTTGTTCTGAACACTGGAGCTTTAAAGGGTCTGTCAGTTGCTATTTTAAAAGACAAATCCACGTCCCATTTAGGCGCAAAATCTGTACATTTAAAACTTAAAGGTCCCGAATAAAAGTACCAGTCAGTTTAAAGCTAACAAGCTCCTGCTTAGTGATTATTAATGCTAAGAAAAAAAGATTTGGGGACAACTGGGAAAACCAGGAGGAAGCTAACACAACTGGGAAGATCGCTTTTGGATTAATACCGTCGTGTTTCGAAAAACACGACTTTAGGACTAAAGCTAAATCAACAGATGTTTAGCGTATACATTTATCAGAGTGGTGACTTGCTAGCTAAAACAAATAAATAACTGTAATAGAAAAAAGAACAAAAACAAAATCTCGTTGGCAAAAAGGCTTCGTTTGATGAAAGTAGTCAAAATAAATACAGAAAAGTCTTACAGATCCGATTGTATCGTTGATCCGTCAGCTAGCAAAAATAATAAACTTTAGCCCACACAGTTGTCATGCACTTGCCTGGTGTTAAATAGATATAAAAGAGGTTTGCAGTCTTTTAAGTTCAAACGACGATGTCATCCAAGCTTATCGGCTTGAGGCTTTTGGGCTGGTAAATTTAGTGCTAGTTTATCGCTAAAAAAAATAAAGGTGGTACGTTGAGTTCAGCACTTAGATAACAACTGATATCAACTACAGTAAAGCGACAGTTTGTCAAAGTGCTTCCAAATTTGAGGCTGGTTGATGTGTTCAGCAGTTACTGTACTATACCAAAAAGCTTCCGTGTGCTGTCATATAATTGGACAGGTGGCCGAAGCAGCTCGACCTTCTATTGGGTTTCCCAGCTATCAATCATTAAAAGGGGTTGGCACTAGCGGCCACTGAGGGCCGGTTCCGGCCATTTTAGGTCCAAGTCTCCTTAACGTGTTTGTACTGGCTGAGCCATAATGGATAGTCTCAGTGCAACATAGTCTTCCTTTCCGATTGGTTCTTTTTTTCGTAAACTTGTTTGTTATTGGCTCAAATGGCCACGAGCTGAGATGACAACACTCTTTTAGCAACAGACACGCCCCTCTGCCACGCTGTTTCGCGGTGTACGACGATGATTGGATCTCGTGATGTTTTTAGCCGCTTTCCCCGTATTCCATGATTGGCTGCCTAACATGCTCTCTTACTATTGGTCGTTTAACCGCACTAATAACAAAACTACACTAACACGTCTCTTACAATTGGTCTCTTATCCGCAGCATAACAAAAATAATTTTTTGTGCCGACGCACGCAAGGTTGACAAGTAACAAGGTGTATCATTTTAAAATATAACCAAAGAAAGGAAATAATTATGTTCTTGTACTCCACACATGCTGCTGTGATTACTGGGTTTACATTACAGACATAGGAAACACCTTGACATTATGAATCTAGTTCACAAAGTGGAAATATTTGCAGCAAGTTTAGAAAGAAAAGCCATTTTGCTGGTTTCACGTGATGTGGTAGTATCTTAATTTCCCTTTTAGCTTTGCTTCTGGTGGGCATTTACGGTACACAATTAGGGACAGAAATTGATGAAAGCACTGTCAGGGTTGGGTTTTGTTAAATACTTCTGGGACTTTATTATGGCTCTACTACACATTAGTCGTGGGCACAAGTATACTCGAGAAGCCTGGAAAAACAAACAAAAACCCTTAAGCATTCATACGACACACCAACCCATCAATGCTGAGTTAGGATGAAGTTGAATAAAGTAGCTAGAATTTGGAATTACTTTAAAATACACATGTATCGATGAGTCACAGGTGAGACCTGTGGTAGCAAAAGGGTTAAGAGATTAGACGTAAATGTAGCTACTTTGATGTTAAATGATCAAAATGGGGGGATAGGGGGCCTAATTAAGATCACATCACTATAAATTTGTGTTTTTACATTGTCTGTACACGAGTCATGTTTTAAAATGCCTTTATTTATAAAATGGCAACATCCTTCTCAAAAGCAAAGATCTCAGTCTACTTTCAACACAGCTGTGAAACGACTACTGGTACGACTATTTACATTATAGGTTCAAACACAAAAAGGTATATACAGGATTTGTTGCATTGGACTAAACTTGATCTTGCAGGAAAGGGCAGAAAAATCCTTATCGGTGCACGTAGAATACAGAGAAACCGCTTCTCGACTGTTGCTTCTCTTAAGCAATGAAGTCCAGTGGTCTGTTGAATCCTCCTTTTCTGTTCATGTATTGCCTACAAAAATAAATACACAAGAAAATATCACATCACTTCTTCCCCCCACAACACTTCCACATTACATCATCAAGCACCAATAGGAGTGCTGTGGTCCCTCTGCATAGAAACACCTGCAGAGGCGATTGGCTACGTTAACAGTGGTTGATATATGTGAACACTCACTGTGGGAGGACTAATGGACATGACGCTGCCATATTATAAACAACTGCACTAAAACAATATATTTAGAACAGAGAAATATAAAGCAAAGCAGAGGCTTAGAAAATGTTTCCAACTTGTAAAAGCACAGTAATAATGCATTAAATCTATGATAATGTGATTGCGCATACCTGTATTTTCTCTTCATTGTAACATTGACAGCAAATGCATTAACTGAACCATCAGTTTTCTTCCCCTGTGCAAAAAACAACATGACAACCTCTTGTAAGTCATTGTGCAGAACAGTGGTGAAACAAAATACAAGATAAATAGTATATGATACAAACAAGGATCAGAGAAATGTAGATGCAGCTGCGTGATGATTTAATCAACTTAGAAAACTTATTTTATCATGTATCCCATTCTCTACAGGTGACTGACATCTGTGGCTATTTTACCCCAAATTTAGGATTTAATTTGCAAAAGCCCATTTCTAAAACAATCACCGCTGTGTTGTACATAAGCAATACAATTTACATGCACAATACAACTTACAGACATGAAGTTTCACATTGAAACAGTTTTAGTTAAACACAGATGATATGAAATCCTTTCAAATCAGCAACACATATAAACCAGTAGCGCCCAAGTCCGGCCCATCCTGCAACTTTTATCTGAATTCTTTCTTCAGCACACCTGAATCAAATAGCTGAATTTAATCCTCAGCTGAATCCTGGTAACAAGTCATTTGATTCAGATGTGCTGGATGTGAGTTGCAGGATAGATCTCATCACCTTGTGGCCTCACATGTGACCTTATGATCTTACCTTGGTTGTATCAAAAGTAGAAAACCCCATCAGCTTCATCATCTCAATTTCCTCTTCCGTCTTGCCCTGCATGTCCTCCGCTAATAACAGATACACAAAAAGTATAATCTGTTTACTTACTGCAACTTCACATTAATCAACACAAAAGACAAACCATGCTGCAGATTATGTCAACACCTGAGATCTGAATTGGTTTTGCATGCTTCTCTTTAGCATCTTTGCGATCATCATCATGTCGGTCTTTCTGTCTAACTGGAGAGAGTGAGGAAGATCGATGGCGTCTAGGAGACCTGAACAAAGTGCATAAGGAATAACATGGGTTAGATGAGTTTTTATAAGATTTGAGACAGCACGTCTGCTGCTGAAGTAATTATCACTGTCTGTTGTACCATAACACAGAAAGAAGCAAAGCTCACATACCACAGTTTCTTAGACTTAACCTAAACTGGGCCTCAACGTATGTGAATTAATTATAATCCATCACTGACACAAAAAATACTCATGAACTCACCTCGAACGCCTCCTATGAGGAGAGCGTGAGCGAGTTCTGCGGCGATCTCGGTCCCGATCCCTGGAGCGAGATCGATCTCTATCCCTTCGCCTTCGCTCACGTTCTCGTGAAGTTGAGCGAGATCGCCTCCTGTCTGAACAACGACAAGACGCCACAGCATTAGCTGCCACTTTTTAAACTCTGTGCTGGTATCCCTGGCCTACTGAAACAAGCACTGTACAAAAAACATTTTCTTCTCATGTTACACATGATGCTCATACTATCTGAATGCATGTTGTTTGCAAAAAGTTATAAGCTACATTTGCCAAATATATCATCAAATCCTGGTTGGCATTAATTAGGTTAGAGTACTTATTTAACAAAGAAATTAGGTAAGCAATGTACACATGGGCAAAACATAAAAGAAAAAAAATGTTTAAAATGAAATACAAGCATATTTTTTTAAGCAGGTTAAAACCATAAAGCATTGTGCATTAGTTTCACTATTCGACTGCAGATAAATTTGCTTAAAAGTCTGCATAATTTCTATATATTTATATAAGAAGCCTGTGCTTCACAGAGTTCTACAAGACATTTTTTAATGTGGCAATGAAAGGAAAATGGGACCAAGGAAAATTTTTCCATGTTTTTTCTAATACATTAGGGGGAAAAAAGGTCAAATGCATCCAAGGCTTGCAACATACTGTCTGTAGCCTAGGTACATTTAATTATACGTTAGCACTTTTAATAAAATATGTTTTATTACTTGGACTTTCTTTTTTTCTCTCTCTCTTTACCACATTATCCTCACTGTACCAAAGGGACCTTGAATGTTTTTTCACCAGTCATCCAAAAACAAGAACTTCCGTTGATGCTCTTTTGTTAGATATCTTTAATTTGGTTTCCAAGACTTCTTAAATCAGTTCACCCAACAAGACCAACAACAAGACTGTTCAAGTAACATCAGTGGAAAAAACTTTCGCTTGGTCAAAAACTGCATTAGCAACAGCCCCACCTAGCGAGCTAACCTCCAAAGTCTACACACTTGTTTCAGAGTCAACGTATATCGTACTTCCATAAATTCAAGTTTAGTCGAAGCGTTACATTAGCTTTGTGGTTACCGTCAAGCAAAAATTACGTTTAATAAAAAAAAAAAGATTAAAAAAAAAATGAAAGCAAATAATTAGCCATTTTGACTTGTACTGCCGACGTTGCGTGAGCGTAACATGGGGCAGATCTAGAAGTTTCTATTAATTACATGAAATTTCAGCAAGTAGCTTAGTTATTTCAGAAATTAATGTTAAAAGCCTCCAATTGACAAAAAATTAGTACACTAACATTGCCATTACCCAACAAAAACGGATAAAACGCTTTCACTACGGATCCCACAATTAGGCTACTGTAAGCTAACGCTAGCTAACTACTTCTAGTTTCTTACCTCGTCTCGGAGGCGTTCGACTCCGGCTCCTACCCATTTCTCCAACAAGTCAAATATTTATCTTGTTGAAATATATATAAAAATCAAATTCTAGGAGAAATAAAAACCCAACTGCGCCCAACTTAGTGGCTGAATTGCAGAGGATGACACTCTTCTTCGTGCCTTCAGATTGGCCTTCACATTACTTTATTGGCTACTTCCGGTATTTTCAACGAGTAGGGCGACCTCTATAGACGTGGTGGAAAAAAAAAAATATATAAATATATAAATATATATATATATACATACATATACATAAATAAAACATATTTATACTGAAATTACTGAAATTATCATCTCAAATCCCAGTTCATCCCAGCCTTGTTAACTGAAAAATGCCATAAAGTACACGAGTTTCACTGTACACATGAAATATAGATCATAAATACTTGCTGTTATGGTACTTTTTAAATGACACATTTTGAAGTCAGACAACATTCAAATTTGCATTAGCATCTGATCAAAGTTGCTCAAGAAGAACTGGCTAAAATAGTGTAAAATAAAGCACAAAAGTCAAATAATGGAGACAAATACATTTTAAACCAAATTTAATAACTGACACATGGCAAACTTGCAACATTCATATATACATTCTAATATAAAATAAGCAAAATCATGAGCCAACATCACACTTCAGCATTTTGATAACAGCTACTGATCCAAACTGAAAATGACTACTGTAAAGAGGTATTTTGCTCACCCACATTTAATGAAATGAGGAAAAGTGGAATGTTTTAGTACCATCAGTATATTCTATTATTGGGTTTTAGACTGCATTGACAAGCAAGAATGTGTTATGCTTTATCCTTTTGGTTTTAACAACAGAATGAAGTTTTTTTTCATTGCAAGTCAGTTTATCCACCCTGCTTCTTCTCCCTCCATCTTTACTGACATAACTCAAACAAGCTGATATTTTTACACAAAACTGACATTCAGTAGAGAACAATCAGCCACTATCAGTATACTTCTATATGTCCAGCACTTGTGTTCACAGAATATACCTGCAACATCTATATGGAAATGACAACCAAATGCTAACTAAGAAATGCCTATAACGATGAACAAATGTGACGTGCTAGAAAGTCAGTCTACATGTCAAGTGCCTATACATGAATAATGGAGGCGTTCCACTGTGTGCTGCAAAGTCGTGGATAAGAGAAGATATGAAACTAATGCGGCAGCCACGCAGAATCTGAGTCCTTATTCTCGTTTTTAGAAATAAACATGTGTTACTTGCTCACACGGCAGGTGGAAATAAAACATGAGGAATACAGAAAACGTGAGTGATCAGAAGTAGCATGTCAAATTAAGTTGTATCCGACCTGGGTCAAATAGTATGTGAAAATAATTACCAGTGCTCTATAACTTGCTTTAGATGAATCACCACATACATCAATATCAGTGAGTAAAGTGGTACAGTTAAACAGTGTCTGAATGACATCTGAAATGGCTCTGAACATATCTGCTTCACTCCATCTGCTCTTCTGTCATACACTATGAAGTATTTCACTGTAGTATTTCACCGAGGTCTGATGCGTCTGAGTGTCTCAAGTCTCTACTTTCTCCTTCTGCTTCTTGCTCTTTTTCAAGAACGACGGCGGCTTGAACTTCTTTTTCTTCTTGGACGGTGACTTAGAGGGCGAACCTTCGGGGGTGCCACCTAGCGGTTTGATTGGCAGAGCAGCGGGGGTGGAGGTGGTGTCGTTTGTTGAAAGAGCCTTCATCCCTTTCTCTAGCTCCTCTGTCATCTGCTTCTCTTCCTCTCCTCCGTTCTGAATGGCTGGAGAGTCCATCATTGCCTCCTCTGCTGCAAGTATTGTTAAGAGCAAAGACAAAGCATATGGACATTCAGCAAATAGGATTGAGTCCGGAGGTGTTTCCAGCTGCAAAGGTACATGCTGGACATGTCACAGCAGATGAACGTGCTTGCTGAATGAAAAGTGGGTTGCCATTTGATTTCTTTGTACTTACGCACTAGAGGGGCAAGACCAAAGCACCAGAAGTGTAAGATGTGTGCCCTATGAACCAGTGTGGAGTAACACAGAAAAGGACAGACAGACACAGAAGGACAGAGTACAACAGATACAGTATGTGCAGAGACAGATGGGTTGAAATGTGGCAAGTGTAACACAAACAAACCATCAATATGCATTTTGACTTATTCATTCAAGCTGTAAAACATTAAGGTAGCAGCAGAAAGAAATGATACTAATGTTAAACTGGACTTGGTGAGTTTTATCCTGCATTTTCCTGCTAAGTCAAAATGGCCTAAAAAAAGCTGACAATGTGTTCCTCCTCCTGGTGACTAATACAAACCACTAAGATGATCTGTTCAAGCAAACTCTCCTAAAAAGCATAGAGAGAATTCATGCTTTCAATATAAACTAAGGTAACACTTTACATTAAGGGTCCCTTAATTGATGCTATTTAGTGCATTAATAAATGTTATTTACTGTTGAATACTCTATGAACAACTAAGTATTGGATAATTCATAACTTGTTAATCCAGAATAATTCATTGAGAAGGGTCAAGGACTTTGCCGTTTATTAAAGCATTAAGTAACTTATGCTAAGTAATACATAATATTTGTTGTTCATGGAGTATTTAACAGTTGAATAACATTTATTAATGCACTAAATAATGTTAATTAAGTGACCCTTATTGTAAAGTGTTACCTAAACTAATACATCAACAAAAATAGTTTTGGCATTTTTGGCAAAGCTGTAATTAATGGACAGGCATGTAAATCTTAATTATACCTAAAAATGAGATTAGGGAACTGTATTAAGGTCATCTGGGGAGTCCATTAAGATGTAAGATTAAATTATATTTATCTTTTACATGCATGTCTTTTTTCTTTTTTTGATGTTTGTACAATAAAAATCACGAGTCATGGTTTAACCTGCTGTTCATCCAGTGGCATTGTTTCCAGTACTTCTAGAACCTCTTTAATTTACATTTGTTAAGAATTTATTGTAATATTTGAGAAAAAAAAGATCAATTTTAAGCTTTTCCTGTGGCTAAAAAAATATTCCATTTCAAACCTATTGAAGCAATTACCATGTGCTGAGGCTGCAAAATCTTAACTGGAACTTGTTCTTGATTGTTTTGGGAACTTTTCATTTCTAAGGTAAAGAATGTACTTTTAAAGTTTATATTATTATATGATCCTAAACAGAAACGAAACATAAGCAAATCCCAGTGATGTCTTATGAAATGTACATAAAACTGGCTAGGATTTTCAGTTTGTCTATATACTGCCTATGAGGAGGAGTAACACAGCCGTCAGAGTATTTAAAGCATGAGGGGGCAGAAGCAGCACTAAGCCACACATGACTTCATGTGTACGTTTTGGGTCACAGGAGCAGCATGAAAGGCGAGCCGGGCAGACAGTCTGCACTCTGCCAAGCCTCACCTGAGAGAGTAGGGTGGAGGGCCGCTGGGCCTTTTGTAGGGGAGGTAGTGGGAGGAGACTCCGTGTCGTTTGCCACCTCCTCCCCTACGTCCACAAAGACACACACAGATATGTACAAACAGTGAAGGAAGTTTGGTTTGTGTGGGAAAAGTTAAAACAGCACACACCACGGTTACAAGGCAAACACAGTTCAACCCGTTCAGATCCAACATGGCAGGTTTTCTTTCACATAGTCTGCATTTCACATCCCAGTTAACATAAAATCATATTACATGTACAGTACAGACCAAAGGTTTGGACACACCTCCTCATTCAGAGTTTTTATTTTCATGACTATGAACATTGTAGATTCACACTGAAGGCATCCAAACTATGAATTAACACATGTGGAAGTATA
>JBAMIG010000012.1:21810496-21821388 GCA_037177335.1 Kiunga ballochi | reverse complement strand
TCCACATGTGTTAATTCATAGTTTGGATGCCTTCAGTGTGAATCTACAATGTTCATAGTCATGAAAATAAAAACTCTTTGAATGAGAAGGTGTGTCCAAACTTTTGGTTTGTATTGTATATTTAATCCCTTCCAGCAGACTGTCATTGGAAAACATGGGCTTTTTGGGTCTGAACAGGTTAAGGGTTCAAACAATGTGTGATGAGGGAGAGACATTTCCACAGACTTGTGAGTATATTAATACAAAAATGATGCAAGCACCTCTCTGGCAAAGCAGCAAAATGTTATCAACCATGTTTGGAATGAAAGCAAAGCTTAAATAAATAATACAGACGGTTAAATACCCACCAGCTTATGTTCTCAATGGTTTTAGAACATTTTTGTTCCTCAAGTTAAAATGATCTCTCTAAAACTGTATTTTGATTAAATGGCAGAGGAAATTATAAAGCCATACATGTGGGTTACTCCCCCAGCGGGAAGACTCTGGTAGCTGAATCATAAAAATAAAACTACAACCAATTATATTTGTGAAATATGGCTTTTATATCAGTTTATAGCTGTAAATGTTTGATCACTGGTGCTAGATTAATTCCTGAAGTCATCAGAGAGGATGTGAGTAAAGCTGACCATTGGTACCTCCATCCTGCTTCCTCTGCACCTCCTTGCGGTACTCCTCCAGCTCCTGATCTGTAAGCTGGTTGAAGGGGTTTGGAGGTTCTGGCTCTGGTGGGTCTTTGGGTGGGTTCACTGGAGTCTGAAGGACAGAAAAAAATAATAATTTGGAAATCAAAAGGAGGGGAAAAGTATTTATTGTTCTTCCAGCATAAAGTTTAGATTTACAGGAGGGCCGTCATCTGTGATGACACTTGCTAGGACTTGAGACTGTGGTCCTGCTGTTTTCATATCTTGACGGTTCTGCTGTCGAATCTGAGGAAAGCAGCATGTTGGTGTCAACAGGTTTGATTCTTTATCGTGTTTAAAGGAGAGAAGCACATGGAAAAGGCCCACCTTGTTTCGTGTCTCAATCACTTCTCTAGGGTTGGTGAAAAGAGGCACGAACTGGTTGGGATTCTCGATCTTGATGGCTGTGCTGCCAGCTTGTGTGACTTCTTCTGTCTTCAGCCACTGCAGGAATGAAGCAACAAACCAGTATTTCACCAGGAGACAAACCGACAGAGCTGACAGACATGAATCCTGTCCGCAAATCAAAGCTTTTCAATTCCTGATTTAGTGTTCTTTAAGTATTTCATCAGGAGATAATGTTTCACAATGAGTGTGTTTGGCCACCAGGGGGCAGAACCTGCTTTGTGGTTATCAGAGCTGGTGGGCTTCCCCCTGCAATGCAGACAAGAGGAGAAAAAGGAAGGTGGGAGGGACAGAAGAGGAGTTAAGCTCCTCCCATTGATGTAAAGCAGCCACTATTGTTTTTCTATCATACTATTGTAGCCCTGAATCAGCTGTCCTCTAAGCAATCAAGAGAAATAAAAACCCTCCACAGTGTAAATGAGCCTCTATGTGAAACAGCAGGACAGCTTTAGAGTCTGGAGGCAGAAAGGGGAACAGATATGCAACACATGAGAAAGATGGTAATTTACAACGTCTGCATCTTTCTCGGATAATCTTAAAAATCAGTAACAAACCAAACATAATGACACGACTTGTTCTGATCCCCCCCCGTTCTCCATTGCTCCATCATTTTTCTATTCCCAGTCTAACACTGTGAGAGCCAGTTGATTTCCCACAGATGTTGTTTTTTCACATTTAGATGCTGCTCAGTCAGAGTATTATAGCGGGTTCAGACATCCACAGAGCCTCACCATGGTGCGCTGGTGTCCCGGGCTCGCTTGCTCCTGACTGACTTTCTGGTAGGTGTTGGGAGTGTTGAGCCATCGGGTCCTCTCCTGCTGCTGGCGCTGAGCAAACGGGTGCTGCCTCAGAGCTGGGTGGACTCCATCATCGTCAAACTGGTGGAATGCTGTCACTGTTGCCGGCACCTCCACCTCTCTCCGCGTCCGCGATCGCTCGAGAAGGACAGGGAAACGGTAGGCATAGCCCGTACGGTAGCCCTGACAGACAAAACAAAGGGAGATGTTTTATATGTAGAAATATAACAGGCACTGATTGGTTGATAATGTTAAGTGTTTGGAAGCAGCTAAAATGAAGACATTTCTAAAATGTTTACTTATCATCTGCAAACAACAGGAATCACACCTGTGCTGTTTTCACAGTGTGTACCATGTTTTAGAATATGCAAATGTTCATTTCATAGGACAAACCCAAGACATTTTTCAGCTGTAGAAGACTTTTTTCCACTATTGGATTAAAACCACTGATACTACTGTCTCCACGCGTCCCCCGGCTTAAGGTGAGTTTTTCTCAGAAGTAAATCCAGATTTTGATGTGTCAGGAAGTCTTCATGAGACCAAATCCTGCATTGAAACGTTATACCAGGGGACCAGGCCAGAGTCCTGATTAAAAAGAGCATTTAGGTTGTGAATAAATTGTGAATGAAATGTCTTTAGGAGAAGGCAGCACTGTTTGCAGCTGTGCCAAGGGTTTTACCAGTAAATAAACCAACGAGCACCGTAATCCACACTCCAGAATAGGTTGTGTGGGGGTTTAAATTAGTGCAAATCTATTAACTGGGATTATTTATCATAAAGGATAAGCTGATTTAGACAGATTTTATCTTTCGACATTTGTATTAAACATGAGATACATAAAGTTTTCTAAATGTAGGATGCAACACAATACTGCGAGTCACATGAAACATAAACTCAAGTAGCTAAAGGGTCTCCTATATCAACACGGCTCAGAAATATGAGACAATATTAAACGATTAAAAAACCTTCTGTGATTTCTGTATAAAAAAATAACATGACATCATTTCCATTCCAGCACGTTGAAAGACGTATTTGTTTTAAAGTCACACTGCCAGAAATTTGTGAGCAATAAACTGGAAATATAAATAAAAGTTTGACCATTTAAGTCTTTCAGTTTTTGCCTGAAACTGTCTTTTATGAACAAAGTCATGTTGTGGACAAACCATTTTATTGTGAACTTGACCTTTGCTGATGTATCAGAACCATTTTTGTTGCAGCATCATGCTGCTGAGGTACAAAATAAACTTTATTTGCAGACAGAAATAAGCGTTTAATGAATCTACTATCTTAATTTCAGCTTGAAATGGTATACAGCATGCTAATCCCAGGCAGCTTAGCTTTTTAGTGGTGTAAAATACACGCACATACCACAGGGTAGGTAGACCCATGATGCATCTGATGTCAGCAAATTAAATTCAGAGAAGATGAGATGTTTTTATGTGACTAAATCTCTAAAAAAATATCTAATCTCACATTGCAACAGTACTCACTATCATGCATAGTCCACGTTGGACTTGTGGAGGCTCTAAAAGACTGAAAAAAAACTCAGGTTCAAGTAACAAATAAGTAAAACAACATGCTGCAGATTTACTGTGGCCTACCAGGTTATCCAGAGTTCTCATCAGGGCTTCAAACTCATGCTCTCCAGTGCGACTCTTATGCAGGGGTCCGAAGGTGGAGCCAGCCCAGCCAACGGTGCCAGCCGGGGTTGGTTTATGGATGGCTCGGTCCAGCAGAATTAGGTTCTGTTCCCCACCGGCACAACACATTGCTGACACCTGGCAAAAGCAAAGTTTTAATTCAACTAAAGGCTTTTTTCATTTTATCAAAGTATACGTCACACAACCCACACAAAAGCATCTTTTCAAGGTATCTAATGTGTGTGAATATAGATTGTCACATATGTGCTGCTCTGCAGGCCACTGCTGCTCCTGTAGGATTACTGCAGTGTGTCTTTGGCACATAACACCACAGTGGTGTGTGTAATACTGCAGTGCAGAGCTGCTGGCTGAATACCAGTGAAAGGGTACCAAGAGAAGGGCAAAACCGATGCATCTACACTGCCTACGCATGCTAGTTCTGTTCTCTCACACTCCCACATATGTATTTGCAGAACTGTGTCTCAGCTGCTGTTCATCACAGTGGCTGCTTTTGTATTTTAGTTACCTGAATCTGGCAGGCTGCCTGGATGTGATAGATGCTGTAGAAGGCTTCCTCCACAGATTCCCCAAGAGCCACAATACCATGATTCCTCAGCACCAGAACCTACAAGTCAAGAATGAGCAACTCAGCTGAGAGCAGCAGCATTAGCATCAATAATTAATCCAGTGTAAGGTCACATCATCCTGTCTTCACTTCTTCTAAATGCCACAGGATCACTGAAGTAACAAAGTCTGAATCAGTCTGGTCTCCTGTGGTCTGCTCACCTTACAAGTGGGTCCTAAGCTCTTCTGCAGCTCCACTCTGTCCTCCTCCTCCTCCATCAATCCATTATAATCATAATAGGCCACATCACCAACCAGCAGGGCCTCGTGGGACAGAGGCAGGAGGCCACACTTCATGGTTGAAACCTGGAGATAGTTAGCCGTCAGCTTAAAGGCTCATGTTCACAGTGGTTACATTCTGTAGTCACAAGCATGGTTTATACAGGGAACACATCTAAAATCCTCATTCACCTAAAAGATCATTTGTTTTGGTCTGATAGTGACAAGACAAAGCAAAAGCTATAATTCTGTCTTGTTCATATATTCAAGACTAGATAAATTTGGGTGTAAGGTAACTGCGTATTCCCACGCTGCCTTACCGCTGCTGTGGCCGGTGTGTGGAGGTGAAACAGGCAGCGAACGTCGGGCCGTGCTGAGTAGATCGCAGAGTGCAAGCTGAATTTCTCCGCATCTACATGGAGGTTAGTACTTCCCTTCTCCACCTCCTCACCCAGGATGTTTACTTTTACCTGCAAATGGACACGGTGCCGTCAGCATCACATTCAGCAGAAAAAAAATTTCCAGGTAACACAATCCCAGTAATATATCTGATCATGAAGAGCAAGGTCAGAATAATTTCACTGTAACGCAAGTTATGCTTTTATGCAGCTTCCCGGATGGAAAGTGCTGCATGTGGCTTATGCTTTACATTACACTGCTGAGTCAGAAAATATGCCATGCACATTAACAGTCCCTTTTAGAGAAAAATAAATAAAATTACCTTTTAATACTTGTGAAAGAAAGCATTTGTATTGTCTCAGTTATATATGTGTTGAACCCTCATCCTGACTCACCAGACTGGATCCAGTCACCTCACTGTAGGCCAGAGGATCTGGAAGCACCAGGAAGTGTTCCTGCTCTTTACTCACTCGCAGCTGAGGCGGGACAGAGACGCCAATCAGATCCATTTGACATTATCGACACAGAATAGATTTCGGTAATCTGAGCAGATAGCTTTTAACACATCCTTTCTATCAATAATCTCATTTTAATACAAAAAAAAACTTTCAACTGCTGCCAAAATCTTTACCCAGCTAAGGCTGTACCTTGCAGCTAAAAGGTTAGCTCTTTACTTTAAATCCAATTATACATACTTTAATCAAAATGATTCACTCAAGACAAATAAAACAAAAACATAAAATGTTTATAATACTGACTGTTAGACGGGTCTGGCTAATCTGAGCCCATCCAAAGAGGTCGAACAGCCGATGAGTGCTGGCCAGCTTGCAGCGCATCAGCCTCTCCCCCTTCACCATGCTGCCAGGCTCCCAGCCATGCAGATCATTGATGGGGGTCACCATCATCATGTCTACACATTTAAATAGAGACAGCGTGCACTGGTTTAGACTGGAACATAAAGTAGAATAGCAGCTGAATGGCTTCTGTTTTATATGGTGGAAGGATTCTCCATTTCCTATCTCTCTGTGTAAATGTTTCACACAACACATCATTTATCATCCACATAAGATCATCC
Source organism: Kiunga ballochi (assembly GCA_037177335.1). Classification (NCBI taxonomy): domain Eukaryota; kingdom Metazoa; phylum Chordata; class Actinopteri; order Atheriniformes; family Pseudomugilidae; genus Kiunga; species Kiunga ballochi. The sequence goes on along the minus strand of JBAMIG010000012.1, from coordinate 21,815,549 downwards.
TCTCTGCATCATAATGTAGATATATTTTTCCACTAGATCAATTTTTTGTGTTGATTTGTTTCTACCTTTGGGTAAAAATGTGTTCAGAGCTTTTTAGAACAAAATGCTATTAGTTAATGATACACCAGTGTTACCATTTTACCATCAATGGGGACAGAAAAACGTCCCAAGCAGAGCTGGCCTCTAACAGTGAGGCATCCATCATAAGGGATAGACTGTCCTTCCTGTATGTATTCATACTGTTAATGTGATCTGAGCAATCTATTGCAGGTTGAAAGCCTTTGTAGATAAATAAATGTCCTAAAATGAGAAGGACCTATCAAACAAAAGCTGACATTTCTAAGTAGAATGAATCTATCCAAGAGGTTTAACACTTACTGGAAGGAGAGACTGGCAGGGCAGCTGGAGAGCCATGAGAGGCCATAAAATCAGCCAGCTGTCTCAGCGCCCACAGGTTAGATGAGCTGCCACCCTTCTTCATCTGTTCCTGGATCAGGACATCCAGCTCCTCTCTGAATGACTGCACACAAACACAGTTCAGACAACATACCATCACAGCTACAGCTCATCAAACATCACACATTATCCCTTTTCAATCCTCACTGGACTCTGAAGGAGGCTGGAGATGCGCTTTTTATGCTGTGGTCCTGAGCCAGGGGTGGAGTGCTGAGGAGACTGGAGACCCTCTGGGACCCCATCACTGGGGCTGCGCTGCACTGGCGTGCCTTTAGGGGTGGGAGATTTGCTCATCTTCTACTTTTCTGTGGTTTTCCTACAACTGGGTGGAGATCTGAAAGAAAATGATTCATTGATTAACTTTAACATGTGATAAATGGTTCCAGCATCAGACCAATACAGACCACCAAACATACACGTCCTTATCTTGATGTTTACCCAAAGGTGAAGGTTGAGCATGTAACACATCCCACGCACATTTATCTTGGCTTGTTTGCAGTGCGGGACAACAGAAGCCCCATTTTGGATCATTGTGGTATAAATATGTATAATAAAAAGCCTGTGATCTAATGTTTTGAAAAAACTCCCCTCATTATGGAAACTATAAGCTCCTGAAGTCTCATCCCTCTACAGATTAAGACAGAGCCATCACAGCTTATCCAAAGGCATGTAGGAGATATGCAAATAGACTTTTCCATCTCCAGGGGAAGATCTGCAAAGAGAGTGCTAGAAACTAAAAGTGATACCACCAGTATTTAATATAAAATCAATATTTCTAATTCAATCAAAAGCAAGGCAAGTTTATTCGCACAAAATATTTCATGGAGAAAAAATTCAAAGTGCTTTACATCAAAGCATCATAAAAACTTGTCAGAAGAGGATAAAAATTCAACAAATAGAAAAAAAATCACAGTAAAATGACCAAATGCAAGATAAGGTAAATGTTACTGTGCAGATTTCCCTCATAGTCACATAAAAAAGTACAACAAAATGAAATCACACTTTACATAAAGTCCCACATGAGCACCGTAAGCCTTCGTCTTCTTGCATGTTTAAATGGCAGCATAAAGATAAAAACCTACCCTCACATTAATGCTGTATTTCTCTGCCCTGGCTGCTGGAAGTGCAGAGCTTTACAGAATGCAGGGATGAGCATTAAAGGCTCACATGCACACAGCAGCAACAGAAACACTAACAGGAAGTCAGCAAGTGATACAGCTCAGTAATTGAAGAAAGAGTTAAGTGTTACCGTAAAGAAGTGGCCCCTCCCCAGCTCTCCGTTTTCTCTCTCTCCCTCATACACACAGAGCTGCAGGAACCAGATAAGGTCCCAAAAACACCACACCCACCCTTCTTCTGCTGTATCCTCCTAACCGACTGAATTAGCATCACTGTGACAAGGATTTGTGCAAGCTCAACGGACGCACCGTGGGCTCCATTTTTCATGTTTCCAGCTGTCAGAAAAAGGCTTTTAGGGGCCAAAGACTCTAGAGAGATCTGGATCAGGTCCATGTGCATCACTAGCTCACTGCATTATAAGCTAAATGTAAAACTCAGGCAGATAAACCTTTATTGCATTTAACCTCATACAATGTCAGCCCATCTGGGTTCAGAAACACTGATGTGGTTCATCAACTCACTGAAAGTTGTCAAAAAGCAGCAGCCATAACAAATACCCCCAGATTTCTGTTTAAATAAGAGCCCTTTGTCCCCTCTGAGGTTGTTTTATCACACATTCAGACTAAAACCCAAAATCTGTCAATCTATAAGCTCATTTAAAGCAAGAACGTTCTCCAACTTCCAATAAATGTTGTTCCACAGTGTTCATGACATTGTGTGTGTGTGTGTGTGTGTGTGCGTGCAGGTGGATGGGAGGAAGACAGGGTCAAGCAGCAGACAGAAAGGAAGCCTTTCTCTTTTTCTCTCCAGGGAGGTTACTAATGACTAAGGGGGGTACGGTGCTCTGCCTGCTGGTTTCCCATTACTGTGTCTTCCAGTTTGCTTCAGCTGACCAAGATGCATCCTCACATTACTTTAGTTGCATCTGAACACAGGAAGTAATGTAGCTCATTGCCTGTCTGTTCCTATCTTCCTCTCTGGCTTGCATCTATTAAAGATTTTAAAACAGATCAGAGAAAGCTTTTTTTTATTTTAGTGCTTTTGACTCTTTTTGTGAGATTTTCTTGATATTTAACCCTTTTGATCCCAGACTGACACAAACATATAGTTTGAGACATTTAGCATCACTTTATCACTTTATCTATGGACAGCATAGATACGAGCCAATCAGGTTGCTGCAATGGTTGACCGCAGGTGTTACCATGCAATGCTAGATGCATCTTAGTGTTCATCTTCATAGGTGCTCCTGATGGTTCTGTGCTTTGTTTTAAAGCAGAGTCTGTATTTTGATTTATTTTATGATTCTGGCATGTGTGACTTTTTATATATAGACTTGTATTCATAGGACTTTAACCTTTTTGCTTTTAATTACTCTTAAAATCTTCTATTGATTATTGATTTGATAAATTGTCAACCTTCCAGTTTTACTGCTGTGTTGGTGACTGGTCCGTATGATGACTTGTCTCCATGTGAGACAGCTGCTAATGGATTGCCCATTAGGACAAATGAATTTGTCTGAACTAAACTCTATGATTTAGCAAAGAAAAACACTGAAGTTAGAGGGAAGCCTCATTTCCATAAAGCTTCATATAAGCTCCATTTAGCAAAGCAATGTGATTGTAAGAATTTAGTAGCCATGATAAACGGGTCAAATGAAAACATAATGAAATAAAACGTATTTTAAACTACTAGTCAATAATTAGAAAATATTCTTCTCACATACTCCAGATTAAAAAATAAAACCCAGTTGGCTATGTTAGTGGCAGATGAACCCCATTCCCAAACCTTTTGTTGTCACTTTTCAAGCTATAAACATATGGCTTAACTTATTATCAATATAACCTGTAAAAAAATTATCTATTTAATTAATGGCAATAACCTATTCTAAAGTCTAAACTCAAAAGACGTGAAACTTGTAGAAATTTTTGTAATCTACAGTTTACATAAGAACAATGAATCTATTTTACCATTGTTTTGGAGACAGTTTAACTCATTCATAGTTTGTGACTCACATAGCCAGATCTGGTTGTTCCTGTGGTGTAGCAGACTACTGACTCCACAGGCCCATATTCCAGGCTTATCACACCATACTGTTTACTGTTTTTTTTTCTGTACCCTCCCTCCATCCTTGCTTTCGCGGGTGCATGGCTGCTTAGCAACACTCGCGCTCTGCAGCATCAGCACCAACAGAACGAAGAATCCGATAATGGCCTCCCAAAAGCAGGGAGGCCGACGACGACAGCTCAGCGCTGCACGACTCTTCTCCTCTGCACGAAACGCGCAAAGGCACTCTGAAAACCATCACAAAAGATGGCTTCATGTTCCGCACGACGATTCTAACACCGCCCGAAACAAGGGAAGCATGGGAAACACAAGAAAAAAGCCTCGAGATGAAGAAAAGCACTGGCACTACACACTTTCAGTTCAGCTTATAAAACCTAAAGACAGAACCACTGTTTCATCTAGCAGCACGCGCCACATAAACAGATGCGCGCAAGAGCGCTGTGTTGCGTTTGCTATTCAGTTTTGCAACATGATGCTATTATGTGGCAGTAAAAGGAGCAGGCAGCGCCCTATGAGCAACAAAACGGTAAACAAGTGACAGGATGGACAGCATCGTGTTGGGTATTATTAGTGAAATGCGCCCACGCGCGCGTCAGAGAGGACCCTGTACAACGCCCAGTCGGTTTCACCATAACGACCCAACACAAAAACAGCAGCGTGTACTCACCTCAGTGCATCCTCGGGACTGTGTCGGGTGTGTGCGCGCGCGGCACACCCACCATTAAAAAGCAAACCTTGTCCGTAGGTTGGGCAGATTCGGTTAATTCTAAGTGATGTGTCTGCACTGGGTAGCGACACCAGCGCTCCGGCGTCAGGCTGTTTGGGGGGCCTCAGCTCATACCAGGTCAATGGACCATGGTGTTTTTTTTTTTTTTTTCCATCACTCAGTGCGCGTGGACCTGCCCACTGCCACGCCTGTCAGAGTCCGAAACCCAAACACTGTCATTCATTTCACAGCAGCTTTGGCTCTGCAACCGATCTTTGTTTCTTTCTGTTGGTTTTGTTCGATTTTTCTAGGAAATGTTTAATTTCTTTAAGCAGCTACAAAATTAATTTTACGTTCAACAGGCGCCACCTTGTGTTCAGAGAGAAACAATACACCGTCAGAGGCGCTTATGGAAAGAAATCCACTCAATAACTTTGCGTGTGTGTGTGTGTAATACTAATGTAGGCCCCTTCAGTAATATTATAGTGCCGTACCAACCAAAATGCAGGGCTGTTAGTGGTTTCCAGGGTTTCTAAAAGTAGGCTACAAGTTAATAAATGGATTTTAAACTTAATTCTGAATTGGACTGGAAGCCAAACCTTTTATAGAACTTTTAGGGCACGCTGGTAGGAGAGAGTTACAATAATCCAACCTAGATGTAACAAATGCATGGATGAGTTTTTCAGCATCACTTTTAGATAAAATATT
>JBAMIG010000012.1:21794807-21806748 GCA_037177335.1 Kiunga ballochi | reverse complement strand
CGCTGGGCAGAGGACGCGGGAACGCAGACAGGAGGAGAAGGGACCCCTTATAGAGAACGTAAGTTACAGCCTGCCAATTGGAGTCAGACCCTTATTACTAACTGCATATTTTGCTGGACAACTAACTCTTATTCAGGTTAAGACAGAGCATCCCTTCTGTGTTTACGCCAAGGTGGGGGGGCGTCTTTTGGCTGTTTCCCAATCAAACAGTAGTTGAAAACTCCCCATCAATATTTTATAGGATCTCCAGCCTTTATTTTTTTTTTTTTAATTCTGTCAAAATGTCTGTTAACATCATGGTACAAACATGAACTCTACAGAGAAAAATGCACCTTAACTAAACCTCTTTAAACTATCCAATCAGATGAGGATGCACTGGTGATGACATTTTGATTGTTTCAGATGTTAGACAATCAGTGTTTTGTGCTGATTGCCCGTTGTAATTGTAGCGCAGTGCTGCCAGATCATTTTTGGAAATCAGACATGTGAGTGATTGCCTATTGTTAGAGTTAATCTTTCCAGCTTTGAACGCAAAGCCTTCTCCTTGGAAAGCTGCACTGTCTGCTTACAATTAATACCTTTTTTCCCCCACCATATTCTGTGTTGAGTGGGACTTATTAAACACCAAATGGTTTTTACTTTAATGTTAAGTTTACAAGCCACACAAGTCTTGTTTACATGTCATTGAAAAGGCTCAGAAGTTACTTTAACATTGTCAATAAAAGCTAGTTTAAATAAAAAACATGCAAATAGGTGTTTCAAACCAACTTTGTGTGCATTTCATTTAAGCTTAGGTTACTTTAGTTAGGTAGGGGTTAAAAGTTAAAGAAAAAAAAAAAAAGAGGGGTGGGGGCTTCAGGTTTTAGAGTGTAAGCTCAAATGGTCTATTTTTAAAAAAATTTAAATGGACCGATGTATCAATGTGCTCATGTCTCAGATTTAAAAAACAGCTTGTCAATAAGAGCAGAGAGAAGACTCAGTATTCTTGTTAGTATCTTTCACATGTATGTAATTTTCTCATCTAGTTAAATATGTGCATTTGTGTACGCCTGCCAGTCCAAAGAGGGAGAGGTGAAAAAAGGCAAGGACAGAAAAGCATAGTAGGAAAAAACAGTCGCCGTTTTGTGTCACTGTTTCTATCTTACCGATTAGGCTGACAACAGTTCATTTGCTCAATCTTTTTACATAGACACGATGTTAGTTACGTTTTCTCCCCATTTCAAAATCTATTCTACAGCCAGACGTACACTGGGATCTAAAAATATGTTCCAACTATTTCTCTGTTACTGTGATCAGTATTTAAATAACCTTAAAAAACAGATTTAATAGTTTAGTCACAGACCTTCCCAAAAACACTTCAGTTATTTAGTGTAAAAAAAACTGAAAATTAATGCTCACCACCAGGCAGCTCTCCAGGATCTCAGCACCCCTACACCTCTGATCCGAGGATTTTCCAAGAACTTGGAATATTTAAATAAACTGAAAGACAAATAGTCACTAAAGTTCTTCATCTTTCCTAAGATCTAATTTATATCTTTATTAAAGAAGTTAAATTAAGGGGCTGTAATCAGATTCACACCAACTACTTTAATTAATAGGCAAAGCAATAATAATTTCATGGAATCTAAACAAAAATAATGTAGGAAATATTTTGCAGAATATGGTCCATTTTTATGTAACATCCCAAAGTTATTGAGATGAGGACCCTTATTTAAAAACACTGTGTAGCAAAGATAATTAAATGTACTGCATAAAAATTCCCAATTTAAAAAAAACAAAAACAGCAGAACGCCTACATGTTGCTATAAAAAAAGGGGAACGCTCTGATAAATATGAAATTTATATAATTTCCATCACAGCTCAGCAGTGCAAAGGGCAAAGAGCAAAAAGTTTATTAAAGTTGGAAGAAAAGTGTATCCACCGGAGGAGTGTGCACGCACTGAAGAAAGCTCACTGCGGATTACTCAGATTAGAAGCTGGTGGGAAATATTGATAAGTATGAATCAAATGAGCCAGAGAAGCATGGATGATGTTGCAGGTGATTCATTTCAGAATATAAAACAAACATGTGCAGGTGTGTAACAGGCTCCCTCATGTGGTACTGAAGCACCTCCACCTGCCCTTGGTTTCATTCCTCTGTGCTGGGAGAAGGACGAAGCATCTCCAACCTGTCAGACAGGTTTTATTGGAAGATGCCAGTTTTCAGCACTTGCAGAGAGACTGACACAGCGTGCTTCATCCTGATGCACAGCACAGGGAAGTCAGAACCTGCTGATCGCCCTCTCTGGAAATTCCCTCTTTCCAGAGACTTCCATGCACAGTGTCCTCAAGCAGGGACGCAACATTTTAATTGTATTTATAATTAATATAGAACATATCTTGTATGGCTGCATACTGTACACCTTATCTGTGTGAAGTAGCTTTCATAACATGTAGATCTGTTGTATTTTACAATGACAGAATTGATGGTAACATTTACATTTTTTTTTCCGGAGTATTAATCTAATTTTCCTGAAGAGGTCATCCCAAAAGAATAACATTATAGTGTCTAATATCAGAGTGAACTCATTGTCCTGTTGCAGAAACTAGTGTAGTCCTTTGCTGTTGTAGCCCATCTGCTTCATCAGACATGTGATGAGAGGGGATATGTAGCAAACAGTGGTTATTTGAGTAACGGTTGTCTCATCTCTGACCAAACCATTTCCATTAGCTTTTGATGTCTGACAACAAAACTTTTGCAGACAACCGTTCCCCAGAAGATGCATTTATATTCTTCAGACCACTCTGCAAACCCCAGAGATGGTTGTGGGAAAATTACTTTGAACATAAAACGGTTGTTGGTCCGAGTACTTCAGAAACTGCTGATCTTAGTCAAATCTCCCTTCTTCCTTATTCTGAAGCTTAATTTCCACATGACATGTGTCAGGCTGATCAGTCATTTGTGTTAAAAAGTAATTGAAAGAGCGTACCGAATAAAACGGACAGCGAGTACGGTTTAGAGAAAAACAAACATCTGATGTCTTCAGCCTTCATCTGATCACTAGAGGAGAAAACATGAAGGCTTAAAATTACCCAATATTGCTAATAAAATACCACTATAACTACTGTTCTGCATTTGATGAATAATGATGAAAGCATTAGATATTTACCAAGGAGAAAAGTATGATTAAGGAGAATAAAAGTCAGATACTGCATTTCATATTTAATTTAAAATCAAATGTGTTGATAACTAAAGCTTTCATTTGAAGGTTTGGTGTTCAATATTTTTTTTGCATTTTGTTTTAATATAGAACATATCTAATTTAATCAATTTTCAGAGTAATATTTGAGCTTTTCTTTTATTATACAGCTTGTTATATTTTGGAGTTTCAGTGAAACTGAGCCTACCCCACTGACCCTGGACTGGTCCGTCTCTCAGTACAAACAGAGACACAAACCACTCATGCTCACATTCACTTCGAGTGAGAATTTAGCATATTACCAGTTACCAAGAGACGCCAATCTTTTGATCTGGAGAACCCACACGTACACGGTGTCAACCAGCTTTAATCCTACGACTCTCAGCCAGTCACATCACTTTACAGAATAATTAGGAATAAGCTATTAAATGGAAACTAATGTGAAATAAATACATAAAGAAAATGCTCCAACATAATTATCACACTGACATACGTCACACATGATCCAAACGTTGGAAGTTTATCGTCATCACTGCTGCCCCACATAAGCTCTTTATCAGAGGGAGAGTAGCTGATTGATATGGATTGATAGGGACATTAGGCGAGATGAGTTACCAAAGCTTGATCAGGTGCTACTTGGATGATGAGCTGGTATGCAGGCATCACACAGTGTTGCAACACCAGTCTGGTCATATCTCCATCTTCAGGTGCCGGTTCCAGAGGCATGGTGAATGCATCGTCCATGTGCTCCTCCATGTCCAGGAACTGGCAGGAGAAGCATAAAATCCAAGTTAGTAATTCTGCAGATGCAAACAATCATTGAGGGCTCATATAAATAAGACCTGGCATGCTATTAAACAAAAAACATGGTGTGCATTAATGTCCAATTATTTTTTAATATATTAAATTTGCTTTTATTTTCATATTTAATCATTTAATACAGAGTCTTTAAGATAAAGCCAACACAATATTTAAAAAGATGAGTCTGATTTCTTTCCTGCAACATGTCTGTATACTTCCTCATTACATTTTAATCCAATTTAAAAAAGCAAAAAAAAAAAAGAAAAATGAAGTTTAATCCCCTCTAGCACTCCAAAAGGGTTTAAAAACCTTCTCACTGTGAGAAATCTGGGTGTTCTTTGTTCAGAGCCGTCTTAAATACAGGATTTCATCTTAAAAATAATGCGAGTTTCACTCATTTCTCTTGCCAGCACAGAGGTGCTGAGGCATGTTTTTATCTTCAGTCATTACTGTAAACTATCTGCTCTCTCCCATCTGTAATTTCACCAAAACTTAGCTGCACAAGTTCTGATGAGGACCAGAGGGCAGGAACATATTTTAAAGAAAAAGATAATGCTGCATTGGCTCCCGTACGTTTTTAGATTGATTTTTTTTGCGCGTGAGTGAATTTCTAGTAAATTTATAGACAGGTTTTTACTTTAATACACTTTTAAAACTCTGTAAAAGCTTTGTTGCTTTGGCATAAAAAAGTGCTTCATAATTAATAGATAAAATTTAAATAAGCCGTCTTTCCCACATTATCTGAGAGAAAAGATCTTCAAATCACGGTTTCAATTTGTTAAATGTTTTACAAAACCAGTATAGCAAGTCCTTACAGGATCTAAAATTCTCCAACAGACAAAGGATTATTTTACAGGGGGGGGGGGTAAGCTATATAAAAAGCCAGTCAACCATATATTTCCCCTCCATTTCAATATAGCATGTCATGAATAGTATCGGTTATCTTTGATACATCGGTAACTGTGAAACCCTTCATGAAACACTCACATCATCCATTCTCCACAAGTCACTTCCCAAACCTTCTGTCTGCCCATAAGCGATTGCATTCTTTAGGAAATCTGTCTCACCACCATTATTCTAGTAGATATGAGAAAGAAAAAAAAGCAGTCATCAATAATAATAGCAACTCTTTAACAAATCAGTACAAATTCTACCACTCACATTGTCAGTATCCCGCAAAACAGCGAGGAGGAGACGGATGTACTCTGTTGCTGCTTTGAGCGTGTCCACTTTGCTGGGCTTTCTGTCTGGTTGCATTAGTGGCACCATGCGTTTCAGGCGGGAGAACATCGTATTCAGGTTCCTGATCTGCAGAGAAAACAGACTCAAGATGGGTACATGAAAGATGTGTCACAAACTAGATTAGCATTGAATGCTTAAGATGGCTTCTGGGATCACACACACTTGTAATTTTAAAATCTGCAAGTGAAAACAATAAGGGGGAAAAAATAAGGCCCAGAATTAAGGAAATATTTAATTACTACAACTAAAGTGGACACTTAATGAAAGTAAAGCTAAATTTAGGAAGATATACTAAATATTTATTTGTTTACTTCAGTTAAAATGAAATTTTACTATTAATGAGAATATTTGAACAAAGTTGAGTGAGTGTCTCACATATTGTCTGTCACATCTGGCGGTTTATTACTTTAATGGAACCTTACTTTAAACAATGGGGCCGGGATCCTGCAGGTTTTTGTTGTCTCCATGCTCAAACACAGCTGACTGAAATTACCTAATAGTTAAGACAAAAACCTGTTGAATCTATTTGATTTGCATCAGGTGAGTGCAGGGAAACAGCTAAACCTGCTGGATACTGGCCCTCGAGGACCTGAGTTTGACACATGTGCTTTAAATCCTCCTTAAGGCAGGTGAAATGCTTTGTGATGGAGAACATGGAGGTGTTGAGGAGCGCTGCATTCACGGGCAGATTGGGGTTCACCCAGGTTAAGCTCAGTCAGTCAAAATAAACCCCATTAGTTATAAATACATTATCTTTCTCAGTGTGGTGACTCTCTATACTCACTCTTTGTCGTTCCTTGGCATTGACCAGTTCCCTCTTTTTAACGGTGTCACTGAAATCCTCCGCGACAAAATATAAACCGCTCCTCCCTCGTTTGAACTTCTCGATGCAGCTGTAAAAAGGCAGCGCAGACTCGCCTGTCAGCCGCTTCAAAATGTCGCTCATTAATTCCGCCTCCGGTACCTTCATGTTTTTTACACGTCCTTTAAATCTCTTCTCTTTTTATCGCTTCGACACACTCTATAACATGGCCTCGTGCGTATCCGTCAGGTGTCTGAGCGAGGAGTCACACCTGGGCACCGTGTTGAATTAATTAGGCCTGGGCGGAAGTCACACTATCCAACAACTATGTGGGCCGGTGGGTTTAAACAGCCTCCGAGGGATAAATTAACTCCTAAATTACTGGATTAAAACGTGTTTTACCTTGTATATGCAAACGTATCTATAGAAACATTTCTAATAGCATTATTTAACTAATTAATAAACATTATTTGGGAAACCTAATCTGTAGGGAACAGAGAGAAAGTTAAAAATAAAGGTAAAGATGGAGTAGCCTACAACTAGAAAGCTCTTTCCCGTCACAACTCCTTTACATTTTGTAATTCATGTGTGAAAGCTTTAATTTTGATGATCTGGCAGAAAAATGTATTTTTTCTACCCTTCTCCTGTTACATTATGATGCCTTTGGTCAAAAATTTCATTTCATTCATTGATGAGTCTTTCTTCAAACCAAACTGTAAAATAGGAATTTATTAAATGTGTTCACTTTCTTGCAAGTCACAGAGGTAAATTATACAATATATAATCAGCTCTGAGTTCAATCTGCACATAATGGCCTGTATAATAGGGCTGTATGATGCTGTGGTGGTATGCACTGTCAGCTTTCTTGCAGAGTTTGTGTGCATGTTTGGTTTTTCTTTCACTAGCTTCCTGATAGACATGCTTGTAAACCTAAAAGATTATTTAAATTTCTCCCTAAAAATAATTTCCTTTTATTTTATGCCCCTATAAGAGACATTTCATGAATACGTAGAGGCAGCTCTGCTGCTTGCTCCATTCATATCCTGGATTCAGAGATGTTTACCATAAAGCTCTGCGCCTGTATTTTGCTTCCAGGAATAAAAGGGAAAATACGAAGTTTGCCATGTTGGAGGTAGACATGTAGAGTGGGATGATACCATATAACTGTATTTTAAAATATTTATTTTAAGTATAATTAATAGACTTTAAATGTCCTTTTCTGTTAACAATGAGCAGTAACTTTATTATAAGCAAATAAATGTAGTTAGTTTTTCCCATTTCCATTGGTTTGTAATGCTGGAGCTACCAGTTCACAATAAAATGTGCACCTGAGATATATAACGTATTTAAGAGCTTTAACTGTTATGAAAGTTTTTTAAACCTTTTAAGTAGATTTTATGATGTGTGTACTCCATGTTATGATTGGATGATAGGGAACTTCAGGTTTTATTTAATGGAGTCTTGTCAGATGCCTGATTTCAAACAGAATCTCCTGGGCTGCATTCATAAGCTCTTTCTTTAAAAAATTTGCATAGACAGCTGCAAGTCTTGCAAAGAGGATAGCAACTTCATTACATTCTCTGATGATGCAACACATTTTTCTAAGCTTCAAGAGTTGGATTTGAATCATGCTGTGAACTGACTGATTTTATTATGTAGTGTCAGAAAAACTTTCTTGACCTCAAAGAATTCAAAATCAAATGATTGCTTTTAGAGGATAAAAAGAAACGGACCAATTGCAGAGAAAAACCCTGCGGAGCTGACCATTATTCTTCAAAAATATTCATTTAAACACACGCCAGGCCAAAAGTAACAGAATATTGCAGCAACTACCAGAAATGAACGCTTGAAGAAAATGGGAAAATGGCTTGCTCTGTTCATGTGTACATTTGTGAGGTTATACAGTAAAAATTCCTTAGACTGACAGCATTTCATTTTGGCCCAGATGTTTTATGGATGGCCAGTGTCTCTCTCTCACCACTCTGTGTGAACGTGTTGTGTTTATAACTTATTACCATATGAGTACTGTGTGTTCCATATATAACCATGGTTCGGCTGCATTGCCATGAGCTTTATTTTTAACCCCAGATGCAACCCGAGTAGAGCACAATGGATTTCAGGACAAGAACAAAAGTAACTTCAAAGTGTTCAGAGACCGGCTTTATTTCATCATCTAAAGGATCACCTATAAATTCTATTTTCCCACTTTAGCACTTAGACATTTATAAACAAATCATTCAAAAGTCAGGAAAGACTTTACTGACTCGTTAATAACCATTTCTTTACACAACTGACCCATTGAATGACTTCAGTCACTCTAGCTCTTTCACCAATAGAAATCGTCTCCTCACTGGATCCAACATCAGATTAAAAGTACAAATATACGGTACAATCTGTCTTTGTGATATCTACGTATGCTTCACAGAAAACTCTGCATCGCAAACCTGACTGATATTGCCGTAAACGCACCCTAATCAATCCTAATAAATCTCTAAATCTGAATACACACTCATAAGGTTTCCATGTCTTCATAGAATCCCTAAAATCAAAGTATATTTTATTTATAAAGATCCTGCAAAGTTTCCTCTACAAACTCGATCCTCAAACTGCGGCCCAGCATGTCCTGATGCTATATGTCATATGGACACACTTATGCTGTAACACGGGGCTCATCATGGATAATCCACGGCGAAGTCCAGCAACATAACACCACTTTGGTTCAGATCAGGGTCCCAGTTCTCCCAATTACAGCCCTCCAGGCCTTACTGTCACTACCCATGTGAGCACTGAAGTTTCCCAGGGGATGAGGGAGTCCCCAGGGGGAGCGCTTTCCAGGACTCTCTGTAAGGACTCCAGAAAGGGTGGGTACTCTGCACGGCCCTTTGGTGCATAGCCACAAAAAACAGTCAGGACCTGTTCCTCTACCTGAAGGTGGAAGGAGGCTACCTTCTTCTTCACTGGTGTGCAGGCACCTTGTTGGGGGGCATTTATTATGTCCACAACAGCTCAGCACCTGTAACCAGGGGCAACACCAGTGGAAGGAGGTCCAACCCTTCTGGATACTGGTTCCAGAGCCCAAGCTGTGCGTTGAGGTGAGTCCAACTACATCCAGCCGGAACCGCTCAACTTCATGCACCAGCTCAGGCTCCTTCCCCGCCAGAGAGTTGCCGTTCCATGTCCAAGCTTCTGCATCCGAGGATCAAACAACCGGGGCACCCGCCCCAACCACCGCCTCCGGGCTCACACATAAACAGATACATAGAAACATACAAATGTTTTGTTGTTTCCAGAAAATAAGAAAAATATAACATGCTGTGTCCTTAATCTGGTTTACAGTTTGTTGATTTGCTCTCATTCTTGGCAAAATTCACCACCCTATCAATACCTTCCTTTTTTATTTATAAAATGCACTGACTAAGGTATTTCAGTATTCATCTCAGAGAGACACAGCAAAGAAGAGTGTGAAATGAAAGACGGACAACAGAAGAGGAATTAAGGAAACTCCAGCTGCTCCTAAAAGTGAATCAAAAGAGGTAAGCTATGCAAAATCATTTCTAAGTCCCTGATTGTTTTACTTCTCATATGCATAGACGCTTTCACTCATATGGTAACTGGTTCCAAGTTTGTTGTTCCTTTACATTCAAACATAAGTCATTGAGCTCCTGTGTTATGATTTTAAATGAAGTCCACGTCCACAGAGACAAGTTGAGGCATATCAGCTTAAAGTTTTTCATCATTTATATTTTGTTCACATGGAAGCTTGTTGGTGTTTACATGAAGGTGTCCTAAAGGGGAAAAAAAGTTTAACACCATACCTCATGTGCAGAAATTTCAGCTTGATTAATGTTTCCATACTGTTGATGCAGGTAAACAAGTCGCACACAACAGTGGTGCAGCTGATCAACAGAATGGTTTGTGCATTGGTGACACAACTGGGACTTCAACAACTCTGAATGTTCAAAACAAAAGCTTCTGAGCCTTGAACTCCCCACCAGATGATTTAGCAGCTGAATGGAGGTCAGCTGAAACATCTGCCAAAAGCAAGTATTACCTTCTATTCAAACAAACATGACTGACAGAGGATTTCTGCACAAACACAGAAAAGTACCCCATGAAGTTAAAAAACACCTGTACACCCTCTGGGTTCCTGCTTCATGTAACACGACTCTGAGGAAAAAGCCAAACATGATTGGAATTAGATAGTTGTGGGTTCCTGACGCAAGGCTGCATCTTTACCTGTAAGGGAAGAAATGTAGACAGTTGTTTTTCTCTTTTTTAAGTTTGATCTGCTATAAAATGAAAGCATGCGATTAAGATAAAATATAAATACATTCAGATTATATATGATGCACATGGTCATTATAAAGAGTTAAATCTGTGACTCTTTGAAGATATGTCTAATTTCAGCCAAAATTTTTGGATGTTTTCTTTTTTCTTTTTTTTTTGCAACTTCTGTGTTTTCATTTTACATATTTAGCTTCTCTATTGATTTAATGTTTGTTTGTTTTTTTATTGACAAACTATTGATGTGATGGACTGGCGACCTGTCCGGGGTGTAACCTGCCTCTCGCCCGATGTAAACTGAGATTGGCTCCAGACCTCTGCGACCCCATTCAGGGAATAAGTGGTAGATACTGGATAGATGGATGGATAGATCAAAGTTAAGTTTGGAAGTACTGACATTTTCGGTCCAATTTTATAGCCAAGAGATAATTCCCTACAAGTCCAGCGTAGCCTTGGTCATGGAATTCCTGGAAAAAATGTTTCCATTGTTGGAAGGTTTTACAGCAGCCCAGTGGAAGATCTGGATATGCACTTATTTCAGTGCTCTTAAAGGTCTTCTGCATGAAGCAGATTACTATATGTGGAAGAGTTGTGTCTCTGCTGCATGGATACTTTGTCCTTGGATTGTATCTGTAAGTCAGCTGAAAGATGCACACAGATGCCTCATAAAACTTTTGTAATGCTTTCAAGCACAAACATGGTAGAGAATACTGTACTGTGAACTTCCTTCTGCATTTTGCATGAAAACATATAACTAAGGCTTATTTTAAATGGGACATTGAGGGTTTAGGTGACTAAAATCACAAATAAATGACAGGCATGCCAACCTCATTATGATGCATGAATGGCTGCTAGTCTGGCAGGTATTTCAGAAACATAAATGTGTACCAAGAATCGTTGAAGTGCTCCAAAAAGAAAGCATCAAAATGCAGCTGCATACTAAACATGGACCATATAGGCTTAAAGTACTGTCACACAGTGACAGTATCAGCTTGACTTTACATTTGATGATACACTGGAAACTCTGCTTACACCAAAAGCACATTTCCCATCAAGAAAATGAAGCACTTCTTTTAATGTTTAAGATATTATATAAAAAGGACTGTCAACACAGCGTCTTTTAACACCATCAGCTTCAACAAATGCAAACTAACTGGAAAATTACTGTCAACAGGAGACTGCAGAGCTGCTGCAAAGTCATGTGTATTTGTAAAGTGTGTCAGAAATGACTGGAAATATGAAGAACCTGTCACTGGTGTAAAAGAGATAAGTTGCAAAATGCTTAAGTTAATAGTCTATTTGAAAAAAAAAGTGAGGCCATTAAAGCTGGGGATCCTGTCGCAGAGGCTAAATGGTTCAAACAACATGGAGACTTTTTTTTTCTACAGTCAAAGTAATCCAATTTTTTACTGGGAGGTCAGTTTTAAACCATTTTCCTAATCAACATTCTTCCCGTTAAAAAGAATCCTCAGCCGTTGTGCCCATACTGGATCTATAGTTAGGTTTTAAGAATTAGGGAGAAAACTATATGTTTTTCCAGTGTCTTTAACTGAGAGGAATTTAGGGACAATTATATGTTTTCATAAACATAATTATTATTACGATACACACACACACATATATATATATATAT
>JBAMIG010000012.1:21777231-21788379 GCA_037177335.1 Kiunga ballochi | reverse complement strand
ATAGGGCAGCATATATCATATGATGATATTATTGATGATTTTGCATCCAGGAAGGCCAGAAGAGTCAGGTTTTAGTTCATGGTGTATGTTCTGAGTGCAATAGTGTTTTTATTACATCTTCTTCAGTGTGTTTTTATGTATGAGTGATGAAGGATGTGTGTTGATTATTATTCTTAATTTTTTATTATTATCATTCTTTGCTCTTGTTGCATATTTGATTTTATATATTTTGCCACTTTCATGTACAGTATATAGAAAATATTTAAGTGAGTTTTATTTAAGTTTTTTTAAAGTTTATTGAAGTTCTCGAAGGGGATCTCGCCCTGGGAGTAATTCAATGTAGAACCCCCACTAATGACAACATGTTCACAGCTCAGCTTTCCTCTGGGGACTAAAAGCATTCTGATTGTGATGTAAATTACTTTAGACCTTCTCTGCATAAAAAAATCTGTGCGTTGACTTTCAACTTCCCCATCTGTGTTTAGTGACAGTTGATTTAGTTGGGGGTTTTTTTTCAATGCGGAACCATTCAACAATCATTCACCTTTCAAGCAAATTACCATTTAGAAAAAGAAATGATAGGATACGCTCCGTTTATCACGTGTGTCGCTGTTGTGTCAGGAAAGGTGGAGAATCCTCAGTCGACAGGTGGGAAGAAACAAGTCCGGACATGCTTTTATTTTCAATCATTATGGAAAAGAGAGGTTATGTTATGCTATAGGTGACGTTGCATGCACCATGGTCAGCACTTCTGATTTTTGCCTCCATCAGCTGTGTCATTTGCATGTCTTTTTATCCTTGCATTGATCGGCTGCAGTGGCACCCTGGGCTTGTAAAAAGTAGAGTGAGTTGGGTATCTTTGGTCGTCCAGTTTTTGGTTTTGGTTCTTTGTTTTTATCGTTTTGGTTAGTGGAGCAGCCTGGCTGCTACAGCCGTTTGCATGGCTTCTCTTCTGTTTTGTTTTTTTTTCAAATAACTTAAATCTAGCTGTTTAGCAGTTGTTTTTCATACGTTAGCGTTCCTGTTTTGAGCCTTGTTTTGTTTAGAGGACATAGCAATACAAAGGATGAAGACAAAGATTAACTTTTTCTAAGCTGGAAGGTTTCTTTGCTACATAAATTCCAAAGTAAAGTGAGTCATCTGTAGGTCACTGATAAGGTCTTCAAAACAAAAAATGACAGTTTCTTTATATTGCCACTTGTATCTTTAGGCTAACACTTTGATGTTCATGTGTCTGTTTTTATTGCTTCCACAGGTTGGCCCTTCTCCAACACAGTGTGCAAGATGAGTGGATTTATCCAGGGTGTGTCCGTATCAGCATCAGTCTTCACTCTGGTAGCCATTGCTGTTGAAAGGTTAGTGTATGATCTCACCAGAAACCTAGCAGACCACAGCATAATTTAAAAAGTGACTAAATCAATCAGCCACTGAATATTCATTCTTTTTTTTTTACCTTACGAGGACATGGGAATGTTATTAATATGTAGTGTTTCAGTGTACCATACTTTATAAAGCCTAGAGAAGGCCTCATAGGTCTCAATTAACATGTTGAATGCTGTACACAGCATTTCAGTTAAAAAATATTAAACAAGCATAGTTTAGAAGAGTTGAGGAGCATCTTCTTTTAAAAAGCTGGGATTTTTTAAGTAGCACTTCATCATATCATCAT
The DNA here is from genome assembly GCA_037177335.1 of Kiunga ballochi. Classification (NCBI taxonomy): domain Eukaryota; kingdom Metazoa; phylum Chordata; class Actinopteri; order Atheriniformes; family Pseudomugilidae; genus Kiunga; species Kiunga ballochi. The sequence continues at coordinate 21,786,710 of JBAMIG010000012.1, read as the reverse complement.
ACCTCTAGGACTGTGCAGACAAGACCAGGGTCAACATGTTTGTCTGTGAAGCATGCTACCACATCGGGAGGAAACCCAACACAGCCAATGTTTTGAGATTATTTGCAGCCGCAGGAACAAAACATCTTCCTGTTATCGAGTCAGATGTCAGGACATCTGTCTGGCAGCATAGGACTCGAGTGAACTGGGTCATGAAATGGAACAATAATCCCAAACCCAGAAACTAGCCATGTTGTCCTGTACAATAAGCTAACAATAAACTTAGTTTAAATAATAAAAAATCATTAAGGTACTTATTGACAGTCCTTATCTTTTTTGTCATTATTTTCTTCATGTATTGATGTCTACCTGCTAATCACATCAGGGCTCTTTGTCACTTGTCTTCTGCAGGTTTCGTTGTATAGTATTTCCCCTACAACCCAAGCTGACCATCCTTGTTGCCAAAGTAGCCATTGTGACCATCTGGGTGTTAGCGTTGGCAATCATGTGCCCAGCTGCAGTGGCCCTTACTGTGGAGAAAGTTCCTTTTTATTACATGGTTTACAATGATGACTTCAACAACACTTTGCCTTTGTACACCTGCTACGAAAACTTTGCCAACCCTCAGATGAGAAAGGTCTACACAGCAGTTTTGTTTGCCCATATCTACCTGGTGCCCCTCACAGTCATTATGCTGATGTACGTAAGTATTGGAGTCAAACTCTGCTCATCTGTTGTCGCAAACAGAGAACCACAGCTGGCTAATGTGGCAGTCCAGGCAGGATTAAGGAGACATGTTCAGCCAATGGTATCCCACAAAAAGATTAAGGTGATAAAGATGCTCGTCGTGGTGGCTTTGCTTTTCATGCTGTCCTGGTTGCCACTCTGGACTCTAATGATGATGGCAGACTATGGAGGCTTGGACAGGGACCAACTGGACCTTCTGACCAGCTACATCTTCCCCTTTGCCCATTGGCTGGCTTTCTCCAACTCAAGTGTGAACCCCATTGTCTATGGCTACTACAACAAGAACTTTAAAAAAGGCTTCCAGGCTGTGTGTAAGTCAAAGTCTCACTGTTGCATCATGCATTTCAGAAGTCGAATGGCAAAGTGGGGGAGGAAAAGAAGGTCGATACAAGGACCTTGTGAAGGTACTGATTTAAGAGAGGACATTAACAATCACAACAACTTTGTGTTGGGAATGAGAAATCGTGTGCATAACAACAACAAGCTGAATGACACACCAGAGGGGAATAGGGGTTTGAGAGTGGGGTGTATGGTGGTTCACTCTGGCAGAAATCTTTCAGATCAAGGTTTGGAAATGGTAGCCATACAAAAGAAAAGCAGTAGTGGAGAAACCTCAGAAAAGGTTAGCTCACTGGCAGTGTCAGTGTATCATGCGTGGGATAACTAAGTATTCATACTGCTACCAAGAAAGGAACCAAACAAAGCCATAACTCATTGCATTGTCACTGTGCTCCTAAGGAGAAGACTATTCTAACAACTATGATTATAGCAATGATGACTATTATAACAACAATTATAAATGCTCAAACTGAATTAGCAATTGGAATAACAGTAGGAGAATAGTAACTGTATGTCTGGGTACCTGACATCATAGCCTGTTGTCAGCTCTGTCACTGTCAGGGTCACAAACATAATCTCATGTCAGTGGAAGAATCAACTGTACCAAGTCTGTGGAGTAATAAAAGAGTGTGAAACAAGTGTAAAGACTATCAATATTTACTATCAGTCCTTTACATTTGTTTTTATACTACTATGAAGACATGTAGTTCAAACTCCCTTCATGTAAGTCTAATTTTCATTTCACCTATTTTTCACAGTGAACATAGACCATTCCCAGTGAGGTTACTTTGTTAATGCCACCATGTTGGGTAGCAAAAAGCAAGCTGCTGTTATTGAGTTACTGTTAATTGGCTTTAACGGTTTCACATCCAGAATAACATTGGCAGACTTTACACTTTCCAAAATAGCTCAGCTCTTGTGTTCAGGTCATACAGCAATATATTCTTTTAATAAAAAGTGCTTCGTGGTGCTAAAAAAAACCTGTAATATTTTCCAACATATGAGTTTAAAAACTTCTAAAACTGTAAATGCTTGACGATATCAATTCAGCGTACCACAACATTTACAATTACCTGGTAAATCAATAGTGACAGGTTACAAGGCAGAGTTAAAAGCTTACATAGTCATTAGAAGCTTATAAATATTTCATGGCGGGATGAGGGTCAGACCTTCAGATGTGGAAAGTCTGACATCCAAACAAAACATTTTCTCTTATCAAAGGTGAGTAAACAACAGCAGACGCATGTTTGCGTGTGTTTAAAACTTTTTATTAACGCTGAAACAATCACCATATCTCACATTTACACCTTGTTGATGGTTGAATTAGTCAAATATCCAACCAACTTGACCAAAGTGGCATTTACATGTGAGAAACAAGATATTTCACTTGTTCATTTGCTGCGTAACGCCAGCAAAGTGATCGCTACACAGCTAGGAGCTCTCTGGATTCCAGTTATCTCGCGGCAGCAACCCATTTAGCCCATTACTCAAAGTCAGCAAGCAGTCTGGAAACTGAAATCCCATCATCAGGAGGTCAACCGGTGCAGCCAAAGGCACAGCACCAGTGCTGTTATTTTTCCTGCACAAAAGGTCACCTGCTATGTTTGTTTATCTTTTTGCCACCCACCAGTGTTGCAGATGTGCAAGTCAGGTGATAAGTGACCAATGCTGAGAATGGTCTACAAGCACTGGACTTCAGATAAAGTAAAGTGTGTGTAAAAAGGATTCCATGAAATTCAGCTTGTGAACAAAACTCCTTTCTTTTACATGCGATCAATGTGTCGGATCACAACTCGTATCAAACACAGTTTGTGTGTTTTTTTTATCAGAAAGCATTTAAATGAATGTGAAATTTAGACGTTTAAATATAAACCTGGGTGTTTGCACACTACCTGATCATACATGAAACCATCTGATCTGTGTTCATGTAAACCCACCTTAAAGATTCAATTTAAAAATAAACGTGTCAGCTTGGTTTGCACTGATTTCAAGTAGTGTTTAGAATAGTTTATACTCAACTCATGGCTAAGAAACACAGCAGCAAACAACAAAAAACAGACTTTTGTAGGTTTTGACAGAATATTTAATGAGAAAAGAACAGTAGCTGTCATAAATTGTGTGTTTAATTTGAAAATATGTCTAAACCTTTTCTAATCACATTTTCAGTTTTAGTTCACTTCATGATGAAAGTCAATGAAAAAAGATCATCAGCATCTTTTTCTTTGCTATTATAGGTAAATATTCTCTTCCCAGCACATCTCTTATCTGTACATTTTCCAAAATGGCATCTATTTTCATTTCCCCCTCTGCCACTGATTTACAACCATGTACTCAAGATTATCTGTGAATAATTTAGCCTGTGCCTTTCATGATTAAAACTACCTCCACGTCCTTGTACAAGTACGAATGTCAGCAGCAGCGTTCCTATTAAATAAATTAATGATATATTCCACAACATACTTATCAGCTACCTCAAGATTGATCAAAAGTATATTCTGCTGTGGACAAACATTGAAGTGACGTGGGGTACAAAAAGTTCTTTTTAACAATCAGGATGAATGTGCAAGAACCTGAAATCCTGATTATTCATGAGAAAAGCTTTGATAGTGTCACGTTCATTACATTCTCCGTATGCTAAAGCCTGGCACATGCTTGAAAAATCCAACAGTTTGGTCCAAAGGAGCTGAAAGGAAAACCATTGTTAAGCTGTCCAAACAGCTTCCCTGGAAAAGAATAGAGTAGTGGAAGTTTAGTTTTAGCTTTATTAAACCAAACATTATGCTACTTTTCAGGCCTTCTTTCCAAGAAGCATGTTTTTTCTTTCTGTCACACGAGATAAGACAAGTGTAGCCCTGTAAACATTAAAAACATTTGGAGACAAAAGGTGTCAACATGTTCGCACCTTTACAAATTCATAGAAATCACCGTGGGAGGTGATTGTCCATGTTTCTTGTTGGTGATGACAACGGTGATCCTGGATAAATTAATAGTCCAAAGGTATTATTATGTCTCTGTGGTGACTTTTGGTTTGCCAGAAATTAAATTGTTCCAGTTAATAGTTTGCAGAACAAGAGCAGGATGTAATAAATATCATCGGTAAAGTAATGCTGGGCGGATGAAGGTGCACAGGAAGATGCATAACAAGTGACTTTGCAAAAAAAAAACTAAAAATGTGATTCTTTCTACTCACCTGCAGTTACTTATGGTGTCATACAGGAAACCAGTTTATATTTTTAATGGAATCGTTCTGCTTGTGCAAATGCAAATGCATGATGATAAATATACATGATGAATCATTTCTGGATGAATATGGAAATAATGTGGAAATATTTTACTTAGATATCCACATTGTGCCACTTCTGTTATAATTACAATGTCTGCATCACCTGTTAGGCTGTTTCCCCATTACTTTTTAAATGAAATACCACAGCCTGTGTTTTCTGAATTTTGATGAACAGACCAGTAAAACATATGACAGTCCACTGTAACATATAGATGTGAAAAACAGTGACTTTGAAAAAAAGGAGGATTTTATCAATATTGCTGCAAAGGACTCCTGTCTTTAAAAACTAAAAGGACACTTAAATTGGGCGGCTGTGGCGCATGTAGTAGAGCGGGTCATTTCCTAACCAGCTAGTTAGTGATTCAAGTCCCGGCTCTAATGTCTACATGTTGAAGTGTCCTTGAGCAAGACACTGAACCCCCAGTTGCTCCCAGTGCTGTGTGAGCGAATGTGTCAAATAGTGTTAAAGCGCTTTGAGTACACTGATGTGTAGAAAAGCACTATACAAGTACAAGACCATTTACATTTAAATAGCTAACTTTATCCCTATTGCATTTTAATTCAATAAGCACTGAACAATACTGGATATGTTTAAGTTAATTATCAAGTGGGTTATGATTTGTTGCAACTACAACCACTACCATAAAATCTACACTTGACTAAAAAGGTGCTTTTTTGTTGTTTTAACTTATAATATTTAACAGTCAGAATTTGCAGAACTTAAATAAACTGAATATATTTTAATGTGATGACAGTGATGAAGACTCAAAATACAGGCTCAAAAAGAGGCCAAAATTCAGAATAACATATAACCAGAGCTTAAATACTAACAGTGAATGCAACTCATGGAAACCAGGCAGAAACATAATGTAACATGACACTCCTGGCAAGGAGGAACTGAAACCAAGGATCATAAATACACTGAGGACAAAGTAATGAAATGGTTCTTGAGGAAAACTGCTGGAAAGAAATTTCCAGAAGATTAATTTTATTTATGAATCACTTGGCAAACTTTAATTTTGTATTTATAGTTGGAAATGAGGTTGCTTGTGTGTGAATCATAAGTGCAGAATGCTATTTTTTCTTACTTACAGAGGAAACTTTATGAATAAAGACCTCTCTGCTTTTTAAAGAACAAACTGAAAGGAGTCAATATATTTCATTAACACAAACTAGATGATGACTAAAAGCAATTATCACCAACGATAGTAACTGCAGGTGAATAAGTGCTTAAAGAGCCATGATGGCAGAGTGTGAATGTTATCACTGTTTCTATCATGTGCTTTCACACATGCTGCTTTATATTCTGTTATTAACAACATGATTTTATGCTACAGTGAACCCATATGTGATAAAACAGTGTGGGCGGTGTGTTCTGCTTCCTGAGCCCAGCATAAAATCCCCCTGCCTCCTCAGAAGCAACCTATATGTGCTGTGCACTTGAATGGCTTCCTGTGAAATCCACCTGAATTTTGATGCTGCCTCTGAAAGGTGGCGGCTGCTGAAAAGTGATAAATGATGCTGCTTAGTTGGATTCACATTCACTGTTTTGACCTGACTGATGCAGAGTAGTTTGCTGTTTGTGTTGCTATAGCTTGGCTTATGTCAGCTTCCCATGGTGTTGAAGTTAGCTGTTTTATCCCAAACGCTGCATTTCTCTTATTGTGCCTCGCTGTGCTCTTTATTTATATGGAATTAAGCTGTACTAAAAAGTATGAAGGTGAAGCATGTTACTTTTACTGCAAGCTTTGAGCAGAAAGATTTACTGTAACACTGTTTTGGTTGTGAAATCTGTTTGTGTCCATTAAATGATTGTTGTTAAATGACAATACTGAGCACAACTTGTAAAAATATTTCTGTGGCTCTACAGAATGGGTCCTCCTAGTGTGAAATGTTACATTTTATCTATTTTTTTTTTTTCATTTTTGGCATTTTACATTTATATTGATGAGTAACAAAAGTGTAAATCAGCTAATTTGTGGTTTAAATATATATTTGTGTTTAAATTTCCCTGTTAAATAACTCAGTCGCTAAGCTTGGGGTGTGAGATTGTGATGCAAGAATATGTTTTGCTGAAGCTCAACAATGTAAGTTTTAAAGGCTTGTTTTAGATCACTGATATTTTCTGGAATTTAAACAAAGCTTTTGGCACATTTTATAAAGAAAAATAGAGTAATCATGGTGACTTGCAGAAATAAAAACAGCTCAGCTCCCAGTAAAGACCTGCAAATCACCTCTCTGGAGGCCTGAGCCAACTCGAGAGCAGCTTTTAAGCTTAGGAGGTGAGATGTGTCACCTCACTTCTAAGATAAACACACTGATGTGTTAAAATAGAAGAAAGAGAAAATAAAAAATAATAATAGTTTACTTTTCATGATAACTAGGTGAGATTCAACCTCAGAAAAAGCAACAACATAATAAATTCACTCAACTGAAAGGCTGAATTAGTGTGGAGTTTCATTGCTTTGACCCAACTTTAGGACACATTTATCTTATGATATTCTGTGTTCCACATTGTTGTGGAGGAACTTTGATTTACGGTGTTCTTTCAGATCACTGACTTTTTACTGCAGTCATTTATCTCCAGCTTCCATCACAGCTTTTCGGTGAGTTTGGGGTCCAGCATCAATTAGACTGTTGCAACACCTGAGTTGGTTTTTGTTCAGTCATGCCGTGTGGATTTATAGCTGTGTTTAGAGCCTTTGTCCTGTTGCTAGAAGCTGTGAGAGCCAGGCTTTAACTGTCTACACAACAGCTGGCTTCACATTTTAATCTAAAAGACTTTTGTAGACGGAGGATTTCATGGTTAATTCAGTGTCCAGGTCCTGTGACTACCCATAGCAAACCCAAATCATCAGTATATCATCCCAAAAAGCGCATCCAGCTGCTATGAGGAGTTTAGGATATGTTTTATTTTTGGTTTCTCTCTGGCATTGTGCTAGACATTACGATCAGATACCTTTGCTTTAGTGTCTTATTCCAGGTTGTTCCTGTCTTGTGTGCAGATTCAGTTAAGCAAACCTAAGCCACATCACCATGCTTAGTTCAGGGAGATTAGGATCTCCAAACTCATTATACTTGCTTTGTCTTTTCTAACTGTGTTGTCATTAATTTAAATTTTAACACACTTTATGGTCTCCATGGAGTCTGAGGTGTAGCCCTGTTTGCCATATCTCTGAATTACATGCTCTGGTTTGGTTTCAGGATGTTTGGAAACTGCTTTGTTGCTTTTTGCAGACTGATGGGTCGCAGCAGAACCTTTTTCTGTGAGAGAACGCAATGATCCATTGATCTACTACATTTGCGCATTAGGGATAAGCACCTACTTAACAATTTTATTATTCTGTAAGCATTGAACATTGAGGTTATTTTATTTACACACCTCCTCAGCATTTTGGTAATGTTAATATATGTTGGTAATTAATAAGACAGTAACAAGCTAGTAAGTCACGTGTTGTGGTTTACTTGAGGTTGTATTTCTGTAATATCAAAGACAGGTAATGCCTAAAACCTGCTAATTAAAAGCTTGTGTATTGTCTATTTTTGCATGTTTGTATTTTTGTAGAAACAAAAGTTTGCTGCCATAAAATGACACATAAAATGTACATGGGAGCCATATCTTTCTATTGCAAATGTGTTAAACTTTCAACTGCTTTATTTATTTCCACTACCATTTCCTTTACCTTATAATATGTAGAAGCAAATATTTGTGTTTTTTAGGAGACTTGCTGTATTGTTGCCTGGTTATAAAATAAATCAAAACAAGTCTCATAAACAATTATTTGAATGCAAATTATGCAGAAATTGCAATCCATTGCAAAGAAAAATCATTTAGAAACTTATCTTATATATCAGGATTATAAATGCTTTGCAGAGGCTGAAAAAGCCAAAATCCTAATGTTGGTTTTTGGGACTATAATTTTATAAAATGACAAAAAAAAAAACGTAATTTTTACAAGTATTCAGAAAAACAAAACCTACACAAACAAAAAAGTTAAGTTCTTTGTACCTTTTTGTAAAACAGTGATTCTTCATGGTGCATTTAGTTTTTTGGGGAATTTCTGTCCTTCTTGAACATGTTGGTCTTAATGTAAATTTGGGAAAATTTGGGTTGCACCTCAAACAGCTTTGTGTTGAAGTGGTAAATAAAGCTGGATTATTTATGTTTATCCTTGTTTCAGGTCAGTTAGTACCATGTATGATGAACGCATTTCCAGGCTGTGCCTTTATTTGCATGTGCAGAATTATTACGCAGAGCACCTTGAAGGCCTATTTATTATTTAATGTATATGTCATTGGGCAAGTAAGTAACTGCAGAAGTTTACATCCACATGTCTGCAAGCGCCATTTAGATGTGCACTGGGCGCATGCTAACTGGTGTCATGGTGTTATGTTTATAGAACAGTAAGATGCTCATTTTTCACCATGAATTCATTGCTGAAAACTGATTAAATTGGTTTAAAGGTTTGTTATAGTAAACTAAATAAACTAAATAAAACACATGAAGCAAAATAAACAAACATAATCATGTTTGTGCCGTGAAATGCAAAACTTTGACCCAGTGTGTGCTTTAGATCTCTGCTTTCTTTTGTGCTGTGCAACTTGTGTTGTGGGAATTGATGATTTGTTCAAATGTGTCCGACAGTTCAGCTGACATTGCTTTTCTTTTTTCCCCCTGAGCTGTGATGTGTTATGTTTTTTACTGCTAAAGCCATCGGCTTGCTTATCTTCTGATTTATTTTTGACTTAAAGGCATGAATGTGGATGAGTCACAACACACACATACATTTTCCAGAAATATTACATCAGCTCTTCTGTTTATGTTGATGTTCAAAAATGTATCAAATATTTTAGGTAGATGACACATCAGGGGTCTTCTGCACAAAAACTGGGTAGGGGATGATATCTCAGTCATCATGTCTCAGCTCAGCCGTACTGGTTGCACAAAATGTGGATAGTGGGAATTTCTACGACATTAGTTAAAATGGGGATTTGTTCTGTGGATCAAGGTAATCGGACCTAGTAAATCTAATTAATCTAGTTGATCTAGTTAATCTCTTATTACAGTCAACAGTCATCACAAATGGAAACAAATATTTCCTCCACTGCCTGCTTCATAGGGATATGTAGC
>JBAMIG010000012.1:21725183-21739788 GCA_037177335.1 Kiunga ballochi | reverse complement strand
CCAAAGCTTAATACCAGCAAAAATACAATCCAGAGGGAGAGCAACAGACGAGCAGCCACATACACCGGCGCCATCTTAACTATTGATCCAGTTGTCTCAAGTGCATTGTGGGTAAAATTTGTCGCCACTGACGTCCTAATCAGTTCCTAACAGTCCCTAGGTGGTACCTTTTCTACCTTAGTTAACAGAGTGGCACTTCATATAAGCATAAAGTAGAGCGGCAAAATGGAAAGAAAAGAAAAAAGAGCAAGTAAAAGCCAAGTTACAAAAACATATATTTTGTTCATCATCATGAAAATTAAGCAAACTTTTGTTGGCCGCAGAGTTTCCGGCAGCACAGCCATGAGGCCAGGTACCAAATCTAACCATCACTTTATACAATGTGTGAGTTAGTTTAGTCAATTGTTGTAGCCTAGCTTATATCCCCTTATATGTTTCTAGGTGGTATAGGGATAATTTGAAGGACTTGCTAGCTGCTCTGTGGTAAAGCCACACCTGGTGACTAACCAGCAGCCCGCGTTTGCAGCGTGCAAGGATCGTCGCGTGCTCTTTAAACAGTGTTGAGTTAGCAGATAATAAGTTACATGTTGAAATTGTGTTTGTGAAAAAGTGGGCTGCAATTCCATTTATGCAAAACTTTATGATTCAGCCTGTGAACTGAAATTATGCAAAATGATGCAATAGTGCTGACCTGTTATCAGTGATTTAACATTAATGACCATGTTACTTATACACTTATACTTATGCACATTAGTGTAGAGTACTAATATATATATATATATATATATATTAAGTACTTTACACTAACACTAAAACCATCTGGGTGGCATGGTAGCCCTCGAGGACCGGAGTTAGTGATACCTGATCTATGGTGTCCTTTCTTCTGGGTTTTAATCCACACTTAGCCTACATTACAGGTGAAAATTACTGGTGAAATTTTTAAAAGAAGAAGAACATACTTTCTTATGAAGATTTTGACCTCTGATGCTGGTTTATGGTCTAATTCAGTGTTTTTCACCCCTGTTCCTCGGGGAACACTGTCCTGTGTGTTTTGGTTCCTTCCAACTCCCTCACACCTGATTCAGGTTCATTAACCTGCTCGTAAAGCTCTCTGCAACTCTACTAACGAGCCATTAATTTGAGTCAGGTGTGGTAAAAACAGTTACCTCTAAAACACGCAGGGCAGTGTTGTTCCCTGAGGACAAGGGTTGAAAAAAGCTGGTCTAATTGGCCACTGCAGAGCTTCCATCAGAAAGCATGTCAGCCATTAGTGAGGATTAAAGTATTTACTAGAACTGAACAGATACAGCAATGCCTTCTGGGTACAAGGCAGTTTCTGAAAAGAACAAATGAAAAAAAAGTTTTATCAGTCTGTATTATTGAAAATTAAATACCGTCCTAAAAGCACCATATCAGTTTCAAACAGGATAATGCAGCAACACTAAAAGCATCTCAGACTACTTTCATGAACAGGACATTGACTTCATTGTACTCCAATGACCTCTACCGTTCCCAAATCTCCGTTAGATGGAGCCGCTTTGGGATGTGGCAGTATGGAAAACTGTCATCATGAATGTGCATGTGACAAATCAGCCGCAACCGTGTGATGCTTCTCATCAATATAGAGCAAAAGCTCACAGTTTGTTTCCATAATACAAAGAATTAAGGCAGTTCTGAAAGCAAAGGGGATCAAAGTGACCAGTGAGTGTGTCTGTAACAGTGTGTTGAACTGAGCCTGTCCTTTAGCATCCGTTCACACTTAAGCAAAATGTTTAAGCAGACCAAAATTACCCAGACAATATCTATTTGTTTCATCATTTATCATCCTCTCCGTGTTGTTAGTTAGTATATAAACTGTTTGTCTAAAACTTTCTTGGTTAAATCGTCCAAAATAATCTCTTCTTTCACATTATCTGTTTATTACCTGACCATAGTCAAACACAGGTGTAATCGAGCTCCTTATCCAACCATATTTTAAGCTTTTTTTCCTCAATTTTTCCAAATATCTTTGTAAAAAAAAAAAAAAGAAAATGAAAAGCTTTCATGCTTCACTGATAAATCTCAAATTCACCATGCTGAACAATGAGGTTTTCTTAGCTATTATACCAGCCAGCCTACGTTAAGGCGTACAATCTACCATTTCAAACTTCAACCTACTCAGTTCAGTTTAAAAGCACAAAGTCTGCCTTTCATCCACTAATCCTGCAAAAGCAACCATGTTTATAAAAGTAGCTGTTATTACAGCACCAAAGAGGGGAAAATATTTCCAGAGCATGGTCTGAACTGAGAAGGATCCCAGTTTGGTGTTGATTCTGACACCACTCACACGCTGCATTAATTGAGAAATGACATATTTCAAATAGAATAACAACTTCTTTTGTGATCTTCTTCATATCCTTGCACAACTTTGTGTACTTGCAGGTCAGATACGCTGTTTTTCCAGCCTCCACACACAAACACCAGATGGACAGTAGCTTCATTTTTACTAGATGAGCATCATGAAATCATGAGTAACTCCAAACATAATGTCTGACTTCACATGACACATCTTTTTCTTTCTTTAGCCCACCTCCATAAGTTTTGGTCCTCAGAACATGCAGATGAGATCCAGGCCAGGAAAAGGTCTTTTTTGCAGTTAAAGGAATCTTTTAGGCAGTGAAGGATATCCTTGGAAAAAAAAGTCAAGATGAGAACTTGTGTAACTAAAATTCCTGTCTTCTTGTTGTGTTCGTCAGTGAGACATGTTTATTTGCCTAAAAGATGCAGAGCATGCCAGACAAACAGACCTTGATCCTAGTTAAAAGCAAGGGCCCTTATGCATGCTAATAGATGTTTTAAATAACATAAAAAGGCAAGCTGTACACCTCTTTTCTCCATCTTTGCCATTTCATTGGCACCTTTCTGTTTTCTTCCTGCTGACAGGTAAATGGTGGCACAGAGTTTTAAAAAAGCATTTCCTGTAATTGGTCAGTGCCTTAGCTTGAGGTTTCTAAACTTACCTCAAATTAGATCCCAATGATGACTCCACCCTGCGGTTACTAATCAATGTGAAGCTATGAATCAGTGAAATTATGCAAATTCTAAACACAGCGCTGGGCTCCTCTGTGCCGAAACACTCTAAAACCTGAACTTTCTGCAGCTGGAGCAGGAAATTAAGCACTTTACAATGTTTCGCTTCAATATTTTTATTTATCGCGCAACATAAAACAATATTGTAGGGTTTTTAACCACATACACTATGTATTCACATAATACACCATACAGCTACAGAGAGAGAGACTGAACAAAAACACTTTTTTTGTTTTTTTTTGTTTGTTTGTTTTTTTTGTTTTGTTTTTTCTTTGTTTTTTATTTTTACATACTGCATCCTTGTCATGAAAAATTAAGGAACCAAGAACAATCCTACAACTCAAAAAAGAATGTAGCTGCCACTTGTGTAGGTTCATTTTCATCATTTCGTATGGGCCGGGTCCAAGTCTCTTTTCCAGATTTGGAGAGAGTCGTGTAAATTAGAAGCAGGTAAATTTTCATTAGTGGGCCATACATAGTGAGATGCATCTATAATTGTGTGAGAAATTATTGTCAGATAGACTAAATATACAAGGTTTAAGAAAGAGGGAAGGGTATGATAAAGGAAGTGCATGGGGGGTTTAGAGGGGGCAGTACACACTTCTTATATTGATCAAATATCTTAGCATTCAGCTAACAAGTACATGTACAACATACTCAAAAGATGATTCTAATAACTTTTGGTACTTGCACTGTACCAAAATGTGAAACCCAGATAACAGTCTTCATATAATTTGAAACTATTACTCATCCTAGTTTAAATGACTTCAAGTAAAACCTGGAATGAATATAAAGAGAGGCTGTATTGAACTGTCAGTGCCCTCCTGCTCTCCAAGAGATGTAAATCTGTAGCGTTGTAACAAAAGACTTTTCATAAAGTCAGCACCAGGGCAGCTTCCCATCCTTTGAAACTGCTGGGATTGAAAGTTTTCTTGACATTCGAAGAGCTCAGAAAAATATCTTGTGTGTTAATCATTTCTCCCTCACATTTATTTGTTTTTACACAGTGAATGCTGAGGTGTAGCATCATAGCACCGGCTGTCTAAAACACTGACCCCGACTACATGCTCCTATTCACCAAACGTGAGATATTTAGAGATTAACAAAGGAAATAATTGCGTGTACACAGCACCAGTTCATAGGCAAAACGTGACCCGAGAATTATCCTCAGAAAGCAAATCGGGACCTACTGCCGCGCCAGAAAAACTCCTGCCAGCCATGAATTCCTGTCACTTTAAATATGATTACAACCCTAAATCTGGCATCTTCTACAGGGACATCATGATTACTCTGTTATGTGCATACTTAAATAACAATGATAGATACATTTACACAAGCATGGAGGCAGTCTCTTGCCTGATAGTCTAACACAAGTGGAAAGCAAATTTGCAGGGCTATAAGTCACTAAAACATCACCGTCTGATTCACCTCAATGTTGCGAAACACATGAGAAAAGCAACACTTTTCATGTCTCTGCGCTAAGCGTGAGGCCAAAGCCAGGGGAAACAAGCAAAGATTAAAACCGTTTTGTGTCTTAGGGCATCCCGTAATCTCTGCTGGTGGCCTAGTTACCACAACAAAACCCAATGAGAGCATTTTCTTTTTATTAAACTAAATAATAACGTTATAGTTAAAGGGATGATCGTTTGATTTAACCCTTATGGAGGATGCAAAACTGCATATTACTCAAAACATCAAAGTATTGTTTAAACACAGCACACTGCACACATGTACGGATTTGTCCTCAGCTTAAACACCAACCAGTCTACCTCTGCTGTTTACAACCACAGCTTTTGTATCGTTTAGGTTTAAATAGGAATATGATATTGCATTTAATTTTCTATGGAAGTTTGATAGTAGCCAGAAACCTTTTTTTTTAACTTGTTGAGCTTTTGTAAAACTCTAAAAATGTATACATGTTTGTAAGAGAGACTCTCCAGTTTGTTTAAGCAGAGGAATGTTGACGGTATGTGAGCCGAATGTGGTTTTGTCACACTTAATTTGGCTCATAAATGTATTTTCAGAAAGCGACAGAGCTGAACGGGGGGGTGCGTGTGGGTGGTACAGTACTTCCAAAAGCAAAACAGCAGTATTACTGAGCAAACGTTTACACACAACACGTCAGAACCAGGTGTTGTCAGGGGCCGTCCAAGACTTCAAAATACCCCCATCATTAATGGTTTAGTTACTATTCTCACCAGTTAAATAATCTTACCTAAATAGTTTAATATTTACATTTTTATCTCTCTCTTGAGAAAATTAAAAAGGAAAAACAAACAAAAAACTAAGCTTCAAGTTGTCAATAATCGGCTCTTTCTTTTTGTCATTAAAATCAAGATTAAAAGTGCTTTCATAAATCTTTTCTTCTCTATTTACAATTTGTATTAGCTTTATAAAAAAAAAGATGGAAAAAAAACAATAACATCAAAGACAATCATTATCACCATGTAGTAATAAATAAGAGTTAAAAGAACAAAACTCAAACAAAAAAAATGGTGGTTAAAATTACTCTGGAGATCTAGAGCACACAAAGGACATGCATTATTTTCTACCCTCAGTAGCAAGTTGTGATTGTGACCAGTGTCTCTACAGCGTGAGGTAGAGAGCTGGGGGCCCTTTGGAGAGGTAAAAGGGTCTTTCACAGATGACCAGGGCCTTGACCCAAACAACCCCCCAGCATTAGCTTGGAGGAACCGGCTTGTATCGAGTTCTGGCAGTCACTTATTCTCATTTTCAACACCCGCTGCAAGCAAACGATGCTGCCATAAAGAAAGTAAAAAAATAAAGGATTCAAAGGACTCTAGCAATGCTATCAAAAAGTCTCTTGCTATGGTTTTTCTCTTCCATGCTCTTCTTTCTGCCACACCTTCTCACACAGAGACACAAAGCCAGAGAGTAATTGATTTAAAGCATTTGCGTTTGGCGTCAACACCCTGAAGCTACAGTGAATTACTAAGGTTTGCCTTTACGTCTCCGTACTGTTTCCTTAATAAAAAGCACAGCTAATGCGTTCTCAAAAGATGTGAATGAATGAATGTGCTTTCTCTGCCCTGGACAGTATTTGTTTGTCGATGTTTTAGTTTTTACTAAATGTCACAATAAACTCATAAAAAAGAGAAGGAAAAAAAACCCCTAGCAAACTCTTCAACAGGAACCAGTTCTTAAGCCCGATGACAAAGCGGCAACCACTGTTATTGGCTGGCTCTGTGGTAACAAGGTGTCTGCAGGAGGACACACCTCACTCTGCTCAAAGATGACAGCACCATGCAGAGGAAGAAGTGGGTCCTTCACAGCAGATCAAGTGTAACAGGACAGCACCAGAGAGTGTATAGGAGCACCAACACTGTTTCCTACTGCTATATTCCAGTATAGACTTCCCAGATGCCTCTACGGGTCTGGCTCTCAGGTGATGTACAGTGAGACAAAGATTGGATTCCCCAGTCAGCGCCAGTAAACCTGGTGTGAGATCCTCCTCTACTGGCCGAAGGTGGTTAAAACAGCTAAATAAGTCATCTCGTCTCTGAACGGATGTACACACCGCTTTGAAATAGCAGTTAATGCTGCCCTCTTGAGTTTATACTGGGAAGTGCTCAACCTTACTTGTAGGAAGATATAGAGTGCCACCAGCTCCACCTCTTTATGGTAAGCGCAGATCCGGGTTAAATAGCATTTGCAGGTTCTACTTCTTGTTTCAGCCTTCGTTAAGTACAATGTAACAGAAATGTGACATGCAAAGATTGGTCTTTGTAACATAACTCATTACAATTGTTCTTTCTCAACATGTAATCTGCACCTGCATGTTGGGAGAAACAAACTGTCTACCTGGAATACCTCGGCCAAAGCAGATGTATTTCCTCGCAAAATACTACTAGGACTAAATCTGAGTTAGAGCACCATATTACAGCATCAAATGCTATGAAGAGTGGCGGTATGAAATTCTATCAGAACCGGAAACGGAGCCAGAGGGGTGCAGACAAGCAGGAGGAGCACATCATTCAACAGCAAGACAAGTGGTAAATATTTCTACCAGTGGGGCTCAATTGCAATCATGTTTTTTAATGTGGGCTTTTGTTTTTCGTAGTATTAGTTTTATTTCTAAATAAAACAATAAATAACTAAAGTTTTACTTATATGATTAACAATTATTGTAATAATGTGTCTTCCATATCATCAATTGTATTGTACATTATAGGTTTTTAATAAATATCTCAAATATCAAATATTTTTTTTGTGTGTGTTGCCATTAATATATTTTTTCTTATGGTTATTTGCTGTCTTTTCTGGTAGATGATGTCTCCTCCTTCAAGTAGAGTTTTAAGATTGAAAGAAAATACAAATAAAAAGCTAAAACGTTTTTCAAACACAGAAAAAGCAACGGTCTGAATGACTCAGACTGATTGATAAAAAAACAATATCGACATAAAACAATCATCTCATTAAAAATAACATTAAGGAAAACAGCAATAATAAAAAAAACAAGTCTTCATCATAATAATACCTGTAATAACAACATTGACAGTAACAATAGCAATCATAATAATATTGGTAATAATAGCAATAATTAGAATCATTAAAATTCTATAAACAAGAAAAAGTGATGGGGTTCCTCTGCAGGAAAGAGAGAGGAAGAGCACCACAGGCAGTGAGTCTGAAGCCAAACTACTGCCTGACATGAGGTAAAAAACAATAAAAATGTCACTCCTCCAAGCAGACTGTGGAAGGGGGAAGGATGGAAAGATGCCAGACTGCAAGACAGCTGAGACACATTTATCCAACTTATCACTGTCCAGTTTTCCACTGCACCACCCTGTAGCTGTCTGTGTCTGTCTGTCCTCAGACGAAGCGGCTGTAGGGTCCAGTGAGGCGTGTGAAGGCATAGGTAGACACAGTAACCATAGAGGTGGTGTGGAACGTTGGGGCAAACCGCGTCACTGGCCCCTCCTTCTTGTCTTTAGTTTGGCCAGGTCCTGGACTGGCACCTCCTGCCATTGTAGCACCCCATTTGCGTTTCTTCCCGAGCGCCTTAATGTCTTCCTGGGAGAGGCCAAGAAGAGCCGCTTCCTGCTGCCTTTGCAGTGCTCGCTCTGCCAGCAGCTTCATTTTGGCCTCCCACAGAGCCAAGCCATGCATTGGCTGATTGAGGTTCTTGTGCTGGTAAAAGACCAAGGAGATGCGGGTGGGATGGGAACGATCGGGTTTTTTAATAGGAGTGGTGGCATGAAGCTCCCGACGGGCACATTCAATCAGGATGGAACCATGAGCTGGTGCTACTGCTACACCACCAATGCTGGGATCCAGGAAGTTGTGTTCACTGTCAGACCACACCTCTTCCTCATCTTCTTCCTGATGCCTGGTGCTCTCAACATCCCTTTCGGCCTGGCTTTGGTCACAGTAGGCCTGGCCTGACTGCTGCAGAGCATCAGGGAAGAGACGACCCTCAGGGGCAGGGGAAGGGGTGCTGCCTGCCACTGAACCTCCACAAGACTTCCAGGCCTTCTCCTGAAGCCCGAGGGGAGTTGAGCACCGATTTTCCCCGGTCTTGGACCAGATTTTGTCTGGGTAGGCTCCTGCAGGATTGCTGTGCTTCAAACCAGGACTATATGCAGCTGGCCCCATGGACCAAACATTTGGCTGGGGACTAGGAGCAGGGCTGGCCCAGTGTCTGGGGGTCCCTGGGCCTGGGGTACCTGGTGTTGGAGTAACTGAGCCTGAGTGAGAAGAGCCAGGTTGTGGGGTCCCTGATCGAGAAGAAGAATAGCGTGCAGAGCTTTGGTGTAAGTTAGCCTGGAGCACTGTGCCTAAGTGTGGGGACGGAGGTGGAGAAGGTGTTACTTGGAGTGATGGACTGGGAGAAGGCAGTGGAGGAGTTGAACTAGGGAAGGAAGTCCACTGCTGGGGGAATGGAGAGGACCGCTGCTGGGAATGCTGGTGAAACTGCTGCTTGTTTGAGTTCAAACAAGAGGCTTCAGGACTTTGTCTATGGTTTTGATGGCCGTCCCAGGCTGTAGGAACAATGCTTCCATTAAGCTTGTACCCTGGCCAGGCTGCAGACTGAGGGGTGGTTCTGGATGTATTGGCACCAGCCTGGTTTGGTAGTGTACCTTCATAAACTGGCACATCCACTGGCTCCTTCTTGATGACAGGAGTGGCTCGGTTGGAGGACTCAGAGGAGACCGAGGAAGGACGGGACTGGCTGTAGTCTGCAGACTCGGGGTAAGCACCATGGTTCAGTTGGTTGCTTTGCTCTTGGTGGCTAGTGGATGACTGGGCCAGTCTGGCCTGAAGGCTCTGGATGTCAGGTTTCTTGTCTACCTCGACAGGCCTACTTCCTGTTTTAGGCAAAGATCCATTTCGACCCTCATAGGTCCTCAGCTTGCGTGGGAAAAGTGCATTGGATGGGTAATTGTAGTAGCCGTAGGGCATTGTGGGCAGACTGGGGTGGTAGCCATTTACTGCTTCAGCTGCAGAGGGCTGGCCTGCTGGGGAAGGGGATCCCCTTGCATAGAAGGCAGGGTGTTGATAGATGTTGTTGAATGGGTCAGTTGCCTGCACAGGGTATCCATCTATTGATCCGTTGAAGGGCTCCGTCTTGATGTTGGGCATCACCTCTTGCTTTATAACTGCTGATTGTTTAAAACAGGAAAGATAGGTTAAAAATTCTATTGATATTAAGTAACATTTAGAAGATATAAATAAAAAATCAATAACTAACCTTTATTACCATGGGGTTGAGGAGTACAAGGGATGTCAACCTCTGTCTTGATCATAGTTTTCTCCGGGGTCTCTCCTGTCTGCTGCACGAGTTTACTCTTTTTCTTCTCCGATGCAGCTTTCTTGGCCTCCAGGCGACGCTGTCGGCAGGATTTGGCTGGCTCGGGTAACTTGCGTACCTCCCGCCGGAAAGCCTGAAGCACCTGAAGAGCTCCTGTCTGCATTTTGATCCGCTGGGCCTCAGCGCTGCCAAACTCATCTGTTTGTGATACCGTGTATAGCGGCAACACATGAAGCTGCTCATCTTCAGGGATTTCACCTACCGTACGGTTGTCCTCCTTAGTTAAAGTACACACCTAGCAAAACATAAAAAAAGGGAAAGAATGGAAAATTTACAAAATGCTTTTTTTTCTTTTTCAACTACAATATTTCCCAGATTCACACCCTGAAGTTTACATGATCTTACCACTGTGCAGCCATTATGGAGGTTATGCTGGTCCTTATGAGCATGGGCACAGAAGTCCATGCAAGCAGTGACTCCAGAAAATGGACGGCCTTCCTTCAAACCCAACCTGCAGTCTGGAGCTCGGTACTCTGACAGGCACTGAGGTAGAGCACAGGAGGAACATTAAATCAGCCCCAGAAGGGAATTGTTCATCTGTATGGCTAAATTCCACACATGCTCATTTTTTCACCCGATATTGTTTTAATTGTTTTATCTGTTTAAATTAAGATCCTGCTGTAGAGGAGCACAAAGAGAAAACTTATCACAAGTGGAGGTGATGGGTGTAGGTTTTTGATTGGCTAACAAACCTGGTTACTGTAAGCCTGAGGTGCTAGTCGCTTATACAAAGGAGCCACCTCAGTTGCTAGATTTTGGAAGTTGTCCCTGAGTTTGTCCTCCTGTAAGAGATATAGATCAACAGTCAGAATGAATCACAAAGTAAAAGACATTAAATTCAGTTTGAGTATCTTACAGGGATACGGTTATTTTTTGTTATGGGATTGTGTCAAGCATTTTGAACAATCAGAAAACACCATCTGTGCTCTCATGTTGGACAGAGAAATATTATGCAAGCTAATCTAGTAACTTTTAAAATATATATTTTTTAAACAATAAAGTTATGGTTTGATAAGTGAAAATAATTGCATTTTTATAAGTCAATTTTTGCATTATAGGGTTGATTTGGATTATTTTTTTACAGATGACTTCTGCATATATAGGCAATAGTCATAGATTGCTAGCTCAATGGCTGTGCAGCTGTTTTTTAAAGAGCATACAGTCCCAATGTCCTCTGATCATGTAAAGCCGTAAATATAATATATATCTATAAACTAGCTGCTTTACAAAACAGATGTAAATTCCCAATGATTGTGTTATTACAATCATTTTATTGTTTTTGTTGATCATGTACAACACGTTGTTGCAGCAATGGTTGTTTTAATGGGCTTTATAAACAAAGTTGAGATAAGTTACAGAATATATTTCCCATTTACCATTCCTGTTTTGAATAGTTGCTAGCCTAGTAATCTTCTTTTCCTGCTTTTCCATCATTGCACTCACTGCTGTCTTCTGCAGATAAGATGCTGATTGCTCATAAGTGCTTGATACAACTTTACTCAGAATTTCAGAGACAAAACACCAAAACCAAAAAGAAACAAAAAGCAAATAAACACATTTTGTTTATTGCTACCACCAATGCATTGCTTTTTATTGTGTAAATACAGGCGATTTCGATGTCATTTGTACCTCTTCAGGGCGTTCTCCTTGTAGTCTGAACTTGCGAGGTATTTTGCTCCGGGCGTACTTACAGCCATTAAAGTACATACTCCAGGAGCAGCCAAATGAAAAGGAAGCACCACACTTTTCAGGGTCCTTGCCTTGACAGGCACAAGTACGGCTGCAGGAAACACAATAAGCAAACTGGATGTTTGGATGTTTTGGTTTTTTTGTTACTTGAGGGTAATGTCAGTGACAAATTATGTCAGTATTTCATTTCAAACAACAGTGTTACACAACATTATAACATTACAAAAGTTGCATACATCTCAGGTCATGTAGCAAACAGTTTGAATTGCTAAATTACAGCAATCTCCTGCTCTACAAGTGGATGTTGGCACTTTTCAGACAGATGGTAAAACCTTCTTACATCCATAAGAAAAGACCTATCCTGACAAAAGTCTTACAAAACTTAGCCATTAGCCCTCACCTGCTGTGTTTTTGTTTTTAAAAGCACATACAGTATTTAGGATATTGCAGATTTATGCAGTAAAGCTGTATCATGTTAGAGTTCACACACTTGCACATATAAAAGCCGGGCTTAAAGCTGCCCTTTGGCTACTCACTCATCGTTGAGGCCGCAGCGTCGGCTGGTGGGGTTGCCGAATTTAGTGAGTGTGTCAGTGACCTCACGGTACAGCTTGTCAGCAAGGGCTCTTGGGACGCCATCCCAGGCCAAAATGAGGATGATGATGACGGCATTGGCACAGTGGTGACCAGCACGATGACGCACCAGACATAGCAGCTTTTCCTTCTCACTGCCACGACGGATCACCTGTTAGGACACAGAGCTCATCGTTATGTCAGCTCTAATGCAGTTCGTTCTGCAGTTACTTTTATTGACCAGCAGAGGTCCAAACCATACCAATTAACTTTACATACCGGTACAATAAACTGACTTTTACAAACGGTATGACACCTCTATATATATGTGGTTTGCTTTGGTGGTTGAATAAAGCTCAATAAAGCCCCCCCCCTCTCCCCTCATCCTCCCTCCCTCATTGGGATAGTTGTTTTCAATCCATAAAGTCATTAGCAAAATGTGTCAGGACCCACACTGAAGAGAAGGCCAGACAGCTGCTAGAAAGGGAGACCTCCTACTGACTTACCCACTGAGGACTTCCCTGTGTGTCTCCCCTGGACCCCTCATTACACAAAAACACACTCATGCTGCATAAATCACTTTCTGATTGGCTGTTGGACAAACAATCACAAACATCCATCTCTCCCTTGTTTTCACGCTTTCACTTGAATTCGGTACCAAATGAGTTGCTGACAGACTGAAAAAAGGTGTGGAAGTCTGAAACCTTTTTTTGTGTGGGCCATTCCTACCAGTTATATTCATGATTATCTGAGTGTTCTCTAGTATCTGGTGCATGTTCTGTGATTCTACTTACCCACTTGGCTATAGGACACCCATGTGAGCTCTTCCCCTCTTTGCCTGTATACACCACCTTCTCTATTCGGACGGCTTCCCCCTTCTCTCCATACCTAGACAGAGAAAGATAAACAATGTTGTCACTTTAGGATACATCTGCTTGGTGACTGCCAATGGTACCATACTGCAATAGCTGCAGACAGCACACGATCACTTTCTAACAGCTCTATTGGAACTATCAATGGGAGCGCAGTCAGCCTTCCACCATAGATGGGCCAAACTCAGCGATGCGGCCTGGAGGGGAGTGTGTGTTCACAAGGCTCTGCTGAGATTCACACAAGCACGGCAGAGTAAACCACAACCCACCAACTTCTGCACAACACCAGCCACAAGTCCTAGTGTTTGAGATGCCTTTCTGCTGGGGTTTATGACATGCAACTGCATGTATAAGGGTATTACTGCAGTAGGTATAAGGGTATTACTGCAGTAGGTGCAGACGGACAGGAGGTCAGGGGTTGCACAGGGACGCAGGCAGGTCATCAGATCTTGTCACATGTCTGGTCACACCTCATATCAGCTTCCCCAAGCAGCTTGATACCTGCCATTGTGAAAACGTCCGTCCTGAGCAGATTTAGCCTGACAGTGAGCACATGAAGCTCCCCATCAATGGGAGTCACTCTGACATAGCCGAGAGAGTAATGTCAGGGTGACACGGCTCTCTGAGGCCACAGGAGTGGCCTGCTAGGGTCAGAGGTGGGTCAAAGGTCATCTTGAGACTATGGGGTCTTAACATATTACGTCATCTCTCAAACAACAAAAAGGAGGAACTGGTGTAACACACCATCCCTACTTGCACTCGGAGAACTAATGGTTTATTGGTCCAACGGACATTTACCTACTCAGAAGAGTTGCTCAATGTTTTCGTTTACAGAAAATAACCAAAGTTTAGTGGCTTGGTTTGGTGATTACCAAATCTAATCACTGATTAGATTACAATCCTGGTAGTCAATGATAAATGTCACTTTTTATTTTGTTTGTACACACACATATATATATATATATATATATATATATATATATATATATACAATGAATATAATGAAAAGAAGGTAGCTGCACACCATCTTGGCTCGCACAAAACATCTTAAATGCAACACTTTGTACCCCTCAGACCTAAAGAAGACTTAGTAGGAGTCAAAGATGGTGTGCGAGCCACCCTCTTTTTATTCTTTTCATTACCTGGTTTATAAAACCATGATCCATTTTTTTATTTTTAATTTGACTCAGTTTATTAGTAACTCAATTTGAGGTATGAAACAGAACGGATCAATATTTTAGTGTTTGAATTTGCACATAAAACATTCAATTGCTTCCATCCTTTTGTTTTCCTCTTTTCCTCTTTGTGCTTCTCTACAGTTTGATATCCTCTCCTTCCTCCCTTCCTCTTCCTCTCATTCTCAACTGTCATCTGGTGTTAGTCCAGTGCTTCTTGCTCAGCCTGTGATATGCTGATGATGCTCATATTTCCTGTTCTTCCTGCTAGACTCTGGGTCACAGATTCCCCAAGGACAAATGAGAAGAGAAGAGAAGAGAAGAGAAGAGAAGAGAAGAGAAGAGAAGAGAAGAGAAGAGAAGAGAAGAGAAGAGAAGAGAAGAGAAGAGAAGAG
>JBAMIG010000012.1:21694170-21723619 GCA_037177335.1 Kiunga ballochi | reverse complement strand
GTGTGTGTGTGTGTGTGTGTGTGTGTGTGTGTGTTGGGTAAATCATTGATTTAAACTGCATGTGTTTTACATGGAATTTTAATTCAAGCGCACTGTTGTCTGATACAATGTTGCAAAAGATGTGTGTGAATAAGCTTTAGTATTAAGACTTGCTGCCATCTAAGCTGTGCTCTCATTTAAAAACACTATTTCTGTTTCTGTAGCTGCTGTCTGCTTGCTGTGCTTCCTCACGGGAACAGATAAGCTCTAAATCAGGGCTTTAAACTTCATACACAGTTTTTTCAGACTAAATAAAATAAGATTTAAAGTTCTTGTTAGCATCTCCAAGAACACTGAGTTTTTTATTATTCATTTAGGAGACTGAGTTCATTAACAATTACCTAGAGAATCTGCTAACGTCAGCAATAATTTACTTTACTGAGTCATGAATTAATGACTTCAAGGACATAGAGATGATACAATGTAATAGCATGCGTGTAAAAGACAACAAAAAAGTTCATTTAAACTAATTTAATCTTTTTCTCAAATGCTTAAAAAGCTACTTTTGGTATATTAATTTCAATGTGCAACCTACTCTGATGTAATAACACACCCTAAGCAGGGTGCAAACCAAACTGCAAGACCAAAGCACTCTCTGTCTGTCTGTCTGTCTCTCTCTCTCTCTCTTTAACAAAGGCAGCGATTTTCTTGCCTGCCAGACCCAAATGCACACAAAAGGCTCCTTCTGCCACCACTGCTTTTGTTCCTGCCTGTTGCCCTCATTGCTTCATGTTGTTGCAGTCTGCATGCTCGCAGCCACAAGCCCTGGCAACACATGCATTCTTAGACACACAACAAATACTATAAAGAGCGATGGGGCTAGGGTGGACGATGGGGGGGGTCTGTGAAGATCAAAAGTAAGAAACAGCAGTGACCCTCTCTGAATTAGGACACTTTAGAATAACTTCTCTTGATTCACTGAAATTCTGCTTTACACACAGATCAGTGGATAATATGTGAGGGCAGTAGTATTAAGCATGCTCATACTGATGGAGTGACTTACCCACACATGTACAGGTTGGGAACTCTGACTGTAAATCCTTGGAAGGAGTATCAAGCAAGTTCTTGGTGGGGGTGTCCAGGTAGCGTAATGGGGAGTCTAGGAAGCCTCGAAGAGATGGAGAACAGGGTAGACCATCCTTAGTCGGGGTGTCCTCCTCTGAATAGCATGTGGTGGAGAGTACTGCTATATCCCCCGAAGCTTCAAACTTCATACGTTTAGGTAGTGGAGAGCATGGTGTGGAAAATGCATTCTGTAACATCCTGGCCTGCTGCTGCTTGTCCAAAGCAGCCTCCTGATGCAGAGACATGTCAACAGGTTGCCCGTGTTGTGTTTCCATTGGACTCTCAGTAGATGCCTGGCTCATGATTGCTTCACTTTGGGTGCCTGACTCATGGTTGTTGACTTCCACCTTCTGATCATCTGAATGGGGTGTGGAATTGGCTTGAGTGGAAGGAACTGTGAGAACTGAGGTGTGGGAATTGAGGTCCTGAGGACTGATTAGGGATTCATTTCCTGCTTTTGGGGTTGTAGTAGTGGTCTCCGCCTCAGGCTGAGTGGTAGACGCATCTGGAACCGAATCTCCAAATTCAGCCTCAAACTGGCGGATCAGTTCTTCGTACTTGGGATCTATATTGATGAGATTCTGTAATTGTGAAGTGCTGGATGGAGCTAGGGAGGTGGTAGGTGTGGTAGTGCTGGTGTTACTAGAAGTTAGACTGTCTGGTCCTTCTGATTTGTCGGGGGCTGCAGGAGCCACAGGTGGAGACAGAGGACCCGTGAGAGCTGGAGTGTTTTCTAGCAAAACAGAATCAGTGGAAGTGGGAGTCATTGAGGTGTTGGAAATGGATACCTGAGATTGGGCCAGGGCAGAAAGGCCTGCTGCAGCGGCCTGAGTGGAATTACTGTTGAGGGGAAGGGATGGGAGAGTGCATGCTTGCAGGCTGTTCAGAACTGGAACTCTGTCTATTGAATGGATGGATGGTTTTTGTACGGAGATCTGACTCTGAGGCAGGAAGATTGGCATGGAGGCTTTCTGCTTGGTCTTCTTGATGATTATCTGTTTAGGCTTAGGGAGAGGAAGACCTATAGACATCCCACTTATAACTTTCATGACGGGAGATCCCTGGCTGCTTTTTTTCTTCTTGGTTTCCTTGGGTTCCTGTTTGATTGGTAGATGTGACAAACCTCCTGCTTCAATCTGCGGCCACCATTTCTTCAAGTTTTGACAAGCTAGAGGTGCACGTGGGCCAGCTGCTCCAAAGCCAGAGGGGTGGGTAGAGAAGAGGTTCCTCTTGTAGTGAAGATGTTGCTGCAAAGCTGCCTGAGTGGAGTGGCTGATGGCTGCTTGACCAGGAGACATGGGATTAAAAGGGTAGGGCTGGCCCTGCTGTTGGCCATTGGACATGCCATAATGTCCCATGGAGGCAGTGTGATGATAATGCTCACCAGAGTCTGGTTCTTCCTTTATCCTGGGTACTGCTGGGCTTCCCTGGCCTTGAATACTCCCATTCTGGTTCAAACTGTGCTGCTGTACAACTGGAAGTTTAAAAAGGGAATTGCTGAACTTGCCACTGGTGTCACCAAGCAGCTGTTTAAGCTCCGACATTGGGTTGGACTCTTTATGAGCTGTAGTGACAAAGCGAGACTGGGGCTCAGACTTTATATACATCCATGGATTCTTTTGTTCAGAACCTCTGCCTGAGTTCTGCTGCCACTGCTGGAGATCAGGACTGTATCCTGGAGGTTTTCCCTGACCTGGGAAAGTAGAGGTAGAGGATGGGTGAGGGGTAACATGAGGTGAATGGCCCTGGGACTGGGGTCTATGATGTTCACATGATGCTGCTGAAGCCTGCTGGTTTGTGTGCAGTCCTGGAGGAACAGACTGTGAGCGTGGAGATGAGTTGCTGCTTGGAGAAGATGGGATCAAGCCAGGTGTAATGTTTGGTATATTTTGGTGATTATGGAGGTTATTTTTAAATGTGAGTTGACCTGGAGAAGGGACACCTTGAGGACTGGTGCCAGATAATTGCGTCAGGGCATCTATGGCAATGGCTGTCTGAAGACTGATGTTCTTTTCCTTAGCAATGGAAAGCACCTGGGGAGAGCAAGGAATAGGGGGTTTGGAGCAGGGCACTTGGTCTGGGGGAGGGTGTTGATTTACCTCTTGCTGCTGAGAACATGAAGAAGACTCATGATGACCACCATTCACCTGTTGGAAGGTCTGAGGGTGTTGTTGCAAATGGGGTTGCTGCAAGTGCATGGTACCATCAACTATTTTGCGGGAGCTCTGACCCCCTCTGGTCGCTAATGTAATCTTCTTCTCCAACCACTCAAGGTAGTCTGGACAGTCAGGCCCATCACAGTTGCAGTTAGGGGGCTTGTGGCCATGTTTGGCTTGGCTCAGTGCTGTTTTTAGGGTTTCAAGGTCCTCTAGAAGTTGACAGCTTTTATCAGGAGCTGCTGAAGTGAGTTTGGAACAATCTCCACTAGCACCTGTCTCCTGGATGAACTTCTCATACAGCTGGGCTGTATTAAGTTGAATGCGGTTGCAAGAAGAAGAAGAGGAAGGTGGCAAGGAGCCAGCAATAGCACAAAAAGCCACCAGGTTGTGAGCATCCTCCATGTTTGCGTGGTGGAAAGGTTCAGAGGGGGTTGTATCACCGTTGCTGCTCCAACATGGCTGCTCTTGCTGGGTGTCACTGACCTTTCCTTGTCCTGGCACCCAACATTGCCTTGGAGGCACACTTCCTGCTCTCTGCTGTTCTGTTTCCATAGATGCCTCATCATCATTAGGGTAGGGGTTCACCCCATTGGCCAGCTCCAGGCTCAGCTCGCCTTCCTGGAGGCGGTCATGTGACCCAATTTCCATCTGGCCTCCACTTCTGGGGCCATCCACTGAAGTGACTTTGTGAACACTCTGAAACATAAAAGGCACATGGTTAGTAAAGCTGTAAAATTAAATATATAAAATTGGTGCTAGACAACATTATGTCAACAGGACACTGAATTATCACTTTGCTTATAATGTTAATAGAGGGACAACCATCTAATAAAGGGCTCCACTTCCCCAGAGTTTCGCTCCAACCTCTCACTCATATATGCAGTAGCATAGCTTCCTTCAGGGTCTGATCAATAAAACTAATGAAAATTGACTAAAATATTCCAGTATTTGGTACAGTAATCTCACGACAGACAAACATTTAGTCAGATGTGTGCAACATTATAAAGCAGTTACACAGTTTATAAATGGTTGCACTGCACATTAGTTAGACTATGCAAAGCAGGATACTGGGGTAAAGCCACATCACCAATGGTGTTAGATACTCATGTGTGTTACAAGTGGGACAGTAAATACATTTAATGTTTATATAATTTATCGCTTAAAATTTCTGAAAGTGGGATCAAGGAATAAACAGGACAACAATATTAAATATTAAAATTTTTTATTTGTTTAACACAAGATAAGAATGTATATCAGATCAATTGGGTCTTTCTAATTTCACTAAGACATACATTACATTCCTGCAATGCCAACAAAATGAGTCTATGCAAGTCATGTATTTATAAATATTTTTATTCACAGATCAGAATGTGTGTATATATATATAATTCCAAATTAAATGTTATTTTAAGCCCAAAGTTTAGACCTTAATCCCTCAATTTCTCTGTTGTTACAATAATCCAATAATACAACACATGGTAATAAAAAGATTTCATGAGAACAAAAACTGTTTTAAAAAGTACATTATTCAAAAAGAAGTACTTTTGTTAAAGTAAAGCCTTTGTTAAAGAGTAAAGGAATGAATTGTCTGGCCATAACATGGTGTTCAAACATTAGTTATCTGCTCATGGAGAATATATATATATAAGTTTTTAGTCATTCATTACAAGACTGGGATTATGCTTGATGCTTCCAGCAGATAAACTCAATTTGAAAGATCTAAACTAACAAAACTTTTCATAGCTGTGTAGGAGAAATGTGGGCTGAATTGTGGGTGGTGATTTTAGGGTTAGAAACATGTTAAATAGTATTCAAGCTCAGTTAAGTGGAGGAAGATGACTGTTTATCTGTTTTACTGGGAAGAAAACCAGTTCAGCTGGTTTCAATGCCTTTCTAGGGGTAGCAGTAAATGTTAGCTGATCAGTGTATACAAATACAAGTACAAGACCAGTGTGGCCACATATTTCACTTCCTCTCTGTGTAACAAAAAAAGTACACTGAAATTTGCAAAGGGGACTGCATTTGTTATAATGACTTAAATATAACACAGAAAAAACCAGTATAGTAGGTTAAAAAGCAACATGACTTATAGCTCTTCTTTTAAAATGTTTCCACCTAACAATGAACCCAGTCCAAGTTTGCTTCTTGTTGATTATAATTACATGACTTTAGAGGGAAGGCAAACAAAGATAATCCAAGGACAGGCTCAGGAATCATTGACAGAGTTCATGTTGTGGCTGACCTGTGTGTTCAAACATGCTCTATGGTTCCTGAGCAAGGAAAACAATGGCAGTCCCTATGAAAATACACTTTAGTCCCATAAAAGCCCACTGTACCATGTTAATATTTAGTATTAGTCAGGTACCATCAGACAACAAGCTGTGTGTTTTAATACAACAAACATGTTTAAAACAACTCTTATGCATTGATATTGTTGCAAGATAAAGGTTTCCCTGCTAGAAGACATGTCATGACCCAAACTTTGTTATTTTTACATATTTACACACAAACTAACCAAAAATCATCTGGTTATAAATACATATGAAGTAGCTCCAATTTGAAAGAGGTGAGAATGGCTCTAGCCATCATGTCCAGCCACTAAGATGGCTGCAGTGCAAGGATTTCGTTGTAAAAGTGAGTCTGACGTCCATCTCCACTATCATTTGAATATTATTGAAGTAAGCCTTTGAAGTGGCTAATTACTGGAAAGGCAGTAGGCTCTAGTTTTTTTGAGTCCACCTTCTGTGCTGGGTGTCTACTGGTTGTTGTGATGTCCCAGATGGGCTGCCAATGCTTTTGGCGAGAAGTACAGAGGCGTTTTAGGAATGATTCGAAGAGGGCAGCAAACAGCCGGCATGTAATACGTGAGAGGGCCCATGTCTGTACTATCAGCGGCATCAGATTGGAAAGAGGAGGGGGGGGGGGGGTGTTAGCAGCAGTGTGTGGCAGTTATGAGAACTGCAGTGTGTTGAAACCGGGTGACTGCAACACTGCACTACCCAACAACCCACAATCGTGAAACACCAGTGCGACTAATACTCTCCTTTCCTCTTTTTGTCTTGGTTGCGCAAACAAAACATACACAGGACACACGTGGGTTTAAATGATCTTAATCTGGGTGTTCACAACAAACTGACGTTACCTCACCTCATGTGAAACACCTCACTGACTTCTTCAAAGTGGAAATATTACTCTGACAACTGCAGCACGTTATACCTGCGTCGGTGCCTTTGGCTCTAAAACCACGTGTTTTACCAAATATTTACACCATGACAGAGCCGGCAATCTTTGTCTTATCTTGAACCAAGCTACCCTGTTTCATACCTAAACACACTTGCCTTGACTTGACCCACACTGCAAAGTATTCCCAAACATATAAACCCATCTAACCAGATCCGATCTGGAAAAACCTGGTGGACTAGACAGTCTAGGAGCCCTTTAAACGAGGCAGCCTTTCCAGGTTTCTCTGAGAGGACACAAAGTCCAGCTCAACACTGACACTGCACAAAATTTTTTTTAAATCTGGAGGGGGGAGACAAAGCATCAAAGGATGGTGGAGTTGGCGCTGAGGGGGTTAAAGGCAGCTTATGAATAGACAGCTGAACCTAAATCCCACAAATACAACACCACCCCGTCCCATCCTCCCTCTCGTCCACCTCCTTCTCCCCCCACCCCTTCCTCTGCTGCCGTGACGAGCAGGAACATGAAGCAAAGAACCTGACAATATTAAGCCGGCTGAGACCCTCGAGGATCGGCGACGCATACTTACGCCGTCTTAGACGTCCAGACGGAGCTGCCAGTCGGAAAGCAGAGAGCAGAAGAGGAGACGGAGAGGAGCATGAGACTTGCTTGCCGGCACAGCGGTCCACAAGCAGTCCAGCCTGGTTGGATAGTATTCCTTTTTATTTCTTCCCGTCTGTGCAGCGCACAGGCACAGCAAGCACGGAAACACGCATGCATACACTCATGCATGTACACATCGCCTGCCAAGCACACACTACACACTTCCCCCCGGAACAACACACACGTTTCTCATTCTCTTGACTCCTCTTATAACCAATGCTTTCTGTTCTCTCCTTTTTCCTTTCTCATTATCTGTCTGCTCCTCCCTTCCCTTTTTCAATATCCTCTTTCTTTCTCTTGACTACACATGCAGTTGGCTTCTCCTCACTGCCCCCACCTTTCCTCCTCTCTCTCTCTCTTTCCTTCCCTCCATTTCCCTCCCTCTCATGCAGCCTCCCCCTCCATCTCCTCTTCTCTCTCTCTTCTGTGTGTGCAGAGCGAGAGGCCATTATCTGAGCCACAGCGGGCACGTACGATGGAATGGAGGAGTGTGCAGAGAGCAGAAACAGAGAGAGCAGTGGGGGATAGTCGCTAGCAGCAGCAGCCTAGGAAACAGCTCAGTGCAGCAGAGCTCTTACCAATGAGAAAACCTCTCTCCGACTATATCCACACCCTTTCAGCTCTACTTGCTCTGCTGCATTCGATGACGTTGCGTACCAGGCTGTAGGTATGTTTTATTTGTATCTGCACAAACCCAAAACTAATAATTATATGACAGAACCTCTCTGCTTTCAGCTGCAGAGGCGAAACAGCTGCAGCTAAAAGAATAGCCAATCTCCACTCACAATCACATTCGCAGACAAAACCAAAAGGGAGAAGAGACTAAAATACTCCTTTAATGATTTTTTTTTTGTTCTCCGCAAATGCGTCCTTTTCTATTTTTGGAATCCTATTTCTTGTTTCTACATCTCGATTTGACTCAGACCTGGGCCGAAGGTGACGCCGCGGACAATGGTTCCTCAACCTCCATTTCTTACCGGAGTCCACTCTCCTATCACTTTCCCATATCTCGCTCCAAATACAACAGGCTTACACCTGTGAGCGATAGCAGACCCTTTTCCAAGCCCACATGCTCAGAGCTGGTAGATGAAGAAGCCGGTTTGCTGACGTATCCGTTGGCCTATCTTCAAAGATCAAAAAGATGAAACTGAGCTGCGAGGTTTCTGACTTCACGTCTTCTTAAAGCATTCATCACAATTCCATCGTGCCAAACGGCCCCTCTACAAACGGGATATAAGACCGATATGTGGTGATCATGCAAAGACTATTACTGTCTATTTTAATGGGCAAAGGACAGGGAGGAGCGGATGACAACCTGACAACGATGAGGAGGAGGAAACAGAAGATGATGCGGCATCGAGGAAGATGATTGAGATGGCAGAAAGTTGTTTTTAGACTGATTCTGTAACAGGAGAGCACCGACGGAAGGTCAGCAGCTTGACGCCGAACGAAAACGGCAACATCCAGGATCGACCCATCGGAGTTGTGTTCAGTGACAACACGGAGCTTCTCTCCTCGCCTGTCCGCCAGCCTACAGCAACTCCCTCTTGCTATTTTCTGCTCACCATTGCTCTGCCTTGGCGTAACTGCCATTATCGTCGGGATCAGTGTAGGATGTTTCCTCTCTGCCACTTGCTGGCCGACCAGCTTTTGTGGTCCTCTCTTTTCTCCTACATTACTGGAGTTTTGAAGCAGATTCAACCAGGAGGAAAAGGAGGAGGAGGAGAGTGGAGGGAACATGGCAGTCTTCCCCATGCAGATCACTGCGAGCTCCTGCGCGGCGTTCTTCTCATTACCGAGCATATGTCGACCACACAGTAGTACGGTCGGATTAACTTCAGTAACCTGTCCCTGCTTTGCTTACTTTGGCTTCCTCTGTTTCCTTTGGTCTCCCTCGATCTCTCATTTTCTCAGGCTTTTTCATTCTGCCTCCCTTCTCTCATTTTTCTCCTCCGTTTTGTTTCCTGAGCCTTTTTCTCCTTAGGGTAGCTTATTGCAATACTGCCCCAACGCCTTCTGACGCGCTCGCTCTAAATTCTACAATGTCTGCCTTGCTGTTACCACAGGTTTTCGCATATATGCACACACACATGCACACACACAAACACACCCAGATGAGCGTCAATCTCAAAGAGAAACGCGGTGCCGACAAAACTGTTTAAAGGAAGGAGAAGAGAAGTAGAGGACTGGGTCATGTGACCCAGGAAGCGCCAATGAACGAGAGCGAGAGCAGTGAGCAGGAGAGGAAGGAAACACAAGCACCGATCCGATGACGTACCAGCATCGTCATCGCCAGTGTTTCCCACCAAGACACCTGCTTCCACCACTGGGTGGGCACACGTGACATCGGACACATGCCTACTCTTTATTATCGCCAACTCCACACACCAACGGACACTTGAATACACGCTTCTTTATTTCAGTTGACTGGCTTGCGCTCCACACACTCCCCCAGCTGCAGTGACACAGCGTTTCTGAGTAAAGACTCGACTTAACCCCTAAATCGCATGCTCTCCACACACACTACCTCACTTCCACTGAATAAAGTGGGTTTTTCTTTAGCTCTCAGCTCTGGTACGTTTCTTAGTTTGTGGAAAATTCATGCGAAAATAGTAAACCGTAACATTTGGCAAATAAGCCGGAGAGAGGCTGGAATGGGTTTTTAACAAAGATAGGAATGTAAACGGATAAATATAGAACCATGACACAGATGCACACAAAGCAAAGACAGCAGATATGACATTATTTTTTTGTCTGCAGTTCCAGTAAAGATGACTAGATTCAAACTCACAATCTCAGGGATGATTTATGATCATTAGCAAGTAGCAGAATCCCTTCACATGAATCCTTACCCAAAGTTTCTGATGTTTATTAAGTTTAGTTTTTTTCTTTTTTTCTATCTTAAAGAAGAAACTTGAGTCTAAAGTGGAGGACCAAAGGCAGCACCAGTTTTTGTTTCTGCGAGAACAACATCTCAATGTTTCCTTTCCCTACTCATTCAAAGCATGGCAAACCGACACAAGCAGCATTGTAAATAAAGCCTGTCTACAGGATTTCACATCAAATGACGTCTAGGGAATTTACATGAGGGCATCAAAGCTCTCAAAAACTTGGGGAAAATGAAAATAGACTTACGGTAAATCTGCTGTAACCCGGCATTGAGAGAAAGAGCAAGAAGAAGGTACAACAACGGCTCCTAATCTTCCTCCGATCACTTCATCTCACATTTAAAGTCAAATTATCATCCAAATGAGTTGTCCCACGCCCTCGTTTCTGTTTCTCTCCATCTCTCTCACTCCTCTGCCTCGTGCTCGCTGTTTCTCAGCAGCACGGAGGAAAGGTTTTGCTTGTAGGAGGGATGACTGACAACAAAAGTCCATCCTCAGCGTTGTGTGTTGAGTTGCCTCACATATGACTAAACCTGAGTCATCTTTTTCTTCCCTTCTCAACAAAGTCCTGACATAAAACCCTAACGTACCGAAACCAGCTTCTGAAATTTCACCCGCTCATCACTTAGCTGGAAATCTGTGTTTATGAAACAAACAAGAGGCAACAAAGAACAATTTGTCCTTTTAAAAAAGGATTCCAGTGTTACTGAAATGAATTAGCAGCTAACAGAAACATATCTGTAATGCCATGATGGAAGAGGTGGAGTATCCTTTACCCTCCACCCATCTCATCCTGTCATGTGATGATTTCCTTTCCTCCACCAATTCCACCTTTTAGTTCTGCTCTCTGCCCTCCCGTACACATTTCCCTGTGGTGTCGTATCAAGGTCATGTGATCTAACAACCCCTTTCATTTGCTCTTTATCTCCAACTTTCTCCCACACAAACACATAGCATGTGGCCATCTTTCCCTGTGCTCGTCCCCTGATAAACAGACAAACATTTGCAAATACAGGAACCCCGTGTAAACAAACGCAGACGTGAGCTGTAATGATTTGTCCTTGTGCATTCATTGAACTGTAGAGTGCACACATTCATGGATTGTTCACTGAGGGTCACTGGGTTTATATGCGTGTGGGAGGGCACAGTAGGTCTGCACAAAGTCCATCAACATGACTGAACAAAGGACATATATGTTAACATGATCATAGTCTGTCTTTTGGTCCTCCATTTTGTCCATCTCTCTGTCTTTGTCTTTGCAGGACCCAGTTGGAGTATGGTTCAAGGTGTGTTTTGGGTGTGATTGTAGTACTGGGTGCAGGGTATCAGGTCTGAGTCATATCTCCTGTCATTTGGCACGTGCAAGTCGGCATGAATCGCTCAGCTGGGGTAAGCCTGCCCCCTCCCTGCTTCCACCGTTTTCACCCTCCACTTCTCCAAACCTCTTCGCTACTCCTCACAAAGAGAAAGGGAGGAGTGGTTTGAGAGAGAAGAGGAAAAAATGGAAAGGTGGTGATAGGCGGGACGCTGGTGGGGTGGAGCCACAAAAATAATGAGGAAGAGATGGCGTTTGGGCCATGAGGGGGGGTATTTTAAGAGGCAGTTCTTTGTGTTTGTGGTTTGAGAAATGAAAAGAAGGAATAGAATTTACTCAATATACCAAACAGCCTCTGATAAGAAATGTTTTGTCTGAAACAAAGAGATCTGAATATGTCAGAAGGGATGGTGGAGGTAAAAAGGCTTCACACAGCTTGCCACTACCTGCCAGCCTGATTTCAATCAGATCTAAGTGGGTGAAGAAGGTTGAACATGGCGGCCTGGGATGCTGGGGGGTGCTTTTTGGAGGGAAATAATATTTAGGTTTCTCAAAGAAAAGACTGAAAGCAACAAAATGCCCCCTCTGCCCTGCACAGTGGCTGGATGCCAGTTTTGTCTCTGGACTGGGGCTAAGATTAGCTTCCCATATGTCAGAGTTGGACTTAAAGGGCCAGTACGCTACAATGCCCACAATGCACATACTTAAAGGCATAATGTAGATTTCTTTCTTTAAAATTAGCCTGATAAGTCCCAGGTTCACACTGATAATGGCAGAATGAAATGTTTGAGTGTATTTGAGTTAAAATTATCAGAATATAATCCTTAAACATTTGCAGGGAAAAGCCTCTTCAAAATGAATTTAAATACACTTCACACCACATTTAAAAGACTGGGTTTCAGTAGTAAGCATTCAAAGCTTTAACAGCTGTTGTGCTGCATTACGTAAAACCCGGCGGTGTCGAGCAGCAGAGGGATTCAGGATTTGTATAAACTGTGTGCCCAGTGGGAGCAGCAGAGCAGCAGCCAGAGAAGTGAGAGTTAAAGAGCCGGAGCAACAGCTGAGGGATCCACCTCTTTTCTTTCCATTCATTTTTTATTAACTGCGGCATCAGGCGGCCGACATTCTCCCTGTGCAGCACAGCCACCACAAAAAGTACCAACAACCATGGTGCCACACAACATACCCACCCAGCTGCAGGACTCGGCATTGCTTCAGTCCGGCTATGGTCGTCGTTCATGCAGTGTGGACATCTGCTACCAATATAATATGTAAAAACTACTGATGAAAGTGCGTGGAAATGTCACGCAGTACAAGATATGCAGCACATGATATTTTCAATGGAAGGCACAAAATAAATGTCACCTGAAAAGCTCTAATCTGTTTGTCTGGAGCTTCTCTCCAGCTACAAAGCATGTCTTCCATGCAAGCTTAAACAGGTAGATGTGTAGAGTCAGCTGTTTGGCTGCAGGTAGCACACCTTGGACACCAGCTTTAACTTTACATTATTTATACTTTTGGAAGGTTTTGCAAACAATTTAAGGAAACATGAGCTGAGAATTTTTAAGCTTTTGATCCATTTTAAACTCTTTTCTTCTTCGTACTCAAAATGAAGACAACACAACTTAAAAGAGCAAAAGAAAAAGCCAGTATTGAACAAACCAAAGTCTCCGCACTGCTCTCACAACAGATGACTTGTTGTGTGTCTGTGTGTGTGTGTAGCCGGGCTGAATGAGTGGAAAATTTACATCAAATGCTGACACTGAAATGAAAAGGTGATGTCAAACCCTCCACTTCCTGAATCTGTATACAACAACACGCATACACACATGTGCTGCTGGCTAGTTGGTCATGTGACCAACCTTGAATGCTGGGCTAAAATTAAAACCGTGATGTCATCAGACATTCAGCGTTGCCACGGAAACTAGGTCAGCGTTAACCCTTTGCGAGCGAGGTCGGGGATTCCACGCGCAAAAAGACAAACGTGATTAGGAAGGAGTCCATCTGCCACCTCGCCGGAGTCATCGCCGGGATGAAGGCTTCTTCCTCTGCTGCTGACTCTGTCTCACCTGTGTGAAGTTTGTCTCATGTTTAAAGGAGGAAATCCTGGGCATGGGCGCGGAAAAAAAAAAACACGCAAGTCTGTCTGTTTTGTAACCTGTTGTGGTAACTTCTCAAAGAGAGCTTAGTTTCCTGAACAGCAAAGACGACTTTGCTGCAACACTGAATTAAAGCACCTCGGTGCATTGATGCAGTCGCATTTAAACCGTCTAAATGAGCGTCCTCGGCTTGTACGGGTGTTTACCGTGCATAAGCAGGGAAATATTTGTGTAAGAAACAGATCCTGATGAGATGAGCTCTCCTTTTAGGACGCTTATAGCAACCTTTCCCAAACAGCAGGAGACATAGCAGAGAGGACACATAGATGACTTTGTTTCCATTAAACCAGATGGCTGTATATGCTTGTAGATAAAGGAGCTTTCTACATAAGGATGGGATTAAAGCTGGCTTAGAGATAAGTATGCTGGTCAAAGAACAGCTCGTTTATGACATTTTATACGGACAGAGTAGCCTACTATTCCTCAGTATAGACAATACTTCATATAACTAGTGATGCTGGTGAATGGGAGATGTTGTAACTCCTACCTGTTAGAAACCATTTCTGTTTTTTTGATAGGATGTCACATGATTCCTTTGCTTCTTTCAACGCACCTCTCGGTGAGGCTTTGCCACCTATCCTCCACATAAACAAACGAGCGTGGCCTGACGCAACATGCCAAAGAACAGCAGCTCTCCGCGGCTGCAGGTTACTACGCCCAACAATCAGACGCGTACGCATGCGTGACCCACTAACTTTTACTCCCTTTACCTCATTTGACTCCAGAATCGAGGAGGAGCAGGACAGCCCCCCCTCCCCGGCTCCTGAGCCAGGCATGCAGGGTTCCTCCTCTTGCTCCTCCTCCCTCCTCCTTTCCCTGGTCTCTTGTATCTCCACACGCTTGGGTCTGGCACCAATCCGCGGGCAGCGTGGGACAATTTAAACTGTGGATGCCGACGCTTCATCACAGAAGCGCTTAGCTATCCACGACTTGGAGGAAAAAGTCGTAGTAACTCCGGTTAAAAGCGTGACATTTGGTTACGGGGGTGTAAGGTACCTGTACCGCATCTAGCGGTGATATCAGGGCTAAAATAATGAGCTCATGCAGGCGCCGCCAAGCACAGCAAACGGGTAAATGACACACTGGCAGCAAAGCCAGGACAATCATAGCTTTGTCTGCATGATGGTTAGCAATCCTTTCGTGCTAATACACACACAAACAACCGAAATTATGATACACACACACACACACACACACACAGATGAGGAACCAGTCACTGTGTTGACTAAGCTTTTACACCATGTGAGATGAATCTAAAGTTAAAAAAAAACAGCAATATGAGAGGAGATTATGTACATGTGACAAGATATAGCAGACACACACACACACACTCACACAACAGAAACACAAACCCGATGACCTCTCTTACCTCTGCTGCTAGTTCAGGGTGTCCCAAGCAGCCTCGACTTGTTTCTTCAAAGTTTTCCACCTTTATAGCCATGCAATGGAGCAGGAGTTGGGGGGGGAGAAGGAGGCAGAGAGGGAGGGGAGGGGAAAAGAATAACAATCAATACAACAATGCGACAAGGGCCTGTTCAATGAAACTCTCCCTCCTCTGCTGTGGGAGCTTTTATTAATGCCCGAATGTACGCCGTGCAGCTTCATCTCTCCTCATCGTTTCTGTCACCTTCAGAAAGCATGGCGGTGTCTCTCCTGTGATGTTCGCTATCACAGGGAAGCCGGCTCTTTGGTGCTGGGACAGCGGATGTGGTTGCATTTCCCTCACAGCATTATGTAATGTCTCCATCCCGACCCAGTTCACAAGTCAGCATTAACCTCTTTTTTTTTCTTTGTTTAGCAAAACACGAATAAGTGTCAGTGGACCAGATGGAAATGGCTCATAGACGAGCATGTTATTTTTTGTACAGCATGCCCCCCACCCACCACCCCTCACCCTCCTCAGCCACCCTCCTATCTTCATGGCCGTGGCTGTCTTAGTGTTAAATGATGTGTTTTGTCTCGAGCTACTCCTCTGTCCCGCCAGCCTCCGCACTGACACACACATATACACACAAATACACACGCACACACACACAACCCTCCCCCTCCAAAACTCCATCCTCCCCCCTCACCCACCCATCCATCCTAAAATAGTCTGGAGTGGTGAATATTTACCCTCCAAGCCTCAGAGCTGCCTCGGTTCGTACTCCACCGTCCGCTGACCGAATCCCCATCAGAAGACTCGGATCCCTCTCGTCATCACCTCTCTCCCTCCGTCCCTTTCTTCTCTTTCTGTGTCTCCCCACTCGTCCCTTCTCAGTCTCTCTCTCTCTCGTCTGTGTTTCAGCAGCCCATTCAGGAAGCCATCTTGTGTTTTTAATCTGGTTTTACATTAGCCCTCGTACGCACATTCTCTTTCTCTCTCGCGCTTGCTCTCTCGTGCTTACCCCCCCTCCCTCCCTCTCTCTCTCTCTCTCTCTCTCTCGCTCGTTTGCCAATTGGCCTACCACACACACACACACACTCTTACGCTCACATCTACAAGTTTTTTATGTGTCACCGCTTTCACTACTTCCTCTGATTCAGTTTTTTTCTCTCTTCCTGAGTATATGATGTAAATGTCCCCTAAGTTGCCCCCTTCCCCCCACCTCCCCTCAAACATACACACTCATGAACAAATATACACACACACACACACACACACATACATAGCTCGCCCAAGAGACGTCACACTAGAGATAGCACACAAAGGCGGTCAGTCCACCAATCAGAGGCCGGGCTGGGCTCTGCTGCTAGGCTGAAACTGAAGGATAGTGAGCGAGGGTGTCGAGAGATAAAGAGAAATTGTAGAAAGAGGTGGTTAAAAAAAAGGAGCTTCTGAGTATGTGTGTGTGTGTGTGCAGTACAATAAAAGAAGGGCTGACATAAAGAGACAAAGTGAAGGTGGGAGGTGTGTGTGCGTATGTATTCGTAAGGGGGGGATGGGTCCTCTCTATGCTTGTCAATTATCTCCTCGAACTCGCCTTCCCTAAACAATGCCTCTGGTATGTGGTATCGCCGAGCACCATCTGTGTCAGGGCTGCCTGCAATAACTGGACTGGACTGTGCAGCACATGCACACACAAACACACACACACATTCATGCACGGCCTTGCAAACCCTCTCAAAGAGACACCAGCGGTTCTCTGACAGGCAAAAAGAGGCACAGTTACGCAGCAAAGCCCACCGCGCTGACTCAGAGCCCAGCAAAGGCGCAAAACGCCAGAAACCGTAAGCGCAAAAAAGTTACAGCTACTTCGCAAATCGCCAGCTGTCATTGAGTTTGCGTGCACAAATAGGTGATCTGCAAAGCAAACACGTGCGAAAAGCCGTCTCAAGCTTTCACTTTAAGGGAAACGGTGTCTCACTTGTTTTTAGAGCTTTGTGAGAATGACATACCTATCATATTTCAGAGGCTTGTGATCATAATATTTACACTGTGAGCATGAAGGATCATTTCCGCCTGCATCTCTTCATCAGCGCAGTGTGTTGAACACATCCACCATTCTAAAGGGGCATTATTTCTTCTTTTAGCTTACAATCTGTTCCCACGGCGAAGGCACGCCTCTCTTTTTCACCCAAAACCTTTAAAAAAACCACCTGATTACCTCTGATCTGTTCTCACTAATCGAGAAACTTAACGACAACAAACCCTGTCCGTTAAGATGGGACAAGCTGCAGGGTGAAAGTCAGCAAAAGTTCAGGCGGGCTGGCGAAGGATGGAGCAGGATGGAGGCGAAACGGACGGGCGACAAGAGGTGGACAGGCTGAAAGTAAAAAAAAAGAGAGGCACGGTGGGGCGAAGCAGCCTCACGGTGACTCAGCATTTGTGGTGTCTGTCTGACGCTCTCGTATGGCATGGGAAATCCCCTCTGCTGACGTCACACACACACCACGTGAGTGTGTGTGAATGTGTGGGTTTGTGTGTGAGTGGAGGCGTGATGCTGGTAAGCTGGACAGCGAAAGCGGCTGCTTGGCTTCAGTGTGCAGGTGAGACGGGGTTAGTTGTCGACTGGCTACTCCTACTAACCGTACCACACTGATGTGTTGGGGAAGTGGAAATATTCACATTGGGGCTGATAATAAATGTGATAAGATGATCACAGGAAGAGGAAGCTGTACATCCTCATCATAGCAAACATAGTTTATCCAACCAAACAGACTGAATCAAGAAGGTAGGTGCTCATCGCATCCTGCTTCCGATCATCTCAGCCTCCAGCAGACAGACTGCATTATTAAACACATCTACTCTATTCTGCGTTATTTCATTCACACATCTCACTACTCGTGTCTGACAGATTAAAGCTTCCCTAATCTGTTGAATGGAGCTTTAACTGGATCCCTGTTTGGATTTTGTCCATGCTAAAAACTCTTGCTGGTATTATTTTGCAGCAGTGATGGGATGGAAGATGTGGACTCAGCTGCCACATCCACACAGAGGGCAGAGATGGAGGGAATGTCAGGGAGGGGTGCTGATGAAAGGATAGCTGCTTGGTTTCAGGTCTGATGTTTAGAAAAAGGCTCCTGACTAATGATGTAACTCACTAATGATGATCAGAGACGGCTTACAGGACGGTTTTGGTCATTTCTGTACATCAAATATCAACAGAGAGCATCGGAGGTGCAGTTCTTCCATGCTGTAGATACACAGTTTAAGATTTAAAGGGCACGGCTTTTCTGTTTTTCTGCAGTTTCTACTGCAAGCTCTATCAGATGAGGTTCTGGTTTTATATATATATATATATATATATATATGTAAAAATAACACAGTTTGGGGTCAAATTAAAACACATTGGTAAGTCTAAGTTTATCTTTTCCAAAGCTTTATAGGAGGAAAAGTTAATTTGATATGAGACAGAAGTCCAAATTAGTGGGTGTGTTTTTCCACAGTTAGTACTTTTTCTGGAAAATATTCTTTTAGAAAGTTATTAATACACTATGAGACAT
The DNA here is from genome assembly GCA_037177335.1 of Kiunga ballochi. NCBI lineage: Eukaryota > Metazoa > Chordata > Actinopteri > Atheriniformes > Pseudomugilidae > Kiunga > Kiunga ballochi. The sequence goes on along the minus strand of JBAMIG010000012.1, from coordinate 21,705,225 downwards.
AAATGCAGAGGTTCAGCAGGAAAAATCCATTCTTCTAGGAGCAGAACCTTTTTTATAGAACATTGTTTTATGTAACATAACTGCTTTAACAGAGTTGTATTGGTGACAAAAGACTTTTGTAGTTGTGAAAAACCTTTTAAGTCACTTTCAGCCGGATGAATGTAGTGTTTCTTTTTACTAAAGTGTAAAAACAATGTAAACTGTGTGTCATACAAGAGCTTCAGACATGATGTTGGTGTGTTTATCAGTGTGAGATTGCTAATAGATAGCTGGTCTCTATGCAAATACTTCTAATGCACCTCCATCAGCACCAGACAGTGTGAGGCTATGCACAGAAGGACTATGACCATGCAAAGACACTCGTATCCCAAAACCATCCCAATTGAATGGATCCATTTGCAAAAACTTTCTATGCCCACATGGCGATACAGAGAGGTAATAAAAAGGTAGAACATCATCTCTGACGCCATGTCGGCCAGTCAGAACTGAAAAAGGGCTGTGAAGTCTGCGTGCTTCAGTGTAGTTCAGTGATGTCCAAAGTCAGTCCTCGAGGGTCGCTGTCCTGAAGATTTTTTATGTATCCCTGTTCCAGCTTTAGCTTCCATTAAATGACACAAAAGCCAAATAAGTTCAGCATAATGACTGATTACCTTGAGTCAGCTGTGTTGGACTGAGGATACATGGAAAACCTGCAGGATTGTGATGGTTAGGGACCGACTTAGGCACGCCTCATGCAGTTGGTGAATTTTTATTAAAATTTCTGACATCACAATCTCAGTTAGAAATTGTGATGCAAACTGGAACTGAAACCACTCAGAATCTCCTCACACAGCCAAGATCAACCAAAATATCTCCCCCTGGAAGGATCTTTATGTTTAGTGGCACGAAACTGTTTGCATGTGGATGAAAGTCAGAAAGTCAGAAAATACCCGTGTCCATGATGTTTAAGGCCCGAGTATTGCTTTTAATTTACATTCTGCATCCATCTGCTCCTGAGACAGAATTAATATAAACACTATTAACACTGCGTATTCTGCTTTCACGCTTCTGAATGAACTGGTTTTGTTGGGTTCTAGCACAGCGAAAAGTGGGTAGCAGAGAATATGTAGGTGGACACTAATTTACATATTTATAGATTCCTATGAAAGGCAAAAATGCACTTTGAGCCACGATAAGACACGAAGGGGGTTATCTTTATGCAAATTTGTAAATATTGGTGGAAATGTTAAACGCTAAACTGTCCCACACAAAGGACACGGCCACTTAAATCCCTTTATGGAGGATTTATTTCAATGTAATGCTTGTAAAACTGTTAGTGTTGCTGTTATTACTTTCAAAACATCTCAATAGACAAGACAGGACAGGGCTGGAGGCAGGATGGAGGATTATTGCTGAACAGATATCGTTGCCAGTTCTCTGCTAATTCAGCTTCATCTCGAGAGATAGAGGGCAGTAGGGATCTACTGTTCAGCTACTGCAGAGCAGATAAGCTGCAGGAAGTTTGCATCAAAGGAGCAAGAAAAAAAACAAACTTCTGCTCATGCAAACGTATTTTGATGGCACTCCACACTGATGAAGAAGCAGTTTTATGACTGAGAAGCTTTAAATGAGTTTTCTCTCTTCCACACATGGATTGAACAGATTTACTGTGACCTCTTTTATTTTTTCTAATATGCAACACATTTTCATCCCATATACATTCCTAAAAAACTTTTCTTTAAATATCTTTTTAAATGACATAAATGGCAGGTTTTTTTTTTTTGTTTGTTTGTTTTTAGTCCCCAAAAAAAGAAATATTGTCCAGGTTTTGTGAGAAAGCGTGTCTACCATGTGTGGGACATGAATGGAGGCCATGTGCTGGTTTTGCTGTTTATGGGCTTGCATGGAGCCAGTGTGCACTCGCTCCTCGGACATTCCTTTGTAGTCTATTCTGGTTTTTCCTGCTGACCATCCACTCCGTCTTCCCGTCCTCCTTGACTTTACAGCCCATCCCCCTTCCCCTTGTTTAAGATGCTGGTGCACATACAAACACACGCGCACACCTCCATTAATGCACAAGCGAACACTTGAAGAAACTCTCTCTCTTTCTTTACACACACACACACACCCCACACACAAATACAAAATGGCCTAAGGTCAACCCCCACCCTCACTGGAAGCCGCAGAGGTCAAAGGACAAAGCGAAGGCAACTGCAGGAATTCTCCAGCGTTGCTGTTTGGTAGCACACAGACATGCTCTGAACTCACAGCTTGTTACAACAAACTGCAACTACTTTCATGAGGAAAAATATTCTGGTGGACTGAAATTCTTTCTTAACAATGGGGAAAATTTGAAGGACCTCATTGTTTAAAAGCACACACACCAAAGAAGCATCTACACTCATGGCAGACATAAGTGCACATGTCCTGGTTATTTGAAAGCTAGAGGACATGCAGGAGTTTATTTTGCGGGTGTGGAAGCTGCACAAACTGCTTTTAGGATGACGTCACAGCAGAATGAAACTAATTCCTTTGTTTTTCTAAATTTAACTATATCATTTGTCATTAGTTGAAAATATATTTTTTAACATGCTTTAACGTTTGTTTGTTTTAGCGGTACCTGAATCACCCATAACGGTTCATTTATGTTTGTAAAGCACACAGGACTGCAATACTGTGACAAAAGAGATCTATATCTGTATTTAGGTTGGCAGGGCATTTATTCCCATCCGCCCTGGCTCGATGAAATGGTCAGATCGAGTGTTAAAACTCAATATGCAAATGCATTAATGTGAGTTTTGAAATGCAATCTATGAACGCTGCATAGCTGGTGCTGGTGCAACTGGTTTCCTATTAAAGCGAGCTTCAGGAAGCAAGTCTTTGCTCGCCGAGAGGAAAACCAGCTGCAAAGTTTAATTTTATTGGTCTGAATGGAGAAGATGTTTGGGATTCTTTAGCTGGAAAACGGCTCCACAATGTCACCAACAGCAGTTGCCATGGCTACAAGCAGAGTATGCTTCAAACTTTATTGAGTTTTATGGAGCCCCTTTGTTTTTTCGGGGTCTCTCTCTGCCTTACTGCTCAATAAATGTTCCTATGGAACGTTATCAGCATAAACTGAGGATTGCATGGATGCATGGATGCTAGTGAACTGATCTCAGATCATATTTTACTCCAACAGGTCATTAATCATCTACTTTTTATCATCCCTTGTGTCAGTAAGGCACATTTAGGAGATTAAACAATAATCCCTCTGGTAATGCTATGGATGTAAGGTAACTGGCACATCTTACCTCGCTCACATCCAGCTCGCCCCGTCTCCTCTTCAGCTCTTCACATTTGCGCTGCTTGCAGATCTGTTTGCCCGTCTTGCGGTTCAGACAGTTTTTGCATGTACCACAGTTCTCTTTGCGGAGGCAGGGAGCACAGGCCCCACATTTCTTCCTCCTTTTCTTCTGCAGGTCAAGAGTTGCATCTGGAACGGCACTGAACGGAGTCAGAGCGAACAGCCCCGCTTGCTGGTGTTCTGCCTCGATGTACTTGCTCAGAGGAGACGTCTTCTCCAGGACTTTTCTTTGCAGGAAGAGTGACTTATTCTCCTCCACGTCCATGGAGGGTTCATCAATGTCTTTAGGTGGTGGGCTTGGCTCTGCTCTTGGCATCGGCATGGTAACGCTCTCGTCTATGTCTATTATGTCTTAAATTTAAAGGACTTAAAGCAGTGAACATCCAAATGTTTGTTTGCACTTGGAGAAAGTTTGTCTAATATAAAAAAAATGGGTTTGATTATGTAGTCAAACAGCTATAGAAAGTCTTTTTTACTAATGTGAGCTGAATATTTACCTTGCTTTTCAGAATGATATATTTGTTATCATGTTCTTAGTGACCCAGACAGGCCTGGATTATCTGGGTTGTTACTTCCAGTCTGGAATCCATCTATCCCAACTACCTTGATGGCTGGCAGCCCACCACTTTGTTTGGAGCATTGCTGAAGCTTGGAAGCATTGTTTACCCAGCCTGGGTACAGTCTGGAAGTGTGAAGAGACCACAAAGAAAACAGGTCAAAAAAATAGAAATAAAAAAGACTAAATATTCTCTTAACTTTCAATAAGACTCGTGATGTCTCTCGTCTCTGTTTTACAGGAAATATAAGTTGTTTTAACGTTTAAACTTCAGAGTCCGATCACACATTTCTAGCTTCTGTCTGGACATCGTCTGGTTTTAAAACACAGCTGCACATGGAGTTGGCTCACAGCCACGCAGGCCTACGTGCACGGTTTGAGAAGATACTGTGTTTTAATGGCAGAACCCGCTTGGACAAGGGGTCTGCATCTCCCTAAATGAAAGAGGGGGATGAAAAGTTGATGCCAGGAACGGAGCTCTTTGTCTCGGGGTCACGCTCTCCAGTCAACCGTCAGTAAAGTGAATCAGACAGAGAAAACCCAAAGTTTCCTATCTAGTAACATTAATGTTGGGTTTTCTGATGATAATAAATAAAGATTCTTTGAATAGTTTGCTTTTATTTTAAACTTTTACTGTTGCTTGTGACCAAACTAATGAACAACTAATATAAACTTATTCCAAATAAATGTAACTTTGCTGTCATTTGAACTTAAATGGTCTAAAAAAACATTAATTAGCTACAACAGCAGCTTGTTAAAATGGAGTTTTAAACTTGATAAAAAGGTAAAATGCAGACATAAAGTGTGTTAATGGATCAGTGTTGATATTACATAGCTGGTGGTGTGTGTGTGTGTGTGTGTGTGTGCTCACATATTGGGAATAATTACTGTTTTATTACATTTTACAGACTGAAAGTTACACATAAAGTGACTAATTGCTGAAAGTGATTAGAAAAACAGAACCTTTCTGCATCTAAGCTAAATAAATGCTAACTCGTGATTTGGGTCTTTAACTCCAGGTTGTAAATCACTAACACGTGGCTTCCTTAGTGTGCGCGTGAAGCTTAAATGAGCGCGCCAAGTCACTACTGTCAAGTACTGTCTGCTACTGTTGTTATTGTTACTGTATGTCCACGTGCTCTCCGACAGCGGTCCCTGCAGGGGGTCTGAGCAGGACCAGACACCCCCCACCACCTCCCCCTCCTCCTAAAGATCACAGCAATCAGATAAAAACTAACAGCCATCATTAGATTTACATGAGGATTGCGCCTCTTATCTGAGCCGGGATACACAAAACCCATCCAGCGCGGCGCGCGAGGGCACGCGGCTCATTACGCACAAGTGACAAAAACGACACGTTCACCGTGAAAAGGTACAGATTCACGCGCACGTGAGCAACTCTGGCGCAGTGGTCCCGCTATCAGCGCGCGGATGAGGTTTTATAAATGCATATTTTAGTGCCATTCATTCATATCTCACTCCGTGTATCATGGTCTAATAACTATAACCACTTCAAACATAAAAAGTTGGTTAATTCACCTAAAAAAATTTAAATGGTCTAAATAAAAAAAAAATCCACAATAACAAAAAAGTTTAAACTTACCATCAAATGCCTTGATATTCCTCCTCTTCTCAGCTTTTCATTTACTCAATAATGATCCATTTAAACCAAATGCACATTTTAAAAAAGTTTTATAGGGTTACACTTTTATTTTATTTATTTATTTATTTTCTGGGGGAAAGAAATCTAAACTTGCGTGTAAACAGGAGGATGAAGTTAGAGCCTAATGATGAAACTCTGCCTTAAGGCTCCGGTCTGCTCGGTGGTGAGAGAGAAGAGAGTGAGAGGAAAGGTAGTACCTTCTGAAGGAGCTGGAGTCATCAGGAAATTATGGACTGGAGTCCCGCCAGCTGGAGCAATGGGGGCGATGACGTCACAACAGAGGAGCAGAGGGATCAAACTGGCTCCTGTGGGGTTAGCTGGTGAAGATGATCAGAAATGCTGTTTATCAGTCACTTTGGGGAAAGAACAAGCAGGAAAGGTTTTCTAATAAATGGGTTGAAACCAGATGGGACACCATGAAGGATGCAGAGCCTTGACTTGGGACCAGTATCTGGATGCATTCAGGTTGCTGCAGCTAGTGGAGGGGAGCAGAGATCCCTTAAGTACCACATCATGCATAATGAGGATTATTATATGAATATTTACACTATAGTTATTACAGAATACTTTATGCTTCATATGAATGAAGTAAAGGAAAGAGGTTTGCACGCAGGGCTGTACTGACCCATAAGCTCTACTTACTCACAGCTTAAACAGCAATGATTATGTAACATTTATACACAAAATGTTTTAGGTGCAAAGTTTGTTTCCACCTGATTTTCTGACATCAAGTTTCCTGAATCTCCCTTCAACCCGATTCTTTAGGTAGCAATCAATGTTTTTGGAGAGATACTGGCAGAACTGGGAGGTTTGGGTTTAATTAGCTGACTTTTCAGCATGAATTTGGAGGTAAAATAAAAAAAACAAAGGTGATTTATGGAGGAGCTTTAATTTGTAATTATCTATTTGTAACAAACTTGACTGAAGCTTCAGTTGTAATAAAACGCATTGTGTTGTTGCCGTTTCTCCAGTTTACCGTCTCCTAACATGCATCTTCATCTCATCTGACCAAACTAACTACAGTTGGACTCCAACATTAAATTGGTCTGCTGCTAATCCAACAGCTTCCTTTCCTCAGCAGCTTGGTCATTGTTTGCTCCCTGACATCCCGATTGCTTTCCTTGCAGTTGAAGTGACAGTTGGGGTGTTTGTGTAGATACAAACTGCACCGCCCACACTGTTAGGTAGGGTGGACTACATTGTTATTTCCCAGAGCACTACTTACATTTGCATACTGCTCTCCTGAAATACACCCTGTCTTTATTAAATGAAAGCACAAAGCTCTTTCTGGAGTGTTTTCATAGATTTAATATGAGATCTGACTTAATAAAGTTGCCTCACAGTTCAACTTTGAGCTGTTAAAGACATAAAACAGTGTTCTGACTGGGTTTTAACACACTGAATCTTTATTATGATCGTTCTTTAACCATCAGAACACTCACAGCAGACATAAAAACAAAGTGCTGCCATCAGGATGCATCTCTGTGGAGGATCCCATCACACAGTTTCATATATTCTCTGTTCAGATGAAATAATTAGACATTTGCAGCAAACCCGGTGTGATGGGCTGATTTCAGTAGAGACCCAGAGGCATGAATGAATCATTTCCCTTGTACAGCTTTTACTAAATAAGCCCTGTTGCCATGACAACACTGGGAATTTTGTATTTAAAATACACATTATACATCCTGTTTTAAAGCAAGGGATGCGATTCAGACCTGAAATTCATTCTTGATCAGTAAAATTTGGGAAACTACTCTTAAAGTTGGTGATATGGTAAAACAGCATTAAGACACAACAATACAAAGGTAATGAGTCTTTGTTTAATAAATAACACTCAAGTTGAATAAAACAGGTGAACATGGATCAGAAACTTCTCACACAAACGTTGATGGTTACAAACAGCGACTGGACATCTCATCTCCTCACCAAAACGAGATGCTGGTACCAGAAGGAGTGAAAATGCCCCAATGAGGACGGTTCCAAGCGTCACATTCGTTCATGTCAGTAAACCAGCACCAGTACATCAAGCAGTAAAAACAAACCAATGGAAAAGCCAGAAGAAGAAATGGGTTTACAGTGACGACTCATTGGAGTGTGTAATCTTATCTCAGCATCGTCAGCTGATCCAGCAGCAGCCGGGTTTTCCTTCAGAGACGCTACAACCTTTAAGTGTTCGCCATCATTACTCGTTACGACTCGGTTTCTCATAGATTTATCCCGTAAATAAGTGAATCTGTCTGTAAAAAATCCAGCCAGGAGAAGCCACTGGCTGGTTTTCTTTGTGGGAACTTTAAAGCATTTTTGTCGTGTAATCCCTGTAGAAGTGCTTCGCTTGGTTCTGACTCACACTAACTACGAGCACATTGCTCCAGCTGGATTTAGGAAATTTAAATTGGTCCAGAAAGGCTTCAGAAAACTTGGTTCAAGCTGTCTGAATCAAAGAGGTTTCATTTTGCATGTGTAATGGTCCACTCTGCTACATGGAACCTCCAATGTGTGTGAAGATAATGCATAAACAAAGCAAATATACCAACTTCCCTTCCCCCCCATTAACACCCCCCCACAACAGTCTCATGGTGGTTTGGTCCAGCGCACCCAGAGCGATGGTCTTTAAGTCCGGACCTGGAACTTGCCAGCCTTGGTCATGTATTTAATGCCTTTGAAAGGTTTATACTTCTCACCATACATGTCCAGGCGATTTACCTTCAGCCCTGTTAAAAGAGACAAAACAACCATCCTGAAGAATTCATTAGTTTGGATTAAACTAGAAGAGAAGTCGACACGAGGCTTCTACATTGACACATGGGATCCATAACTCTGCAGATCTCACTGTTTCTCATTCATCTCAGGATTTAACCTTCAAGCTCGGCCCTTCTCCTCCTCCGGAAGTCCGTAGCGGTAACATTTATTCAGCAGATTAATACAGTGAATACTTTGCATGAACAACATCCACATGTTATTCAGTGAGACATGAGATGCTGAATGATGGCAGCATTGATAGGTTAAGGGGTTAAGGGGATAAATTTAGCATCATAAACAGGTAATAAAGTTTAGACTTACCTTAAAAAAGCTAAATTGAGGCTGACTTCCTCTACTAATCCTAGAATAAAGAAAGCTGACCCATTCAGGGTCACAATCTAACTGTGTCTTTTCTAGTTTTACTTTCAGTTTGTGCAGCCTGAGGAAGTGAAGACTGAAACTTTTTGAAGCATAATTTGGACATTTTGATAAAAAATTAAGTCCAATTTAATAGAAGTATTTAAAAATGCTTGTATGTATGTACATTATATATTACTACTACTGTTCTAGCACACAGAAAAACCAACTGAATGTATTATTATTAGCTTATACCAAAGAACTGGATGACCAACCTGTGTGCAGACCGGAGAGGTGCGTCTCCTGCTTTTAGTGTGTGGTTTGTCATTTGATGGGAGCACGTGTAAAACACATACCTAAACCTGAAACTTCAGAGGCCCCACATAACAAATCATGACTTTACATCTGGTTGCTGTTACATGCAACCAACAAAGAATCAGATTAGCCTAAAATGAGGAAACATCAATGAAAATAAGACCAAAAAAAAGGTTTTTCCCCTCAAATTCACAGAATTTCTTACGTAATGATACCACTAAAGCTGTGTAAAGGTTCAAAGAGGGGTTTTCATGTAATCCAGGAACCCAGAACCTTCTTCTGATTTTTGGTTATTTGGGAAAACGAGGATATATCACACTAAGCAAACTGCCTTCCCCTGGGCCATGTCTCTGAAACGATCCATCTGAATTTATCATGTCTAAAAGAAAATGATGAGCAGGTGGAAATACTTTTTGATAGAGCTGTTCAGCTTTATGCTGCGATGCATTTGTTGCATTTGGCGCCATCTAGTGGCCATGAAGGCATTGCTGTAGAACAAAACGAGGGTCAGGTGGAAGTCAGCTGAGCAACAATGTGATAAAAGCAAAATGAATAGCAAGAAGGGAGGTCGTTTTTCTGCAACTACAAATAATAAAGGGCAAAAAGGAAAAGAAAATAATGAGAAACTACGAACTTAACTCACTAAAACACACTGGTTATTGTTCGTACAAAGTATTCCCATTAGAAATGAAGCCATTCCTGGAAACACATCATCACAGGATATAAATAATAAGGATCAGAGCCATGTGTGAGTGTGAGCCCACCTGAGATGGCCATCTGTTGGATCTTCAACTGGATATTAATGGTGGGGTTTTCATCTGGTTTAGAGGCTCCAGCTTGCAGACTCATGGTGCCTTTCAAACTGGGGAGCTTCTGCGGGTTGATCTTACCAACATCCCATGTCAACAACTTATAAAAGCATAGAAAGAAAATGGCAATATGAGTCATCTTTAAAACTGACCGTAATGCGTTATACTTAAACCATTCCCACTGGACTCCAGTTCCCCATTCTTTCAAACAGTTCCTAGTACCTTTGTGACTGGGTCAAAAGTGTATGTTCCCTGGGAGGGGTTGAGGTTGGCATTGAGGACACCCCGCGGCAACTGGCTGCTGACCAGAACCGACTCCACAGCCTTACCCATGGTCTGCTTCGGACCCAGGGTCAAGTCAAACCGACCCTGAGAGCTCCCCTCCCGGAAGGTGATGTTGTGCTTCACATAGACGGGGATCGCCACCAGGCTGAACAGGAAGAACAGGGTCAGCACACGTGATGCTTCAGGGAAACAGATCTATGATTAAAGTTCTACAAAGCAGTTCTGGAGAGCAGCTCTAACAGAACACACACACGGAAAATAATAGAAAGAAATAAACACTAACTTCTGAGAGCTGACGTGGTACGAGAGTAACCGGAAGTTTCCATCCGGTGGGATGAAGGACAGGATCCGCTCGGCTTCCCAGCGTTTGAACCGGACACACGGGTGGAAACTGACATCGTCAAGCAGCCGAGGATTCTGTGGAAGAGACGCAGTTTAACCATGCTCCAGAAACAAAAGCTGCTGATACCTGATCAGACATCTGAAAACGATTCAATAACCAAACAACCTGCCCGTCTGAGAGGTTAGCACTTCTGAATATATATAAAAACAACTGAAAGCACCTATATGCAGGCATAAAACTCAAAGAGACCAAACTTACCATAAATGAGAGCGTGAGGTCAGGCATCCCAGTCAGTTTCACACAAGCGTCGATAACTCCCTGTATCTCTGCTGTGATGGTGGAACCTGAGAAAATAAACAGTAAAAGTGAGTTAAAGGTTTGCAGAATCCCATGCAAGCAAAGGCTTTAAAGGATACCTGATTTATCGATGATAGCATCAATCTCTTCCACTACATCAAAATAGGCTTCATTGTTGGTGTATTTAACGCCTGTCCGCCGCCAAGGCACCACGGAGAGCTGGCCAGTGGGGAGCTGTTCACCCACATTGGTGCTGCCTGGAACAGATATTAAACATTAAAATAAAGAGTTTATTCTCTTTAAGTATATATGTATCACTACATTGTAGCTATATTGACAAAAGCACACACACATTATATATAT
>JBAMIG010000012.1:21680978-21694010 GCA_037177335.1 Kiunga ballochi | reverse complement strand
TATATATATATGCTTTTCCTGCACAGTGATACTGTGGTTAAGAAGTAGGTGGATGACCTGTGATGGTGTTGACCATTGTACGGAGTATTGTTGGAGGCTTAATAAGTTCTTTAAGGATGTTGGACTCTGTTGCCAGGGGAAACCCATTATCCAGCATCTCCTCCAGAAGTTCATAAACCACTACCACATTGTCCTTGATGGCTGCCTCTGTACAGACTCCGAAGTAATCCTGACAAAATGTTTTTAAAGTCAGACGTGAGTTTTAAATCAGAGTGAGTAAAACATATAATACATATAAGGGGGAAAACAGAAAAACCTGAAACGTGTCCACGACTCTGTGCAGAAACTCGATGACGAAGAGCGGTGGCACCTCGCTCTGGATGACTGCCACAAAGTAGATGCGATGCCTGAGCACACTGATAAGGTAGTGGTGCGGCGTGGGGATCACAGGTGGGACGTTCTCCGGCTCCGTTGCTCGCTCCTGTGCTTCAAAGAAGTAGTCGCACACAGATCGGCTGACCACACTTTTCCAGTGCTTCTCCAGGAAAATATCGCCCGAAGCATTTATCATGAACAAACTGTGGATCATCTTGTCTGCTGGCCAGGAGGCTAAATGTAATAAGATACAAAGAAATGATATTATGATGAAAAGGGCTGCAGATTCAGATAATGTACAAATAAAGACATGTGTTAAAAGGATATTTATCCTAATTAACCCAAGAGTGTGACATTAAGAAAGCTGAAACATAAACCATAAATGACTTATAGTCTTATAAAATGTATTTATTTAGCTCAGAGAGAAAGAAAAAATGAGTTTATTGCTAAATAATGAAGAAGAAGAGGACATCCTCATCTGCTCACATGATAGACTTCTGTTGACTGGGAATATGACACCGGGATACTAATTAACCATGCAGCAAAGCTATCGAGTTCAGGAACCTTTAACTCAGCTGTGACACATTATAGAGGCTTAACAGATGATTAACTGTCACCGTTTAAAAAACATTAACCCAGGAGGTAGCTAGCTAAAGATCTACACAAGGCAGCGATGGAGGCCTCCATCTAACATCAAGATGCTACATCCGTCCCTCCTCCTGCCTTAGTCTCATGATCTGTCACGAGATATATTTACATTTAAACGGAAAACCTCTTTCTTAAAAACTTTCTTTTGCGTGAGAAATATTGATAAATTAAAACGGACTTACCGAAACCAATTTTTTTTTTAGATGTTTGCGACTTATTTCACCTCTTTTTCGATGAAAGATTAAGCCGCGGTGGTCGCTTCCCGTTAGGTGGTGGCAGATCCTGACGCTAAACCAATAGAAGTCAAACAAGCACCAATCAGACACCAGAGAGGCTGTAAACCCCGCCCACTTTGTGGAATCATTGGTCAACAGTACGGAAGCAGAAGGCTCGTGACTTGGCTGTGATTGGTCCATAGTGGAAGTGCTTCGGGTGTCTCAGTAAACTGTGTGCTGATTGGGTTTTAATGTACCTGGTCTGACATTTTGTTTCCAGTATCAGATTTCATCTTGTGGAGTTTTTCTCCATTTAGACAAATAGGGATTTGTACACAATAGTGGTGATGCGGGGTTGTACTCTTTTAGTTTTAAATATTTTTTTGTTGCTGTTTTTACAATTTAAAGAAAGAAAATCCATTGTAAAAAGAAAAACATAAAAAATAAAGGTAGAGAATACATTTTCAGATGAGATGGTTCATATTCATTCATTTTAAATTTCAGAAAATAACATTTTAAACAGTTTTAAGAACTTTTAATCTAATAATTTCATCACATTATTGATCAGAACCAGATACATAGGATTTGTTTCTGTCCTACTATAAACATAAATGATGTCACCTTTCTGAGACAAGGTCAAAGCAAACATGTGATTTGTCTTCAGGTGCATCCTGTAACACTTAAAAACAACCTCATTGATTTAATAAAAAGCTGAACATCTGGATTTTCAGCAAATTGGTTTGAAAACATTTTCAGAGCTTACTTATTGTTTATTGGATTATAAATACCTATAAATCCTATAGGTTTATAGGAAAGTATTTTTTCCACATGCATTACATTGGATGCATTACATTTAATAACAGCACATTACTTTCACTGTTTGCTGCTGTAAATCATAAAACATTTACATTTTATTAGTTTTCATCAACTATGAAAAAAGTCCCAAAGTGTGATATAACAACGATGACATATTTAACTGATCTTGTGAGCAGAGAGCTGATCTGACATAAAACACTTGTTTCAGTTGGACTGATGTGACTGTGAGGGGTAAAAGAGGAAGAGGATATAATCTCTACAAGGACATCTAGTGGTCACAGATTGTTACAGCACTTCCAGAAAAGATTCACTTCTGGAATCAGAACTGTAATCTACTGATCAACTTTTAAGGTCACTGAACTCACCAAGATGTGATGAAGTACTTTATCCAATTTGTTACACATAAAAGGCCAAATAACACTGACTATTATGGTTTTGCTCTTCATCACTGCTCTAAAACCACAATGATCAGATTCTTATAATTGATGTTGGCCATCAGTATTGATGGGTTTTGGAAGCAGAACAGCCTGCAGGAAATTATTTTCATGACATCAATAGTCTGATGCAGTGCTGTGTCAGGAAATACTGTGAAATACACCTAATATAAAGAAACTTTCCTACTTGTAAATGGACAAATGCTTTAGTCCAAACACCAGATAAATACAGCAGAAAAGCTCCTTAATACACCATCATTACTCCATCTGACCGGTTTGGGGGTGCAGAGGTCCCTTTATGCCACTCCATGAAATCCTGGAGACTCATCCTCACATGAAGGACAGTAAATTCAGACCCGTCAAGCTGATTGAAACTATATTGTATCTGCAGCTGGACTCTAGCCGCTGAGGGAAAGCTCTTTTTTCTTTAACATGTAATTCTGTCACAAATCAGGCATTGTAGTCATGTGTTTAGTTTCTACAGCAAAGGAGAAAAAGTAACCCCATTTACTCATCAGAAGAGGAAACACAGGACAAATGTATGAGTGCTGATGGTAAATGAAAAATAAGATGTTTTCACATTGCCTCTCTAAGGTACGGTGAGGGCTGGATATTTCTGCTGCAGGCTGGAGGTGTGACAGGATTCTTTGCTGAGGGCGTCTGGTGTTGTGCTAAAAGATAAACAAAGGAAACAGCAACTTTGTTTCATTACTTTCAGTTTGAAAAGTTTACATCAGACTGAAATCATCTTTGATACCTGAAATATAATTTCTCCTCAATAACACAAGTCTGCAAAATCCTTCCACCGTTTATATCGGATCACCTAAAGACACGGTGAAACAGGTCAGTAGCTTAGCTCTGATCGCAGAGCTCTCTGCATGGAAATGTCCTCGCAGCTGTTCTGCATTGATGCAACAAGCAAAACCTTCCCGTAAAAAAAAAAACCTGAAGTGAAACTGCTACAATCAGGAAGAACACATGAGTGGCTCAACATAATTTATTTTCATTTTATGTTAAAATGTACAGAGTTCTTTGAAAGTACTTGCTAAGAAAGAAAAAAAAAAAAGAAGAAATGGAAGTACATACAGGGACAGAGTGGAGAGCTGAGGTGAGCGAGCGCTAATCCACCTTCACTGCGCTCAGCTGTTGCCCCCGCTCTTCGTTTTGCGCTCTCTCTTAGCATACAACGCAACATGTACAATTACAAAGGATACAAAAAGGGAAGCAATATAAACAGACAAATATACGGAGCTCATTTTTACATGCCTCTTAAATGTAAGGAAATCATCCTATACACACACAAGTAAAAAAAACAAAACAGAGAGAATGCCGAGTGACCTTTAGATATCTGTAATCCTTTTTGTTTAAAATAGCATTAATATACTACACAAAGATAGAAAAACTCTAGAGATGAGATGGAATGGAGAGGTTAAAGGCATCTTAAAGTCACTAAAAGTGAGTGGTAATTTTTTTACATTTTGAATTTCATAGTAATCATTACCCAAGAGGCGAGCTAAAAAATATGTTGCTTTTTTTTTTTCTTTTTTCTTTCCAGAAACAGAAGTGAAAAAAATGACAGTACCAATATCAATGTCAGAATTTCCTTTTATATTATAGAAAACCATTTTCTCTACAATAAGTTTCTAAAGTCAAAAAGAGTCAGCTTGTGTCATAAAAGAAAGCTGCCCAGTCTGATAAAATTCAGATAAGGAACCAAAAAACAAAACAAAACACAAAAGGAAGTATGAAAAGAAAACAAAAACTCTTTTTTGACTTTGAATACTGGTACATGGAGCAAAAACAACTGGTTTTCAGCCTGACGGTTGAATGGCGGCACCTCGCACCCTTACTCGCCTCAGACCCCTCTTCTCTAAGGGGCCGGACCGCGCACTAGATCAGGCATTTAGGCACACCTTTCATAAAGGCCCACTGTGCTGCCGCGTGTCTAGTCGATAAGAGTGCATGATTATGCAGAAAGGAAGAAGAAGAAATACAGTTTTAGCAAACTACGCCATTCAAAAAGAGACTCTTTAACTCTCTGGGTTTGCGAGCGGTTAGATGGGATTCCCACCGATCGCTCAGCATTTCCTACACCGCTACGATAAAAAAATAAAACGCCGACATTGTACACCGTTTGTCAGTGGAGTGTGGACAAAAAGAGCTAAATGTTGTACATTTCTGAGCTAGCCACCGATTGGCAACAGCTACTCAGTGTGTGTGTGTGTGTGTGTGTGCGATGAATATGAGGAAGTACCAGAATATTTACATCTAAACATTTCAGTGGCAGAAAACGGGAAAATAATGCTACTTGCTTCATTTATGGATGTATTAGAGAGTAACACGCTCGTCTCTTCTGTGTCTTTGCTGTGTTTTTGGTACAACACTGTCCAACGGGGAAGACAGAGACTCTGGAAACGACTTGACAACCCTCTCCGAAGGCTTTTCCCAAACCGACCCAACCAGCAGCTTCAGAGATGGGTTTCTTTTTTCTTTTTCTGACGGCTCAAAAGTGTATCGCCTTTTGAGAAAATGCCACACATATAAAGACCAAAGCATATAAGAGGTCAGACTGCACACAAATATAAAAAAAAACAAACAGAAACAATAACAAAAATAATATTTGACAATATGTTTATAACAAAACAAAACGACAGTTTGCCTACAATATTTCATTGTCTTTTTTCAAGGTAAGGCTTCCTATAGCAATTAAAAGATTGTGTGCATGGTTGAAAATATTCAGTTAACCATTGTTCTGCTTGCTGTCGGAGAGCAACGTACTTCTGCATCGTCTCTCAGGGTTTATTTCCTCTCCGTTCTTGTAACCTCCCTGTAACCCTCCAGCGCCTCGGCTGAGCGTGTAGACCAGGCCCGAAGAGGTCCATGTACACTTTCGGCTTGAAATCCAGCTGGAGGAGGGAACAATCCCAAATAAAAAGGGACAAAATGACAACACGGATAAACAGGAAACCCAGACGTGCTCTCCATCTCCCATCGGCCGACTCCCCGGTGCCTGCAGAGGCAACGGTAAAGGTAACAGCAGTGATGGCCATGAAGAGTTCAGCTCTGGCCCCGTGCCTCCTTTTCCAAGTCTTTGCTGTTCATCTGCTCATGTAAGGTGATTGTTTTGGAACTCCAGCATAGCTGTGATGTGAAGGGCCAGTGTACATCATGTTGCCATGGTGATTAGGCTGCATAGGCTGTTGGGGGTAACCCTGCCCTCCCATCATGCCCATCTGCATCTGCATGGGGTACTGAGCTGGCTGATTCATGTAAGCAGGGTTGCTGTGGTAACCACTGTTCATCATGGGTTGGGGCATTCTGTAGCCGGCTGACATGGCGTTCAGCTGCGTCATGTTCATAGAATTGTACGGTGCCGGCGTCGGCATGAGGTTTGGCATCATGCCGCGCTGCACAGCTAAGGTGCGCGGGGTGCCCTGCATTGCGACGGCTCCTGAGCTGCGGCTGTAGAGCTGCTGCTGGTGCGGCGCCGGCGCTAGCTGCTGAGTGGCTTTAGAGCGGATGGAGATGTGGCCTTTGACGGTGGTCATCTGACCCTGCAGTCGCTGCGTGTGCGGCGGCCCCAGGCTGATGTTGGTGGTGGGCATGTTACATTGCAGCTGCAGCGAGCCCAGGTTCATGGAGCCAGAGCTGAGGTTAGGAGGCGAGGTCATCGAGGGCTGGCCCTGAGGAAGAGGAGTGTGGGGGGAAGGGGCCAGCCCGGGGTTGGACAGAGAAACGCTGGTGGCGTAGGAAGTAACGGAGGCAGAGTGGGAGTAGGGCATAGCGTGGGGGTCCATGATAGTGTTCGTGAGCTGCTGGAGTTTAGCCAGGCTAAATGTGGCAGAGGGCTGAGGGTAGCCCCCCGTACCAAAGTCCTGACCCATTCGCTCATAGAGGGTGCGACCCCCTCCTCCACCTCCGCTCTCTGGAATCTCCATGATCATGGGAGTGGAGGCAAAGCCATTACCCATGCTGCACTGGGACAAGGCCTGCTGTTGTGGTGGTGGGGCAGAGGCGGGGGGCTGGGGGTTGGAGGCTTGCTGCTGCTGAGAAACCTTTTTTTGGGTCTGTGGCTGCTGTTGGTTGGTGCTGGGCGGCCGTTCAATCACACCGCAGCTCTGAGGGGACTTAATGCCACAGCCGGGTGTGTTGGAAGGGGGTGGGGGCGGTGGGGGTTGGGGTACAGCACCACCTACATTCCCAGTACCCGGCCCACTGTTGGGCCCTGGTCCCGTTTGCTGAATGAGGCTACAGCTGCCCATTCCTAGCTGGGAGCCTCCGGTTCCCGTAGACGAGGTGAGGCTGGGAGCCTGGACGTAAGAGCAGCTGTTGGACTGAGAGGAGGAGGAGGACGGGGCAGCAGACGTGGATGAAGAGGATGAGGACGACGACGACGAGGAGGACGACGACGAAGCTGTAGGCACTCCCGCAACCACAGGAGCCGACATCCCACCTCCGTTCCCCCCATTCCCTGTGCCGTTACCCCCACCCCCCATGGTGGAGTCGTAGCTGCTGGGGTTGTCATAGTTCTCCGTGGTGCTCTCGATGCTGCCCAGGTCGCTGAAGCCGCTGTCCACAACCTGCTGCGAGTGGTCCGACACAGACGGGACATCCATCATCGGGGAGGTCTCCATGTTCTGCTGGGAGGGGGCGGAGAGAGAACTGGGATGCTCCGGTGTGATTTGGGTGTAGCCGCTACTTGCGCCGCTACCCCCACCTCCAGATCCAGTGGGACCGGGCGTACCCCCTCTCTGCCCAGTCTGTGTCGACTCCACAATCCCAGAGGGCAATCCTGGACTGTTCACTGACCGTACGGACTGACTGGGTAATGAGGGCACTGGGGGGTTAGGGAGAGGGCTGCTGTGTTGAGAGGCGCCGCACTCCTCCACCAAAGCCAGCGCCTCCTCCTCTGCCTCCCCTGTGTGGCTGTAGCTCTGCAGGGTGCGGCAGGCGGCGAGGGTCTCTTCGCAGTCCTGGTAAGCCCCGTGGTGAGGCTGCGCTTCTGCCTCTTCGTCCTGGGCTTCCCCCTGCGTCAGGGACTGGACGGCCTGCATCGTCTCAAGGTCTAGCTCGTTGGAGTGGTGATGGGGGTGGTGTGGGTGATGGTGGCCCATCTCCTCTTTGAAATCACTGTGCTGGTGAGGGTGGGAGTGTGTGTGTGTGTGTTGGGGTTCTATCAACAGCGTGACGTCTTTGTCCTCCTGATGCAGAGACTGCAGCTGCATGGGTTCAGAAGAAACCGTCATGGCTGTGACCGTCTCCACGGCTGCAGCGGCTGCGGCAGACTCCTCCTGCTCCCTGCGCCGCCTCTCCTCCTGTTGAGGGTCTGCCGAGGAGGGTCGACACTTGGGATCCTGGATCTCCTCTTCAGCCTCCTCCTCCTCTTCTTCCTCCTCCTGCTTGCTGACGTAGTCCCGCGCCACGCTGTTCTTCATGTCTAAAAAAGCCTCTCCGCCTTGAGGTTCTTCTTTAACAGGAGGAGAGTTTGCTTGCAAGGCAGGCTCCTCCTCCTCGTCGTCGTCATCATCTTCATCATCCGAGTCTTGGCTTTTTCTCTTCTTGCTGTTGGTTTTGTCATCTAGGTGTCCATCGCCTTCATCGTCGGCATCATGATCTTCGCTGCGCCTGCTCCCTGAGCCAGGCGTGACCGCTGCTCGCCTGTTCATGCTACCGCCTCCGCTGCCCATGCAGCCAGATTCCTCTTCATCCCTTTCCTCATCGTCGTCGTCGTCTTCTCTGTCGCCCATGTCTACGTCCTGAGGCCGGGACTGAGAGGCCCGAGGCCCCGAGATGGAGGAGGAAGGGGACAACAAGGGACGGGATGGCGGGCGACTGGGTTTGTCTTCTTCCCAGCCTCTTTCAGTGTCCTCTTCTTCATCGTCGTCGTCGTCTTCTTCATCTGGATCAGAAGTGGGACGGGGTTTAGGGGGGGGCTGTGGCGGTTGGTGAAGGGCTCGGTTCTTTGGCGGCCTCCCCCGCCGCTTGGGGGCCTTCTGTTCAGCAGGTTTGGAGAAATAGTCCTCATCTTCATCAGAGTCTCTGTGTTTGCTGTCTCTGCTGCCTCTCTTGGTGCTGTGCTCGTCCGTTTGGAGCAGCTTCAGGTTTTTGTCCAGCTTCTGCTCCAACAGACTTTGTCTCTCCTTCTCCTGCCACTCTGCCTCTTCCTGGGCCCGCTGCAGGTACCAGCTCCGCGGCTTGCGGCCGGGCTTCATCTTGATTTTGGTGGGCTGAGAATCCCCGCTTTGGGCTTGGCCATCTGCTAACTGGTTAGACCCACTGGTCGGTGACTTTCCAGGTCCTCTTTTCTTCCAGTGCAGAGGCTTACGGCTCTTTCCCTTCGGCCAGCCTTTTTTCTTCTTGACCGGGACCTCTGGGTTGGCCAATGGCATCTCTAAGGAGTGTGCTGACAGACCGGCTACAGGCTTCAGCAGAGGCGTTAGCTCTAAGAAGACAAAAAAAACAGTCAGAAAAGCTTCATTCTGCATGCATGCCAACCAGTGAGTAATAAAAATCTCCAAGCCTTACCGTCTTCCTCTGAATCTGTGAGGTTGGAATGCCGCACCCTTTTGGGCGACGGGTCCGACAGTCTGAGTGCGGGTCTTGCTGGGGGGTAGTGGCGCATTGGATGACCCAGAGGCGTCTCCTCTTCCAGTCGAGGCATTGGCCTCTCACAGTCTGAGTCTACAAAAGGCTCGTCTAACACCTCTGTGGTCTCAGAAATGGTCTCCGTTACCACGCTGCTTTGAGGGTGACTGCGGCGAAAACGAGGCCTCTTCAGAGGCTTCTGGTTTGAAACACAGAGGAGGGAAAATAAACCACAGACTGGATTTATGTCACAAGAGGAAATAAAATCACGCTCAGTGAATCCTAACTCTGCCTCTTACCTTGCTTTTGGGGGCCTTTGGGAGGATAGGAGGGGAGGATGGCCTGCTTTCATCATCATCATCCTCATCCTCATCATCTTCGTCATCATCCTCATCCTCTTCACTGCTTTCACTGAAGCAGCTCTTCCTCGCAGATGGAGTGTCGCTCAGCCTGGACATAGCAGAGAGCTGTGCCAGGCCCTCTCCGGGTCCTTCTGCGAGCCTCGGCTTAGGGCCCCTCTTTTTCCTGGGGGGCCGGCCTCTTCGTGTGGGGGGTATAGAGGGCTGCCTGGCCATGTCCAGGGTGTGAAAAGCTGCAGAGTCAGCTTGTCTGCTCATGCTGAAAAGGGAAGGTGGGCTGCTGGAAGATGCCGTTTTTCCTCCCAGTGCACTCTCCTCCTCGTCATCATCATCATCATCATCATCCTCATCTTCCACTGGACGGATCTTGGGAGGCCGTCCGACCCGAGCGCTGTTCTTTACTTTGCCCCAGGGCCAGTTTTTAGGTGGGCGCCCCCGTGGTCTTCTCTCTCCATTTGTTGGTAGAAGGGCTCGTTGCTGCTCTGGAATGGCTGACGGACAGCGGAGGGGAGGAGAAGCCGGAGAGCTTTGGCTCATAGAAAACCCCAGAAAGCCTTTTCCTTCTTCCTCCTCCTCCTCCTCTTCATCATCCCTCGGCTCTTCTCGTCGCATTTGCCAGGGCACAGCGGGGGTCTTATGACTCAGTTTGACCTGTTTGCAAATATAAAAATTAGCACCGATCTGACAGGAAGCAGCTTGGAAATCTGTTTATCACCCCATATTTACCTCTTTGCGGTTATTTCCCTCTGGTCCTTCATCCTCATCATCATCATCATGCCCTTCTTCATCAGAGACCACAGTGTTTGTTACAATGACTGGAGTCCAGCGCAGACACTCCGGGTCAACCTCCAGCTGCCGCGGCCGGGCCTTCAGGCGGGCCATGTGGCTGGAGACGATCTTCTCCCTTCGCACCAACACGAATCTGAGGAAGACAAAGCAACCACACCTGCATCACTGCACCTTCTTTGTGTTTGCATTTGTGATTACAATTGCATATTTTTGGGAATCAGAACTCATGCAAACTGTGACGTGGCGTCTTTCTAATAATCCCGCCTCTCACCTTTCTCCTCGCTGCTCCAGCATGTTGAGGCTGTGCAGCGTCGTGGTGATGTCCTGCGGGCAGATCCCCGTCAGTTTACTCAGCTGCCGTATAGTAATCTGTTTGTCGCGGACCTCGTGGAGACACTCTAGCACAACGCTCCGCCAGTAAGCCATGTAGGAAAGTCGACCCAAGTCTGACAGAGGCTTCTCTGGAGATCCAGGTTGTCCCTCTCGCTTTGATAGCAAGTAGCCTTCAGAACAAAATACACAAACTCTATGAGTTTAACACACGTGTGTGTAATAAATGCTTCAATTAAAAACAACTAAAGCGTTGTCTCTGTTGTGCTTAGGAGAAGCATTCTTACTGAAGTCGATGAGAAAGCGGCCGTAACCTTTGCGCTGGTACTGTGGGAGAATCATGATGCATGACACATTGTACTTCTGTTGGCAGTGCTTCTCCTGGAAAGGGGAGTTTACAGACATATTCAGCCTCATGTGGAAAAATCTGAAAGGCTCATTGCTTTAGATCCACAAAACAGCAGAGCGTCGATAGTAAATGAACTAATTTAGAGCTTTTCCAGTCTGGATGACCACTCAAAGCTTTACTCTACAGCACATTGATGACATGTAAAATACGTCTGAGGTACTTGCTAAAATATTGAGCTAATTATGTTTTAGCAATTTAGTAGATTTTTATCACCTTTGAGAGTAAAGTCTGCTGCAATGAATCACAACATGAAGCAGCAGTGCATCAAAATATAGAAGTATAAATCATGTAACACTGACAGGAAATTATACAGTAATGTGCCGATTCCTATCCTCTCACAACTATTAATTAGTTCACTGATGGCCAACATCAATAGCGGCTAACATCACCTCTGAATAAGTTATAAATGAGGAGGTGACAGGCCTGATATTCTGGAAAGGACCAAAGGAACAAAGAAACAGACCATAAACACTCCTTTAAGGTGGAATATAATGAGCACCTACAGGAGCTGGCACTAGTTGACCCGTTTCGGGTTTCTTAATGTAGCAGGGTAGCAGCTAAACCATGCAAACCCCATTTTTCCAACTCAGACCATGTTTTTATAAGATCCTGTTACAAAGGAGCGCTTTTTGTTTCCCATCTGAAGCTTTGAGGACCATCCTCAGAGTGGTCCTAAATGCAGCCACATCTGTGTTTTAGTGATTAAATGAAAACACATTTAGCCTGAATTGAATGCTAAATTTCCTCTGATGCAACATAAACTGTAAAAACTAATTTCATGTTAATATGTTGAGCTTGTTTCCAAACACTTTGCCCATTAAAAAGAGAAGCAGATTTACAATTCAGACTATATGAAGCCTTGTTGGGAAGCTTTGGGATGAACCCCACTCCACCGTACCTTGGAAAAGTAGCCAACCAGGTGGCAACCTTTGCTGTCGTTCTGGGTCAGGACGTAAAAGAGGAAGGGCTCCACATCATAGTAGAGGGTCTTGTGGTCCAGGAACAGCTTGGCCAGCAGACACAGATTCTGACAGTAGATGGTGCTCACATTTCCATCCACCTTTGTTCAATTAAAGAGTAAACAGAAATCAGTGCGAAACACTTTTTTCCATACATGGAAACACATTTAAGTTGAGAGCAAAATGAGGTTCAGTGGTGTATAAGTTAAAAGATGTCCTCTTCAGAGACTAGCGAGTGGAGGAGAGAAACAATGACTGGTAAAGTAGAAGGTAGGCTGTGGATGGCTGTTATCTCTGCTCTCTGATGAGCGTGAAAACAAAAGCTGCAGTGATCGTAACTAACTTAGGGTCAGATTAACTGTAAATTATGGAATAATAATGGTTACATTTCAGGATAATACTCACTAATATATATATAGTGGTGATGGTTATGACAATCATGGTGGGATGTATGGCTGGGATCAGTCTAATGATCCATACAGGACTTTATCTTATAACAGCAATGAAAATGTGAAAGAAGTCTTTTTGTTGCCATCCCAATATTCATTACAACCTCACGTCAGTGTTACAGTGTCATGATTCAGTCCTGCAACATATCCAGGCTCTAACTTCATCCGAGCAGCTCCTCACCTCAAACACAGACACCTCGTCCTTCCTGTAGATCTCATTGGCAGGCGGGTGGAACCAGTTGCACTTCTTCATGTGCTGGTAGAGGATGCTGCGACTCTTCATGTAACGGAGACAGAACTCACACAAGTACAGCTTGGGTAGTCTGGAGAAAGGAGGAAGAGCAAAGAGAAAGGGTTAAACATCTGAGTGGGTCTTAATCTGATGGCTAGATGTGAGACGAGCGGGTTTGTGGTATCATCAGAACCGTTGATGTCGCTCGACAAATTTCAGCTCGTTTGAAACAAAAAGGACCTACCTGGCTCAGGCCGGTTACCTGGCAAAGGTGTTAAGACATTAATGACTGGATGTGTCTAAACTTTCTTCAGCTAAACAAAAACAAAACTGAGGTGATCGTCTTCGGAGACAGAGAGAAACGATTAGAGGTCGTTACAGAGCTTCACTCTATACACCTAAAAACCACCAATCAGGCCAGAAATCTGGGTG
>JBAMIG010000012.1:21661720-21678741 GCA_037177335.1 Kiunga ballochi | reverse complement strand
ATTAACATGCACTAATATTAACATGCACTAATATTAACATGCACCAACATTAACATGCACTAACATTAACATGCACTAAGCTGAAATGGACTCTGTACCTGTTCTTGGACCGCCCCAGCGGTGCGTTGTAGCGCCGTTTGATTTGTTCGGCCTTTTCGTGTAAAAATGTCTTTCCCTTTTTTCTGGGCTGACAGATTTGACAAATCCACATGCCTGGAATGGAGAAAGAGAGAAAAAAGCATGTCCTCAAAGAAACCAAGTACAAACGTAGGACCAAGATGCTTTAAGCCATCATTTCTACTACAGCGGCCAGCATAGGAGTGTGTCGTAAAGCTTCAGGTGACAGAATATAAGCAGTTTAAGGAGGAGGCAAGCAGGTAACAGGAAGGCCGGCAACAACTTAAACCAAGTCGCTGCTCATTTACCTTTTGGCATCCGTGTGAGGGGAGGATCACAGCACTCCATGTGGAAGCCCCGGTCACATGAGTCACAGAACAACATGTTATCCTGCACAAACACACAAACAGCCAACACTAATACTCACACATTGAAGTAAATACATATTTTTATACGACAGCTGTTTCTGTCCTCAGTCCTGCAAACTGCACATTTTATCTGGCTGTTAACTACTTCCCACCTGTCAGAGTTCAATCACACACTGGCTGACTGGAAAAGCTCAATCTCACGGAGCACAGGCGTGTCTATCAGCATCACTATCTGGCACTTAAGTAGAGAGGAGAGCACTCGGAGATGCTGCCTTCCAGTCCACCATGTTTTTTCACCCACTCACCGCATTCTTTCCTTGATCCTGACAGCTGCTGCAAGTCTTGCATTCAATGCACTGCCACCACAGAGCCTTGACTCGCGCCGTGAGCTCTGGGGAGAATTTGAGACAGGACGGGTGGCCTGCAGGTAGACACAGACAAAAAAAAAAAATCACACCATGGATTCTTATTTTTGGTCGTTGCTGACTGACAGCTCTGACCCACTTGCGTCACTGTAAAAGAAAAAGAAGGCGGAGGGAAATAAATAAATCCTTTCTGGATTTGACAGTGCACCGTGAATCAAACCTGGCTGCAAAGAAAGTTCAAACATAAATGAAATCTGTCAGAGCTCTGCTTTAGCTTTTTGGAAACAAACACAGCCGTGTCTGGGACAGAGACCGACTGAGGGAAGAACAAGAGCACTAACCCTGCTCTACTTTCAACCACAGGATCAGTTCTTGGCAGGATTCTTACATTGTGTGCTCCAAATAAAACTATTTATAGGAAAACAATCACAGCCTTTGTATTAAGAATACAAAATGAGATAAAGGAAAGAGACAGAAACATGCCAGAAAAATCTTTAAAATAACCATTTTAACTGTATTAACTGTGGGGTGAAGAAATGACGATGACTGCGGATAAGAATGAAGTCAATTTAACCACTAAGAGGAAGTGTATTAGCCCAGATGTTGCCGCTTCGCAGCAGTTGGGACAAATTCAGGCCTTCAAAGCAAAACTCACCGCTATTTCCACAGTCGGCACAGGAGATAAGTTCCTCTGGCTTCTTGTCACGATTTTGCTCCTTGGTCCCCAAACAGAAGCTGCAGATGGGAATGGGCTCAGCCACCGGCTGGTGGAGGGTTAGAGGAGAGAGAAGAGTCCGAACTGTCAGTCAACTTCGCAGCAATGAAAACAACAAAGAGGCCTTATGTTTGCTGACACACTGAGTAACTGTTGCTGTGAGCATTAACAAGCTAACAGCAGACTGAAAAAAAAAAATCACAGCAACACAGAGCGAGTCTGTGTTTACAGAGATTTTAGGGTAATAAGAGAGCCGCTGGGATGGGGGAGCTTGTTTAATCATCGTCGTGTTAGAGGACGCCATCATGTGTCGCTGTTTGTTACTGTTCCATCACCAGCAGGAAGTCAGCTCCTTTGGTTGATTGGTTGCAAAGGCTAGTTTACATCGAAGCCCTTCCTGAGACGTGAAGTTCTGGAGCTGCGTAAATCATTCAGCGTCTTGGCTGAAGGCACCAACTGTGCCAACAGATGGAGATCCAAGCATGAAACAAAGACTACCCACACACACACGAGCATAAACTAAGACAGGGTTGTCAGCAAGACACCAAAAACAGTACAAATACGTAAAAAAAACAACATCAGGTGCACTTCACACAAGCACAGAAGATGGAGGAAATGGGACTCTGGAGTGTGGGAGGCCTGGGGGGGGGGAGTTGTGGCTTATGTCTACCACCATGTTTTACCAATACTTGGACATCAAGTATACATATGGACAACTGCTGCATCACATAGCATGAGAGCATGAGCTGTTATGATACTGCACAGACATGTGAGGTGCTAAAAAGCTAAACAAAATCCTGCTATGTTCATAGAAAACTAATGAAATCAGTGCGAGCAGTGAGTCAGAATGCAGGTGACTTTAGTAATATCTATTAAAGGTTTTAGTAGTAGAAAATAAAACAAAGTGCTCTGAAAATAGCCCACGGAGAAAGGCATGCACATGAACATTCCCAAGAATGGTACTTAACAAGTGAGCGTTCGTGTGAGAGAAGCGGTGTTGACAGACACTTGGAAGGACTTCACGGCAGCATGGGCGAGATGGGGAGCCCTGTGCTTACAGCATCTGTCGCCTGACTCTTTCCTCAATCGCATCTATACAACAAAGCAAGAAGAACGCCACGGCTGGAAACTGGTGCGGGACATCTGGGCTGATGCTTGCCAACAAAGCGAAGGAAGCTTCTCCTCCAATCGGATGACACCGGAGGGTGCAGTGTACACACCCTATGCCGTTAAAATGTTTTATTTCCTCTGAAGGCAAAAAGACTCTGAATGAAAACGGCTACATGTTAAAGATGACTAAAGTCAAAACAACAAAACCCTGGAGGGAACACATTTTTATTCTATTTTAACCTAAAATGATCATCATCAGCATGTTCACCACACACAACCATCAGTATGTTATATCAGCTGCAAACCGTTTAAACTCCTAGGAAATCCACAACTATAGAAGAAGGGACTAAATGGAAACTAATGGCATGTGTACATGACAGAGCTAGCCACAGGGTGGTAACCAACGCTGCACACCTGCTATGGGTGGGATGGTATTTAAAGAATGCTGCAATAATTACGGATGATGTTCACACTTTCATCCTATAAGCTGAGATTCCAAATATTATATTTAAAGTGTAAAAAGGCTCTCCAGCTCATTTACAGGTGACTGTAGAACAAGTCAACACTGGTATATCAACATTAAACTGGATTCAGCTGCATTTCCTTCAGACCAGAGCAGGAACCAGATATATAATGCAACACAGAGCATCAGCACTGATTGTTGACACTTTAAAGACAGGCTGACATTCCTCCATTTAGTAGACCACTTATTATGTTACATGTATAGATTTTACTGTGAAACAAACCATTAAAGTGTATAAATATCACCACAGATATGCATCTAATGATTTTAGCTGATTATGCAAACAAATTTCCAAAAATTATTATGATTAGAAAAAGCACAACAGGTTTATTAGTAACTTTTATAGAACCAAAACCAGTATAATGCTGTGTGAACAAAAAAAAACAAGTCATCAGAAGATTTTTTTCATTGACTTTATAAGGTTTTTCTGCAGCACAACAGTGGAAACGCTCGTAGCTGCAGAGAGCCAGGTAGGCAGCGTCTCCTGGCAGGGAGAAGACAGGGACAAGAACTTGATTTATTGGGTTCATTTCCTTCTGACTCAAGCTGCTTCCAACACTCCCTGCTAGCCCTTACCCACCTACCACGGCACAGCGAGCGAGCGAGACAAACAGGGAGAGAGAGAGAGGAAGAGAGAAATAAAAGAAAGACAACAGTGGAGGGAAATAAGAGGTAAACACAGGAGGAGGGTTACAGAGAATGAGAGGTGAGGAGGAGCAGATAAGCAGACATGCAGGGAGCTGAGAGAAAAAACAGAAAAAATGCTGTAATTTTTTAATCATAAGGAAAAAAAAACACCAAGATAAATATTATTCTGTACTAGAGTAAAAAAACAAAAATCCTATGCAAAATATACCCATGATGTACAAAACAGACAAAAATCCATGACAAGAAAAGGAAACTAACAAAGAAGGAAGAAAAGAGGAGGAGTGTGTGGAAAAAAAAGCCAAGACAGGAATGACAATCCAGAGGGCAGGAGAGGGGAAGGAGAAGGAAAGCATAAAGGGAAAATCTGCTGCAGCAGTCCTCTGAACAGCCTGTGTGCGACCAACAACTCAATCATTCCTGATGCTTAACCCCTTCCCCGCCGGAGGAGGTCAACTGCTCCCACTTGCAGCAGGACTCCTTCAGCAAACACGAGCGTCGCCTTTTACACACACCTCGCAGGTTACAACGAGGCTTCAGTTACTGGTTGTCACTGTAAATTAATCCCCAGCAGACACTAAAAAATGAAAAGCTAATCCTCCTTCTATGACGGCGATATTGGATCCACAAAACACTATCTTCACATTCCTCACGAGAGCCGTTTTTTCCCCCCTGGTTTCACCCTTTTTTCTACCTCCGCCTGCAACGGTTGCCAGGGCCGCTGATGCACCACAGCGACGCTGGAGAAATGCCTCACATCGCGCTGGCTGTTTTACTTCAGTCACGGCCGACATTTTACTCGAGGTGTAAGCGAGCGTGGAAATCTGTGGTGAGCGAGTGTGTGAACTTTTTCTAACGCAGATTTTAAGGGGAAAAAAATCCTGTTAAAGCCAAACAGCAACAAACAAACCAAACACTTTCGCTACACACAAACCTGTTCTCCAACTAACAGATTTCTCTATAAATACACACCCAAACACAAACGGACAGGTGAGAAAAGCCAAGTCTGACCCTGCTGACACACCCACCTGGGTTTTATGACACAGTTTAGCCCAAGTTTTGCTTTAAATCCTGCAGAACTGCCAGAGTTTTTTGCAGAATTCATGCTTTGTAAGACACGCTTTTTTGCAAATAGAAACAACACTGACTGCAGCCCGTTCTCCCGATTTGTGCCGATTTATTTTAAATCCACAGACAGAAGAGAAGTGGAGAAAAACAGAAGGAGGACGAAAACGAGAAGGAAAACATGGAACGGAAAGAAAAAATGTTGCTGCTGTCCTTGTCTCCAGTTGAGTCAAGGATCTCATTAACATGGGAGTCCAATCCCTGCTCCTTCCTTCCTTCCTTCCTTCCCAAACACACTTCCCTTATGGTCACCCCCCCACTGCCAACACAAACTCATTGATCAAGTGTCCGGGGCACGCGGAGCAAGCGAAGGCAGCACATGAGCACTTGTTTTTAAAAAAGACATTTAAAGAGCTCAACACTTGTTGCCACAATACGCATGTTGAGGTCGTGTTTGCACGCATGGATGCACCTGGGACTTAAAAAAAATAAACAAATAAAACAACGAGCAATATCCAATATTATCGGCCATTTTATCAACCAAATATCAGCATTTAATGTGATTTTTTTCCCCTTCTGATTGGAGAGCAGGTGGTAAATCAGCTAAAATATCTCTATCGGTTCATATTTGTCTTAGAAATTAAGAGATGGACAATATTGGCAGATCTGATTTCAGTTTTTTTTTAAAAAGAAGCCAATATCAATCTTTAAGACAGACTTTAATAAGAGGATTATGAGCTACAGTAGATATCAGCATCAAATTATTATGGAACTGGGGGGCCTCTCATCATCACTTTCACAGCCAGGCTTATTTGCAGGGGGTGAGCTGTGAGACCATGCACAGCTACACTTTCACACCACAATCCCTCCAAGATGAGCTCAAAGTAACTGCTAATGCAGCTTCTATAGACTGGTGGCCAGCTGCATCTTTCCCTGGTGGTTTTCCCTCAGTGCCCACAGGGGTCATCCTGGTAGATCATTAGTAAAACAACCATTTCTGAGGATATAAAGCAGCCAAATACTAGAAGAGTAGAATTACTGTCTCCGTACTTAATAAGCATGATAGAGACTTTCTGTAGTAAAGCTCTCTGTGCTCATGCTGGGAGACTAACTGGATTTTATACAGAGTAAATGTCTGAGAAAGTGCAGAATGCAACCTATTCTGGCATTAATGAACATGACTCATATATTTACAGGAGATGAGAAATAGTGTCAGTAAAGATGAGATGCACACAGTAAATGACAGAATGAGAGTTTAGCTGCACTCAACATATGAGTTTGTCCTAATGGTTTAAACATCTTATAAATGAAGTCAGTGAAATCTGAGCTTGTGTTTGTAATGTGGGAACATATCTGCAATGGGCCTTCTCTCAGCTCGAGACTTTATAAGTCAGCTGAAGCAAATCATGACATATAGTGCAAAAATAGAGTTCCTACTGGTTTCAACTTGTGATAATGGATGAGTTTTAAACCTAAAATCTAAGGTGGGCTAACAAGAGACACTTCATGGCTTCTGTCCTTTCCCGCTACTCCTATGCTGTGACACAAAACCAGAGAGGCCATCAGCAAAATGAAAAGCTTCAACACACTACATGACAAAGCAGCGCCAGCAAAGGGGAACAAGAAAAGGGACTGAAAGGATGGACAGGCAGGCGTCCTCTTGGATAGTTTATCATCTATAGCTACACATACATAATTTACTCGATTAAAGTCCATCTGATTAAAAGATGTTTAAGTGGAAGCTGGATAAAGCGATCCGCTCAGTATGAGAGATTTAATATGATTGCAATGCTTATGATGTGTAAAAATGCCCAATAGTTCCAAAGAGGTTTTTATTTTGATCCTTTTAAACAATAAAATGGTCAATAATCATGAATCCATAACTGTCTAAACATGAACATATCCAGCACAGACATCACCTAACCCACATGTGTTTCCAGCATGCGGTTGCTTAGGATGAGTAAACTCAGTTATTTTCTTCATGCTCCTTCAACCCTGAAAGGTTTAAACCACCCATTTCTGAACATTACTGACTGGATCAGCTGATTATCTTTCATGATTTATTTTTATTCTAATTGGATATTTGATTCAATCATAAGTGCTCTGTGTAAATACAGCTAATGTTCACCGTTAGCCAAGTGGGACTCTTTAGCCTACAGTAACTACTAGCAGGGACAGAGTTAGTAAAACCACATCCTCGACTAGCTGCTTTGTCCCGTCTGCCAGAAAAGAAAACAAGGAATGAAAATGCTAACATTAGCCGACCCCGTTAAACAGGTCAGTGGGATATTTTAGCAGGGAAATCTCAGAAAACATTCACAATAAAACACACGCATCGTCGCCGTCACATCGCCCAACATGAAGAACTCCTGGTCACCCCACTCCAGCTGTTAGCGAGAGGGCAACCAGCGGCCAGGAAGATTGCTTTTACCTATTATGATAGGATGATCATCAAACACACACACCCAAACAGTGCTATATACCCACACGGACATGCACAATAATGCTGCACGTTAAGCCCATCCCGTTTAATGGCAGCAGCTCCATACTGCTAACGTGCGCTCAGGGAGGCGATGAGGTTTACCATCTATATATCCATGACCCCTAGTTGACTTCACTCCCCCTTCATGTCCCCCTGAATGACCTGGCAATGGCACCCTATTAGGGGGAGAGAAGGGAGGCAAGAGAACCAGAAATAGGGTCCGGGATCCCTTTTGAATAGAGCAGCCTCATGCAACCATCAGCACACTGAATACACAAATCTCTCTGCAAATGGGGTCAAATCTAGTGCTTAGCCATTTGTTTTCATCCCTCCTCCTCCCCATTTGACTTCCACTTATTTTCTTCCTCCCATGAAATCATAACTGTTAGCAGTCATGCAGGAGGGGAAATACAGCAATGATGCACTAGTAGAAAACCAGCGACACAGATTATGCAACAACCCATCCTGGTTTTATCCATTTGACACTGACGCACACCAATATACATTAAATCCACACTAACAGCAGAGCACGACTGTGCAGCAATAAGAAAACAGGACCGTGTGAACAGCATGTAACACTACTTTGTCATGACCTATGAAGCCTGACATATCATAAGCACCTAACCTCTCTATCAATGCTCAACGATGAACAATCACTGATTGGGTTGATGCATCAAGCTGGGATTTTTTGGCTCCATCATTTTGAGAAAACGACCCGAATCCAGTTGAGACGTCCGCTGCAACACAACTCTGTGACAAACAAAGCTTTGATGAAAAAATAAAGGAACGAGTGGAAGGAACGCGTTAACACCGACTTGCTTGTGTGTTTACATTTGGTTTGGAAACGTCTATGAGAACAAACAGTAGCTGTCAGAAAGGAGGTTGGTCTCTGTCTAAGAGCTGGACCACCTGCAGCCAAGCGGGTCACTGTGTTAGCCAGACTCCATGTGACCTGCAGCTCGCTCTCTGGGCTAATCCTACCATGCACTTACGTACATCTATAAGCATCTAAAACCTTAGGACTGGTCCGAACAGTTAAACCACCCCCTACATCCTGCAGATAGTAAACATATCCGACTGGATGCAGCCTTGTGGAGCTCATGTTCTGGTTGGAGGTCTACATGTTTTAAATGTCTGCATGCGTCTAAAGACACTTCATGACATTTGATTCTGGGTCTTAGTTTCAGCCCAATGTTTCTACTCTGCAGCCAATAGCATGGGGACAAGTGTGTGTAAGTGTGTGTACATGTCTCTGAACCTTACAACTAGAGGTTAGCAGACGACTGCTCTCTCTGATCAGGTTACAGAGGTGGGTGTGTTTCCTCTCTCCTCTGTCGCCTGCATGTCTGCCTCTCCCCCTCATTCTGTCTCCTTTACTTTTTTCTCCCGCTACGTCTCTCAGCCTCTTTCTGGTTACAGAAGCCTGAAGTTTGCGTCATCTAGGCCTCTCCCTCTGGCACCACTACAGAACAACTCTCTCTCTCTTGTCTATATTCCCTTCCCCATATTTCCTTTCTTTACTCTTCCCATCTCCTGACAGCTCCTGACAGGGAGCAGCCCTGCAGCTGGTCCACACTCGCTGCAGGAGGCTGGGAGCTATATAACTTTCTCTGCTGACCTACTGGTCCCGCAATGCTGAAAACTGGCCTAGCATCAGTCCAGTCCAGTGCATGCCATAGTAACCACATCATTGTCCATAGGAATCACATCTGCAACACTAACTCACACCCAGAATAACAACAACTAGAACCGGCACGGTGAAGTCCATTATGTCTTTTTAAAATGCGCCAGAGCCCAGAATACAAGCACTGTTTTAAACATAAAGACACAGCAGCAGTGCAGAAATTCCCAAAAGGCTAAATTAAAAGCTACGGCCTTCCTTTCGTGCATGGAGTTACAGGCTGAGAAAGGAGACGAGTCAAACAGGGAGGGAAAATGTGATGCCCGTGTTTCAGATATAGTGTGAACTGCTGACTATTTACTTTCACAGAGCGCGTTCACATTCTCATTATTGTTAAAGAAGGTTAATGAAAGAGCAGATGCGACTTGGTTTCTTTTCACAACTTCAGGCACCGCTGCTGTCAACAGGATATCCATGACTTTGTCAGGGTGGTCTCTGTCAACAACGTTTTTCACACATTTATCTTCTTATACTTGCTTCAAAAACAAAAGAAATTAAGTCGTTTACTAGAAAAATAAATAAATATGTGGACAAATTATACACATGTATTGTATTATGAGAACGAGACTAAGTTTGTGGAGCAAAAACACAGTTCATGCATGCATTGAGCCTGCAGCCATGCAGACCTTACCTTGTCTTTTTCGTGTGGCAATAGTCGAACAGGTGGTAGCGATTCCAGAGACACCGTCCCGGTGCCATCGTCCTGCGAGCTGCTACGGCTGATCAGTTGGAACAGTGGACCCTGCTTGGCCACGCGTCCGTGAGCCACCGCCCTCTTCAGAGCCACCCGTAGCTGCTGGTGGAAGATGCCGGACCCCATGGAGCCGCTGCCTGACAGGTAGGCCGCTACATCAGCCTGACACTTCAGGAAGCGCTCGATGTTCTTTAAGGTGGAACCACCAGGCTCATGGAGACCTTCCAGTGCCCGCTTGATCAGTTTGTTCCAGTCGAGTCCTGGCTTCTTCCCCGAATGGGAGTGAGATGTACCGCTACCACCACTGCCACTAACACCAGTGCTGCTACATCCTCCTCCTCCTCCTCCTCCTCCTCCTCCTCCACCACCACCGCTAGCTCCTCCACCTCCTCCTGTTGCAGCTGAACTTCCGCTTCCTCCTCCAGAGCTTCCGCCACTTTTGGGTTTCGGCACAGCCAAGCGCCCAGGGTTGTCAGGGTCTTTGTAGGAGTTGAGACCCTTGTTGGTGACCTTGAGTATGGTACCATCCTTGACACTGAGCTCTAACTGCTCCAGAACCGTTTTCCGGTCCAAACCATGGGACATGGACACTGCATTGCAAATACGCTCCTCTGATGGTCGCTGCTTTTGCTTCTTTACTTTCTTGATGGCCTCTAGGATCCACTGGGTGTACACTGGGTTGGCCAGTTTCACCATGGCTGCAGCCTGGGTGAGTGCAGCGGCCTTGAGGCCTTACTGCTAGGGCCGCACAGAAATATTGGGAACCGTTAGCCAAGTAAAAACCTGGCCTGCGCCGTAGCGCCGCCTCCTCCTCCTCCTTTTGCCCTCTACCTGCTTACTATCCCTTGTCCTGGGGTCGCACAGAGAGTCCCTCAGAAGCCAAGAATGAGCAGCACGGAAAGGAGCAGCTGATCATAGCACAATCCCCTCAATAGCCCACCCTCCACCCAGTAAAATTTGGTCCCCCCGCCACCCACTCCAAGCCAGGTCCCTGGTAAGATGGGGTGGTAGAGAATGAAGCCGCAGTTGTATTAGCAAATTCAGCTCCACTTACGACACAGCAGATCTTCAAGAGGAGCAAGTCTTGCGAAAAAAGTGACTTTTGTATTAAAAAAAAAAAAAAAAAAATCCAACAAAAATGTCAAATGTATCCTTTCAGTGTGATTTCTGAGACATATGAGAGGTCTCCAGACCATAAAATTAGTGTTTAAATGCTAAAAGTGAAGAAATGACAGCAGATATGAATCGTTGCATTCCAGATTACTACTATTTTTCTCCACATCCACGTTATCTTGTCTGCACTTCTCTTGAGTTTTTCCTCCTCCAGCACGGTGGGATTTTTAGGACTGGGATGGAAAGGATATCTCACCCCAGGGAGCAACCTGGGCTGATCACCTTCATGCCCACTGCACTTCTTCAGCAGATGAAAACTGAAAAGAAACAAAAACACAACATTTCAGAATAATAAGCAAATTGCAACAACTGAACAGAAAGACATTTAGAAAGCAAAGTGCGTTTTTTTTTTATATTAAATTAAGTGATATTAAGTGATGCAAAAATGGATATAAAATCTATTTTGTTTTGTAGCAACACTGGTTAACCAGTCAGGGAAACCATTCCCTTTTAAACATCTATTATCTTTTACACATAGATCAACAAAGCCAGGAAGCAGTTAGAGGTGTCCACATACTAGTTTTCTTATCCAAAAAGCGAATCTCTCGTGTAAACAGTAATAAATTTAGCCATAGCATGTAATCACTCACTGAACACCAAGTACAACACAATGTTATGACTTTTCATTAAAAACGTACGTATATCTCAACTAATTATGCAAATTGCCGCCATGCATTAACAAAACAATCCCCACCATCCTAAAAACTGCACTTGCAGGTTGACAACCTGACCAGCTGGGCTAAAACGTAAACATGATGTAGTGAGAACACATTCAGTTAGCAAACATTAGCTGACAGGCTAGCTAAAAAAAAACAGACCCAAATCAACTATCACGTTGATTTATATTTTCCGTAGTGCGTTTACAAACATTAAGGTTAATTTAGAGAGCTAAGCATTAAAACAACAAGTATTCCCGCGAACTACTGCTGTTTAGAAAGCTAACATTGTAAGCTAGCCGATGGGCTAACGTTACGACTCTGTTACTAATGTTACCCGCTAACCTGAAACGTAAACAGCATGTAACGTGAGGTTAGCCGAGAGTCCAGCGCAAAAACACAACAATTCCCTCTCTATCGACAGTTCAAGCCAAACTAATTATCACGTCGCAGCAAATGTCGGGAATAATTTCTTTCTGAATGTCATTCTGATATTAACGTAAACTCGCGGCCTTGTAAAAAAAAAAAAAAAAGCACAATGCAACTTGCAGACGGCCATCTCGGCTAGCGGGCAAGTGCAAAACTGAAGATATCTCAGCGGCGGATTCTGCAGCAGTACATGTTCCGCGGCCTATTTCTCAGCCTCCTGCATGGGCGAGGAGTCACCGTCCGCCAAGACGCGTCCCCACGAGCAGTCCCCACCTCGCAGACTTCCTCCCTCCACAAGCCGCCCTTCTATGTCGCTTCACCCTGCGGTGCGGAGAAGACAAGGCCGCCACAGCGGAGTAGCTAGGCCTCGGTTTCCCCCCTCGAACACCCCCCCACCCACCTCCACGATCACCATCCCTCCGTACCCCTCTCTCCCGCTACCTCTCGCGGTTCCCCAGAAAGGCAGAGCTGGCCCGGTTCTGGTTTCCGAGGGAAGCACGGCTAAAGCGGACCGAGCAAGAGGAAAAAAATCTCGTTCGCTTCCATCCAGCTTCCGCCGCTACTCACCGGAATTTGGGGTCGATCCGCCGTGAAGGAGGTGCCAGAATCGTGCGAAACGAAGACAACAACAAGGCTAAAAATGCAGCCAGAGACCAGGGACTCTAGAGCCGACGCCATTTTTGAGTGAAACAGGAGCACGGCTGGTGGGGGAGGGGGGAACACTGAACCGTCAGGCAGGGCCAAGGGACCGTCTGCAAAGTGCGAGGCGAAGATCCGGGGAAGAAAAATCCACTGCAAGGCGCGGGGGTGGCGGCGGCGTGCTGTTGCTATGAGAGGGGTGTGGATGTTGCTTGTGCACATGAAATGGAAGAAAGGGACAGATGGTGCTGGTGTTGGAGGAGGAAAAAAAGAGAGAGAGAGGATAGGTGTTCTCGCATTCTCTGCTGCGTTACAGCTACAGGAGGAGATGCAAGGGAGCGTCTGTATTTGGTTAAGAAGTTATTTTAAAAGGAAAGAAAAATGAAAAAATCAAAGCAAATGAACGTGCCTTAATGGTGGAGCATCTCGTGCACATCCAGCCTGCAGTGCATGGTCACTGTTTTTTAAACACAGATTAAATAATGCTGCGTGTTACTGTACCACAGAGCATGTCACTATCTGCCTGCAGAGTTTGCTGATCCATTCCCAGTCAGAATATTAAACACAAAGATCTTTCCAATAAAAATATGTCAAATATCTGCAGCAAAACCATCTTAGTCTGTTTAGTTAAAGTATAGCTGAGTGACATCCTTTCCTTAGGATTTATGGGTTTTGCAGCTCTGTGCTCAGCATCTTCTACGGCATTGTTTGACACGTGGAAGCAACAAGCTGTAAAGGAATATTTATCTTACTGGGTTTGATTCTGCACTGCATTAATTTAAATGTAATTGCAGCGAACGTGCAATAGGATGCTCCATGATTTACAACACTGCTATGAAGAATTTTGAACAACTTACATACACACACTTCCCCTCGTATAAGAAAAAACTGATTTTGCTGCTTTAATTTCATCATAATCTCAATACAGCAGCATCTTTTCTTTTCTTTTTTTTCCTCCCATGAAATCTGGCAGCAATCTCCTTTTTCTATTACAGTGTAATGCCCAAAACTCCCAGAGTGGAAATTAAATTATCCAGGGCTTTGTGTAAAATGATGCGAGCAGCAGTCCTCAGAGATGGATTATAATGTCTTATAGGGAGCAATTAGACTTGATGTTTTCCCATGTTAGACGTGTCTTGTGAGAGGCTGAACTGCTGTCAGCGTACTGGTGATCAAATAAAACTGGTAAGGTCACATTTTACTCACTGTTTATCTTGTACTTCTACAGGGACAGATAAATCACATCCCAACGACGGGGAACTAATTCTAATTAACGGTGGTGTTATTACACAGATAAATAGTGTGAAGCGTGGACACATGAACGGCTATTAGCACGTCTCATGAGGATTCATATTACATTAGTGTGTACAGTAGGCCGGCTAACAGATGGACAATGCTCAGGAGAAGCTTGTACCACATCTATCGCTCCTGGCCATGAATAAGTAATGTCATGTACTGTGATCTACTGCAGAGGTAATGTTAACCATCACACAGAAGCAGACAAGCCAACCAGGTTGGGTTAAGGGGGGTGAGTTTGGAGTCCCACATGCTCAGTGTTGCTGCTCATCCCACATGTGTTTATTTATAAATGATGCTTCATTTAGAAAGAAAATACCTGTTAGACAGCAGAGAGCATTGTTATGACATGTACATTTCTTTTTATTTATTTATTTGTATTTATATTCTTTTTATTTATTAATATTATTTATATTTACATTTCAAATTGTATTTATTTATTTATTCCTTATTTTAACCAGGAAAGTCTCATTGAGATTAAAAAGGGAGTCCTGGCCAAGAGGCGGCAAAAATAATAAACCAATAAATAATAAATAAAAGTAATTATTTCTGAGAGGTGATTGGTAAGAAGTGTGAGATTAAGTTGTCTGTGTTGTCTTCATATCCTGATTTCAGTGTATTTTGTTTCACTGTTACAGACAATACAGTCTGCGTAACACAATCCATTTTGCTGTGTGCTTCTGCAACACAGAGGCTTTTATGGTTAAACTGTAGTGAATAAATGAAGTGATGTGAGAGCTACTATTCACTTATAGGTAAGAGATTCAAAGGTAATAAAAACATTTAATATCATTTATTTTAGTAAAGATCTTGAGTGAAGACAAGTTGTTTTTTTCTTTTATTCCTATTAGATGCAACATGAAATAAAGGTTTATTTGCATTAACTGTCAACCTTTTTCATTTATTTTTTTTATATCACTCAATCCAGGTAAGTGTTGTGGGGAAGCTGGAGTCTATCCCAGCATTTAACCCTGGACAGTATGGATTGATCATTTAACCAAACATGCATGTTTTTGGATGGTGGGATGATCCACACATGCACAGGGAGAGCATGCAAACTCCACACAGAAAGGCTCTTGTTCAAACCTCCCTGCCCAGGATTTGAACCAGCAACTTCTTGGTGAGGCTGCAGGGCTAATCACTACATCACCAGGTATTTAATTACAAGAGAAATATGTAGGTAAAGCTTGCAGAACATTAAACAGACATTTGATGTTTGCTGGCATGCTGTAGATTAGCAAAGCAGCTAATAAACTCATGAAGTGGATTATTTGGGGGGTATGATAGCAAAAATATACACTGAAAAAACATTTTTCATGTTCAAAGTTGTCATAATTAAATAGTCTAATTTTTCTTGCATTGCTTTTGTATTTATTTGTTTGACAACTTGTAGGTTTATTGTCATCTATCACGACACATCATGTTATACTGCCTCTTTTCAAGTTTGTTGTGAAATAGCACACATATAATGAAAGATTTATGATGTATAGCAAAACAAAACAAGAAAATGAACCCTGTATCTTTAAATAACAGTGAAAATCCTGGGACTATGAGTTTCAAAGGTCAGGAGGAAAATGTGCTGCCACATTAAGACAAAAGCATTTCTTTTTATTCGGTCACTGTGGTGAAATATTTGCTAAGTTTCCCCCTAAAAAGTATTTTAAGAGAGGTAGCGGCAGCATAGATCCTGGGCGTGTTTTTGCTCTTTGCTGCAGAGAAGGAGACGAGTAATCCTTTGCTTCCTTTCATCCCTTAATCCTTCTTTTTAAAAACTCTGCATTCTCTGAGCATCCACCTGCTCACTGTCCTGAGCCCCCAGCAAGCTATGTCCACCTGCCTCCTTTCTTCCCTCTGACACACACACACACACACACACACACACACACACACACACACACACACACACCTCCTGTCCACCTGATGTGTCACACACCTTCTGCTTCTTCCTCCTCCTCAGTGTAAAAACAGGAACTTTAGCTAAACTACATCAAAATAAAGCTCATATAATACATAACAGGAAATCCTATAATTACAGCTTGTTTGTGTTTTATCGTGAGCCCAAATTCCTATAAATAGGTTTTGATTCTCATGAAATAATAAGTCATAAACCCTGTTGTGTTTATGTCTAATATGTTTATTGTGAATTTGTTTGTACACAGAGCTACAGGTTATGTTTCATAGCCACGTGTCAGTTTACAATTGACCCAAATATGGCAGCTTTGATTTACGTCTAGTGTAAATGCCTTAAATAGGACAAATTAGTAAGACCTGAACAAAATTGTGATCTAAAAGCTGCAGAGGAAAAGAGGAATTAAATGCTCACTGGCCTCTCTGCGCCCTTGCTTTTTATTCTGTCACCTTAAAACAAGAAAATATGAGTTTTGCTGGAAGAAAGCAGTGATCAGTGTGACACCATCCATGCAGACCACATTCACAAGTTTCTGGTTTTATTTAAGGTGTGTGTGTGTGTGTGTGTGTGTGGTGGTGGGGGGAGTGTGTGTTACTGCAGCGCTGTGCTCAGATAGCCAGGCAGTGTCCAGTGTTTTTCTCCGTGTGAATCGAGCAAAGCTTCCTGCTGTGGCTGGCTGGTTGCCAAGTCCCCAGACCTCTATGCAACCAACACACACACACACACACACACACACACACACACACACACACACACACGCACACACACACCCAATGAAAACTCAAAACTCCACCCATCCTGAAAAGAATTGAAACATACAACGGAAATTTCCAGGGCGTCTATGCACCCCCTCCCCGTCCAGCAACATCCCTCCACCTCCTCCTCCTCCTCTTCGCTCTCTCCCTGTGGCCCTTGCTCTCTCCCTCCACAAATCCAAAGGGACAGAGAGCAGCTGGAAGGTGAAGTGCAGCTTGTTGGTGTTGAGCTGAAAGTCAATCCAGACATCTCCCGTCTGAAATTTCCTTCAAACACAGCGACTCATCTCAAACACAGCGACTCTTCTCAAACACAGCGACTCTTCTCAAACACAGCGACTCCTCTCAAACACAGCGACTCCTCTCAAACACAGCGACTCCTCTCAAACACAGCGACTC
>JBAMIG010000012.1:21643752-21661620 GCA_037177335.1 Kiunga ballochi | reverse complement strand
GACTCTTCTCAAACACAGTAGCTGCTTAACAGAAGCTGCAAAGTGCACTTTGTTGTTTTTTTCCAACAGAGAGAGGTCAGGAGGGAAATGTATGAGGCTGCTTTTACTGGCAAATCAATAGTTCTCCTGTGGTTAAGTATGGTTTTAAGTGTGCATGTATTTGATAACTGGGGTTGCTGAGAAGGCAGTGTACATGCACTAATAACTGTGAGGAGCTGAGTGGAGGAACAGGTCATAGTAATAGAGCTGCTAAAATAACAGGGACACGTCTGATTCTCTCTTTCAATGACTGGGATCACATATTTATCTGAGCCCTTTTCATTATATATTTATAATAATACCACGTTTATTAAATAAAGACTTTGTGTCAGACATAACATTTAAACCAAGAGAAGATGTGAAGTTTAGTTTGATTTGTCTAAAATCTAATTATAAAAAGGATTATAAAAAGGAAGTCCGTCCAAAATCTGTGAGGAACCAAGCAAATATGCAAACAAACAAAACTACTGGCTGATCTTTTATGTTGACATGTTTTGATTGGACCCCGTTAGGGACAAAGCGGTAGATAATGGATGGATGGATGTTTTGATTGGTCAGATGGGTCAAGGTCAAAGCAGAACCACAAGTAAATAAACTGTCCAAAGCAGACTGCAAACTAAATCTCAATCATAAAGACTTTAAATTTACCTTTAATTAGAAATGGATAGTTTGCCCTATCAATAAATAAAAAATAATAATAAGATGTAATTGAACGTGTTAAAACATGGCTGCCAGCTGGCAGAGCGCCCCGTGCTGCTGGCGTTTTGCTTCAGCTTCCGTTCAGCTCAGGATCATGTAATGCAGATGTTTCCCGGTGCGCACACAGGCCTGTCTTTGAGTGTGCATCCAGAGGGCGTATTTTAGGGGATGTTTTCATGAGTGCACACGGCCAAATCTGCACTCTGTATACAGACAGCAGAAAAGCTATGAGGTGAAGAATTTACATTATGTTACATGAAATACTGCCTCATCTCCCTGCAGGATGCTGGATCATATGAGAAACAGGTATAAATAGTTCTAGATCTGACACCAAATATGCTGTAATATAGCAGGCAGTGAATGGACAGTGTCTATAAACACGTTTTTATCTGCAAATAGCTCCAGTGGCTGCAGGTGCTGCATGACGGCTCTATAAGAGAACAACAAAGCACTTTACAGGGAATCCTTTATTTATTCACATCACATTTATAGTGATGATAAGCCACACATATAAGCTGGAATACACCAACAATCCCAACACAGACTCATTGTAGTGTAAAAGAATTTGAATGGTCACTTATGGTTATTGGATAAGCTGCTTTTAAATGTGCTTTTTAAAGTTAACTATCCCAAACGATGCTCCACAACGTGTTGCACGGTGGTGTGTTGGAAAGCACTGACTGCAGCCTCACAGCGAGAAGGTCTTTGCAGACTTTCCCACCATGTCAGCGTGGGCTCTCTGCAGATACTTTGGTTTACTCACCCATCCAAAGACGTGCATGTTAGGTAGATTGGTGAGTCTAAAAGGTTCTTAGGAGTGAGTGGTACAGAAAACAGATGGATGGTGCTCTAGTACTTATCAAACAAAGCCGGCGGTTTCAAAGCTCAGAGGGTTCAAACATCACAGTTTTTTGTCCATTCAGAGACACCGTAATAAAAATGGTGGCTCAAACATGCATGTAAACCCACATTAAAAATAAAAAAATAAAACAACTTAGGCTGTGTCTCAGTCAGCCCACTATCATAACGTCACGCACTATATAGTGCACTTAAACATAGTGCACATAGTTTTAGTGCGCTGATTGAGACAGTCCTATTCTTTAAAATCAAAGTAGATTTTCTACTTCTGATTTTAAACACTGCACCTTTAGGTTTCTTCATTAGCAAAAGATTCAGTCCCGTTCTCTCAGTTTGCAGCTTTGTCATGGAACAAGGATGTATTTAAAAAGTATAAAGAACTTTTTCAGCCTTGCTGGATACTGAAAGTACTTTATACAGCAAATCACACGTGCACACATTCATGCACCACTTTTCAGTCTTACACACTGGACACGGTTATGTAGAGCTGTTCTTATCCTGAACTAATCATTCTGAATGAAAGTATTCTTCTTAAGGTTTACATAAAGATATTAATTCTGGATGAAGGATAACCTGAAAGCATTTTCTTAATTTTGCCTTCAGCAGGAATGATGCACATACGGATACAGGAAGTAAACAAACCATTTCCTGTTTCCCAGCGTCTATTTATAACATGTGAACATACATAATAAAAACCGTTTTGGGCAGAAAACTACACGTGTGCGTCACTGCGGCGGGAAAAAGTAATGAGCATGCTCAGAACGACCGGATGAACTTAGAGTAGATTTAAGGTTTACATGATGGAGGAATAAACTAATCCCAATTTAAAGTGAGAATAAGCACACTTTATTATCTGGATCACTGTCTGAATCCAGGAATGTTTTAAAGGACTCTTTATTGTAGTGTGATAGTAATAATAAACCTGGCTGGAGTGCTTTTCTAGTTCTAGTTCTAGTTTACGTGGTTATAAATGAACTTTTACTTGCATTTAATGCAAAGTCCCATGCAAACGTAGCCACTGTTACAGTACTCATTACAGAAAAAGTCATGTGATGAAGCGGTTGACCTGGCCGGGAGATGAATGCTTCTCCAGAGCTACAGCTGTCTCTGTGATGGTCCTGCCAGTGGTTCCTGATAAGGCACGTGATTTTTTCCTTTTCAGACTCATCTTGTTACTGATTATCTTCCAATCACTGAAACTAAAGGAGAGCAGCTAATATGTCTTTGTCTCATGGAAACAAACTGCATATCTTCTGTTAGGTCTGGATTTTTAATCAGTTTAATAAAAAATAAAGAAGAAACATTGCAACGTTCTGAAAGTTTAAACATAATAAAGAATAAAATGCATGTTAAGTCTCAGCACAGGAAGCTAAAAAACCTCAACTCCTCTGCCAAAAACCTTTTCTATTTTGAATTACAGGTTTGATGTTTGCTCATTTCTTTTTAAAGCTCTTCCTGTCTGTCACTAACCCCACCCCCTCTTTCCTTTTTCTTTTCTTTCCTTTCTTCTGTATTTTTTTCTCTTTTACAGTCCTGCAGTAACCCGAGCCTCTGTTTTGTGTTATTACTCCCCTATGCTCTGTATGACCGCCTCCTCCTGCACGGCATGACCGGCAGCAGCTAAAGCCCATATCCACAAAGCAGAACGTGCACGTGGAATCTAAACCTTCTGTTTGATTCAACACAAGTATAAACAACACAAATGAAGTTTGTTTAAAAGACACCGATGGATATATTTCAGCCTTTACCGCTTGCTCCAAGGTTTTCATTCACCATTGTCAGATTTAACACAAAACAAGCATTTTCTCTTTTTTTTTTTTTGTTTTTTTTTTTCCTCCGAAGAGAAATATTAATTTCCAACTAAACAACTTCACCACAGAATGTTTCTTTGCTTTCACACAACAAACAGAAACCATCACACGATGC
Organism: Kiunga ballochi; assembly: GCA_037177335.1. Lineage (NCBI taxonomy): Eukaryota > Metazoa > Chordata > Actinopteri > Atheriniformes > Pseudomugilidae > Kiunga > Kiunga ballochi. The sequence continues at coordinate 21,658,098 of JBAMIG010000012.1, read as the reverse complement.
CTTGTTTGGCTCTCCAGACCTCCCACATTACAGGCTGCTTCCCAAGTCCAAGCTGGAATATAGCAGCTTTGCAGTGTTTGCAGAACAGGATGCACCACAGACAACAATGCAGCCTCCAGGACTCACACACACACACACACACAGACACACACATTCCTGCGGGCCTGGTGCTGTTTGGTGGTGGGAGCTAACCTCTGGAGCTCAGCAGGCTTTTGTCTACCTCCCCCCCACCTCCACTCTACCCCGACCTTTTTGTGCTCATTTACTTAGACAACAAGCCTTTCTCACACCAGAAGATTAAGACCTGTTCAATCAGTTCCATTAGGATTCAACGAGAAGATTTATGTCAAAAAGGATATGTTGGTTAATGGGTGGGTGAAAGCAAATGATGCAAGATTCCTTAATCGAATCAGTGGAATATATATTAAAAGCCATTCACTTCACAGTCATTTATATTAATGATACCACTTTCAGATTACTGCAGGGTAATGGGATCAAAAAGTGTACAATCCCATGAATGATGAACCCTCAGTGGCAGTACTAAATTGCATTACAGAGGCTCTTAATGATCGGTGTTGTTGTTATGTAAACTGTGATGAATCAGTTATTCATTCGATAGTGTCCCTAACAGAATAATTAGGTTTGTGTTGGTAAAGATTTGCATGTTGGCTCTTCCCCCTCTGTGCCACAGCAGCAAGAGGCAACAGATGGAGCATGTTATGTCATCGTATTGGCGTAAATGAAAATTGCAGATTACCCAGAGACGCATGTAATAATGCGACATGCTTTTTATACAAATCACACTGAAGGTGACAAGTGCTTTGGCTGCCTCTGGATAACAGTATCTCATCCAGGTGACAATGACAGAGGGCTTGCCGTGTTTTTCATATGGAGATTTACAACAGAAAGAGCAGCGGAAAGCCATGATAATATCACATCTCATCCATCCAGGTTTTCCACACACATATTTTGCTGCCTGGAAACAGGATGAAGCACCAGATGAGCTCAGCTTGAAGAGGATTTTTATGTATGAAGCTACATTTAACCCTCAGTTTAGTTGTTTTGCTGTGCCATGTAAGGTGGCTGCTATTAAAACTCACACCACAGATACCTTAATGTCATCACAGTTATATAAACCATCATTAAAACTTCATACAACCATTTATTAAGCTCTTTGAACAAAGTAATTGTAAAAATTAAATAGTTTAAATAAAGATTTTTATCAGCAGAATTATCATAGATTCATTCAATGAAAAATACTCTAATAAAGTAAATTATTAAAGTCAATAAAGGACAGTTATGAAGTCATCTTGCTATCATAAAGTTTTACAAGGAATAACGGTGTGTTATGTTCTGAATTGATTACAGCAACAGTGTGTTATCTATCGTACTTTATAAACCAAAAAAACCTTCTGCATTGTGCTTTACTCTGGTATTGTTACTGTAAAGGTGTAATAGCATGGAGGTTTAGTGGTGTTAAAAAGAAAATATGTAATTGAATAACTGGTTTCTGGTCTGCATGGTGGTGTGGTGGCACCGTGGATGAAAGGGAATTTAGTCTGAACGTCAGGAGGTGTTTTAACGGGGTCCTTCTGTGTGGTGTTTGTTCCTCTGCAGTTCGCCTGGGTTTTCTCCAGGCTCTCTGCTTCTTTCATGCATTAATTGGTCTCTCTAAATTCTACCTAAATGTGAGCATAAGTGGTTATTTGTTTCTCTGTGTCGGACCGGTAACCTGGCCAGGGTGAACCCTGCCTCTCAGAGGCAACGCTCCTGCTTTCAGGTGAACCTGGATTTAACTAAGTGAAACAAAAAAATAAAGAAATATGTTTCTAATGGTGCATTGTCACCTTATTTAAACAAATATAATTGTTTTGTTCTTGTGGAAGGAGCCATTTATATCTACACGTTATGAGAGCTGTCTTATTTGTCCCATCATTGTTACTACGGTGTCTCTGAATGGACAAACAAATCTGTCTGTAACAAGAACTTCAAAACTGCTGTAACAGCTTTATTTTATAGGTGAGAGCAAATAGAAACATCTGAAAAAGCACAAAGAAAAAAATAGTACATAAACACAATGCTGACATATTTACGCACACCTATAATTTATATTTTAGGTCATTTTCACGCTTTAAAATGTTTACTACATAAAAGTTACTTTCATTGTTTGTTTTTGGTAATGAACTGTTTATCTGCTTACTATCCTTGAGCATCCCATAATGCACGCTATTAAAAACGTATTATAATTATGACACAATCTGACAACTGCACTGTGCCTATGCAGTCATTTCTATGCTCATATTTACAACTAGATATCAGTATTTCTTACACACTGCACCTATACATATGCTAACAGTTAGCAGCTAACTGTTCAGTATATGTTAGCTTCATGTTTGACATTCATATTTCTGATGAATGGCAACAAAATAATTTAGTTTAAAATTTTGGTATCAAGAAAACAAACTCAGTTGTTTTACTCATGAAATGAGTATTTGCACTCAAGGTTTTTAGCATAGAGTTAGCATAAACATGACTATACACCCTAATGGCATCCATGCTAATAGCATCAGGAGGCTAAGCACAAAGAGCAGGGGTGTGCAAACTTTTTGCCTCTAAGGGCCAAACTGAAAATGAGCCAGTGAGCTTTAAAGCGTGTCCTGTCTGTACGCCACTGTGGTTCTCCATGCGGATGTATTGGCTGTGTGTGCAAAGGCTCATGAGGAATCTTTCCAAGTTAATAAAACTATATAAAAGTGAGGAAAATATGTACTTAATATAAAACAAGCTGCACAAATGTGAAATACACCAATGATTAAACTTTTAATTATTAAAGTTGATATGAATAGAAACACATTTAGTGAGTTGTTTATACCCATAACATTCCTGTATTAATTGCTTTAGACTTAATGGACATAAGAGATATTATGATCTGTCATTAAGCTCTGAAATGTCTTTTCATTAAGATCTATAGGTTTCTAAATATAAATATTTACTATCGGGGTAAGGGCAAGTGATGGCGGGCCAATTATGACCCACGGGCTCCACTTTGGGCACCTTAGATCTAGTGATTCACCAAAAATGTCTATTTTTCATAACTAATAATTAATATTATTGCATAATTTAAGTAATAGGGCAGTTTTTGAAGTCGCCCTCTGATAATATTGTAACTATAATCAAACAGATAAATGTGCACGTGACTTGTGCATGTTCTAAATGAATCAGGATAATGTGTTAGGGTAACAGGACTGAGTGAACAGGAACAGGACTAAAATATGCATTTTTACACAAAAAATATTGATTGGCTTTGAAAAAATACGTTTAAAGGATGGATGAAATTACAAAATACTCAGAAATGCAAAAAACTTACATATATTTAGGTTTAATAATCATTCTTTATTCTAAATAGTGATGTTATACAGTGAGGAACAGGTGAAATATGCAGTGTTTAAGGTGTTCATGGTGAGTTTTATTACTATTCCCAGCACATAGCTTACATTTGGGATTAGATGATTGTTCATTGTGCATCGTGTTCCTCCACATCATCCACGGAGCTTCTTCTGTGCAAAACAAAACCTAAACCTGCAAACTCCTTTTGCAACAACGTTGTTGCAGAACATTTGACACATAAGCTCTGTCCATCTTTACATCAGAGACTCTGCCTCACTGAAATACTCCTTTTATGCTCATTCAGGTTACTCTAATTTCTTATTTGTACCTGTTACTTTTCCAGCTTTTTGTTGCGGTCTCAGCTTTTTACTGTCATCAAATATAATAAAGTGTTTGTTTTAATTAAATGGTAAAAAGTTCCATTTTATATCCTATATCTTGTTTATGTTTATATATCATGTTTGTTTATCCGTACACCATCATTTCCCAACACTGTACACATTGATTATAAGAACTTATGAGGATCTTTCTCCTTTTTCTATGATTGTGATTGTGTCTTGTGAGGTTTTCTCATGGAATGGGGATGAGGGTTGCCTGGGGGAGGCGTGCTGAAGGAGGATTACAGGAGTGTCTGCAAGGAAGATAAAACAAAGAAAATTCCTGCTTTCTATTTATGTGTAGCTCAAAGATCCGATTTATGCAGCAGATTATTCCAACACAGCATGAGGAAAGTTAGCACAGGTTTCTACAGATGACTCCAGGGATGAATTTGTTTTGACAAATAAAGACAACCTCGGTTTTATCTCTTAAGAACGTAACTAAATGTGAGCATTTTAAAGACATCCCACGGCTCTAACCATCATGACAGGATCGAGTCACACCCAGACTCCACGATGATGATGCTCACAGTGCTTCAGCGTCAGTGAACTTCCCGCTTTGAGGTCACCAGTCGAAGTTACTCAACTTAACCCCACTGTGACAGACAGCCAGCCTGGCCCTGAGGCTGCGAGTCCTTCCCTGACCCACAGAATCACAACACAACAACCCCTTTCTGCTGCAGCGTGGGCCTGGAAATCATCACCGATACTGGCAACACTCAGAAAGCTCAGAGGTCATCAATAATGACTCCATTTACTTAACACTGACCCAAACACCTGCTCATTTATCACAGCTGACACATGTCAGCCTGGCTCATTTCTCACTAAAGAGTCAGCCAGGCATTGCAGATCTCAATCGGGTCACCTCCGGCACAGAGAGGGCTTCAGCGAGCAGACAAACACTGAAAACACAGTTAAGTTCAAGTCACTGAAGAGTTGCTGGAGGATATAAAACCTGACTGAGTCCGATTTAAATCATGCTTTTACAGTTAAATTAATGCTGGAACTCGAATAATTAGTCAAATCCAATGAGTTTATTTATAAAGCCCTTTTAACACCAGCAAGAACTACACAAAGTACCGTACATTATTTACAAAAAAGCAGCAAAAACACATCTTTTCTGCTAATGTGTGGCCCCTGTTACAAGGTAAGCTGCTGCTGCAGTTATTCACTATAATGTTGGAACAGAGAGCTATTTTACGGAAGAGTTTAATGTTATTCATTTAATCCAGGAAGATCCACAGAGGATTCAAAATGATTACTTGCTAAAAGACTGAGTTGGAAAAATATGGATGCAAGGCGTCACACAGGTGGTGGGTCTTATGTAGTGATGTATGGTTTAGAGAGCAGATCAGCATTAATATATGAGGTCCTACTTTATGTTACCGTGTCTATGATGTCATGAGTTTATGCTCCAACCTTTTATTTTCACATTCTCATAGTATGAATGCTTAAAGGTGTGGTGGGAAAACAGCACATTGAGAATTATTAGATTAGCAAAAACAAAACAAACAAAACAGTGGTAGCTTGTTGATCTGTCTCTGGAACCTTAGTGTGCAGAGAAAAGTCATTTTCCAGCCCAAAACAACCCGAAATGACTGGCATGAATAATTCTCCCCGTCTTAGCATGGGTTCTCGCTGTGTTAGCGTGGGTTCTCCGTGTTAGCGTGGGTTCTCCATGTTAGCGTGGGTTCTCTCCGTCTTAGCATGGGTTCTCTCTGTGTTAGCGTGGGTTCTCCCCGTGTTAGCGTGGGTTCTCTCCGGGTTAGCGTGGGTTCTCTGGCTTCCTTCCACAGTATAAAGACATGCACCTTGGGGATAGGCTGAAGGGATACTCTAAATTGCCCATAGGAGTGAGTGAGAGTGTGTATGGTTGTATGTCTGTGTGTGTTAGCTCTGTGATAGACTGGCGATCTGTCCAGGGTGTACCCTGACTCTTGCCTGATGACAGCTGGGATTGGCTCCAGCCCCCCCAGCGACCCCAGAAAATGGATGGATTTGCATATCACCTCATACCTTTCTTAGGTTGTATGGGGAAAGAAAAAACATCCAGACTGACCCAATCAGACTAAGTTAGCATATATTGTATCTTCTCTCCACTAAGTAAATGTCAGCCTGATGCAGAATTTTGTTTTAATCACTTTTTTTTCACTTAGTCTGATAATGTCCTGTAGCATTTCTTTGATAATCCAGCCACGGTACACATTCAGAAGCAGCGTGTTTGTATCCAGATGCTAGCTTATGACACTGCTGTTAAGCAAAAGGTATAATTTGATGCTCTGGAATGGGAAAAATGTGTAGTCGGTCAGCTTCGAGATGCTGGAGGGCAACAATGGCTTAGGGAACGTGCAAAATAAAAGTGTACATCAAAAGCATGGAATTTTGAAGGTGTGGCTGCACCGTGGCACTTAGCCCCTTCACCACATCTATTTCCAGTCAATACAGCTGCAGATATGTTCGTCATTTCCCCAGCCTCCCACAGACAGAAGGAAAACATACATTCACCAACACTGAAGAATCCTGAAAGGTTTCATTCATAATCAACTCCAGATTACATATCCTATGAGAGTTAGCTACTACATCACATGCCACCATGCTCATCCTGTTTTTAAGCAAACCTCAACTCAAAGATGAAACATCACTTAAGTGGATTAGCGGATTTTCTCCGGAAGAGTTTAACGTTCACAGTGCTGCTCCTCCTTTTCTACTTTCACCATCGCATCAACCCAAAGAAAAACTGGACTGAGGCATGTTGAGAAATCAAGATTTAGAAGGTGTCTACACCACACTGAAGCTGAAACCACTGCTGACATCTTCAACTCCCAATTGGTCAAAGTACATTTTTAACTTTTTGTATTGTTGTCTTCTAATATAAAAGTAAAGCTACGTGGTTCAGGTGAAGATGCTTTTAATCAGATCTCATGCAGCAAAAACTAAAGCTTTAACCCCTTAATGTCTGAATTAAGAGTAACTGGGCAGAGACATCTCATTTTTTAAATCTAAGAACTTTATTTGACCCTTCAAATCTGAAAAGACTAGGCTATTTATTATTTATTACCATGGAACAAGTAAAAATGATTACAGTGTAATCTCCTGCTGTCTGGTGGTCACCAGGATCCAGGAGACCAGCATCATGTGATAAACATTATGAGTGACATTTCTGCCATAAAGTGATGCAACATGTCTCAGAAACAGTATGTATCAAATATGCAACATCAGGCCATAAGGGGTTAAAAAGATTTTATTCAGGTGTAGTGGAAGAACACAGCTACACAGAGAACCATGTGTGAAATAACTGTGTTAATGTCAGTGGAAAATAACACCATGAACTGAAACTTTGAAAAGTTTGGCATGTAGTTGGGAGTTCAGTGAAATTGTCCGTGATGCAGCTGAAGTTGTGACAAATCCAGAAATGAGAGAAAGCCAAACTGGTCCAGCACAGTACAAACACTAAGAAAAGTGCCAGGACCTTTGTTAATGTTAAAGCAGAGAAATTTTGGTTTAAGGACAAATCCTTTGCAGACTTTGAAAGCTGCATGCAGAGGCAGCTGTCTGAAAAGCAGGTCTGAACCAGTGCAGTGTGAAAACAAACCAAACCAAGAAGCTGGAGGGTCTCTCGACGTGCTGCCTTTGTTTTGTTGCCCTCCTCCTGCTTACTTAGAAAGCCGCGTTAGGCTTAGAAATGGTGCCTCTTTGCATAAATAATAGAAGCTCACAGCACCCAGTAAAGAAAGAACCCAAGCAGCAGGACAATTTAAAACCTTTCAGCTACTAATTAACAAATTGAAAGACAAACGTCTCTAAATCTGAGGGCACAGATAACTCGTCTCTTTGCAGAAACTGCTCATCCGTTTTAAAATGAGGCATAAAATCAGGTGAATGTGAGCAAGTGTGAAATCTTATGACACAACAAGCTCAATGTGCTTTTATTTCTGACAGTAACAAGAACCAATAAAGACCTGATTTATTGTGGACTCTAACTAGTTTTTTTTTGTCTGGTGGAGTTAGAGGAGGGAGTCAAGTCCATGAGGTCAATCACATGAGGCTGTAAAGTGAGATGTAACCCACATTTATGAGGGCCGAGTGCAGCGGAGGACAGAGAGCAGAGGCAAGAGACAGGAAAGCTTCAGTGGAAAGAAATGGACTCCATTTTTTTTGTAAGTCCTCCCTTCCAGCTGTCACCCCACTCTCTGTCCCATGGGGGGTTGCCACGGTGACAGGAGGCCACATGTCTTAGGGGCGTCGTTTTTGCTCAAAGGACCCCATTGTTCTTGTGTTAAGCCGTCTTCACCATGCACGTCTGCCAGGGACGGGGGCTTCACACCGCTTACACACACAAACACACTCCCGCGCTCTCTCCCATAACAGACAACACACCCAACACCCACTTGTATAGAGGTGCAGCAGTTCGGGCGAATGTTCAAACAATAAAAGTGGCCGTGTGTGGTTTAAGATGAGAGGTTGAGGGAGTTAAATCATCATAACTCAGCAAACAAGGAAGAAAGAGGAAATGTAGAGCTTCTAGAACATTTCATCTACACAATTTCCTCTTCAAACCAGCCTCAAATGACTTCCCATCTCTATTTTATTGCTATTTATTGAGTTTCTGGCTATATGCAATGTTTTAATGTGGCCACCAGATGGCAGTGTAGCCCTGATCCATCACCACAGGATACCACAAGCAGCTCCAGTACAGTCTATCCATCTTCCAGGGAACACAGAGGAGACCTTAGCACACCAAACCTCCAGTGTCCTTCAGCTAAGTGACTGACTTGATGTAATAGGAGGCCGTCAGTTACCCAGTCATGGATATATTACGGTCATGCATCACTGGGGGAAGACATTTTTCTTTCTGAACCGAGTTTCAAACCCAATTTGTTCCTGCTTTCTGTTCCCTTCTGATAAATGAATGGAGAAATTAAGCATCTGACTGGAATCTAAAGCCAGTCAAAGGCGAAGGTGTGAGGCGGATTTACTTGCAGACATGTCAGACGTGGTCAAACTGAAAGGTCACAACGCAGCAGCGATCACATACATGGGAGGCTTTTGTTTTATTGTTTGGATGAGTTCTTTTAAAACGAGTTGAAATAATCTGCTCAAATGAACACATCTTAGTCTAATGTTACTTTTACACACAAGCAAAACTTTTCCTCAGAGCAGGAAGTTAGCACATCTAAATTAAACAACATTAAGCATCACTGCCTTCTTTATCCACAGGACAAGTTATTGACTCCAAGATGCTGCATTCAGTGACTGATGATCACCAGCTGAGTGGCGGGATATTGATTACGAGGTGGTCAGCAGGGATAGTTGGGTACTCAGTGTATTGACTCGACAGGTTACAAGAGGGAAATGTTTAGAAATGACAGCTCTAATAATTCACAAAGACGACCATCACTTCTTAGCCAACGTAGAATAAATCAGTCGGTGGAAAATCAATGTGTTTAAGAAAACAGCTCAGAGAAGTGGAGGAAGTAGTTTGCGATTATTCCTTTTCCTCAGTTACTAACAGTTCATTGGATGAGGCGCCTTGCATCTCCTCGTGAGATGGAGGTGGGGGAAGCAGAGCGGCACTGAGCCGCTGTCCACGGGTTTTCCTGCGAGTCTCTTTAACCGAGTCGGGGGAGGTGTGAGGCAGCCAGGCGAGTCCTGCACTGTTGGCGCCGTGCACCATGTTGCTCTGATTCCTCAGGCTGCGGCGAACTGAGCGCTGCCCTCTACTGGCAATAGGTTTAAACACATCCTCAAAATTAAAGTCCCCCTGCCACGGGGCGAGGTCTGCATGAGCTACCCCCCTTTCTTCCTGGCTTAATGACATGGTCTCTTGCTGGCGAGCTGCTTGCTCTCCCAGTCTGCTCTCATCCACGTCACAGTTGGTTTGGCAGTCCTCTTTGTACATTTGCAGCTGCTGGAGCTTTGAGCTCCTTCTGCCTCGTTTGGCTTGTTTTTCCTTTGGCTCTGTGTTGCTGGTTTCTTCATTTGACGGTGGGGAGTCTGAGGGGGGCACATGCAGACGTGAACAATACCCAGGTTTCTCCGGGACTGTGCAGGCGGTGACAAAACAAGTTTGGCCACATACTTCTTCAATGTCAGCTTCTTCTTGACCGGGTTCACTGCATTTTGACAGGCTTCCTCTTGAAACCTCGAGGCTAGACGTAGTTTGATCATCAAAGTCCTCCATGTTTTTCCCTGTCTGAATTTCAGAGCCCTCACTGTCGGCAACGCTGACCTTCTTCTTGGGGCCTCTCTTTCTGACTGTTAACCCTACCGTCTTGTTGGTCTTCCTTTTAATACAAATACTAAATGAGATAGACTGTGGGGAAGGATTTTCCAAGGGTCCTGTCACGGCAAGATCACCTTGTACTTGTGCGTCATTTACCACCTCAGAGTGGATGGGGACCTCTTCACCTGGAGCTGCTGAGAAAAATATGGGGAAAATAATGAGGAAAATTTCACTTTAAACGGGATATCTTGTTGGGAATGAAGCTACATTGTTGTGGGTTGTGTTACGTAAAAAAAAAAGAAAAAAAGGACTGGTCAGAGAGCTCCACATTTAACACAGAGGTTAAAATCAATTCCAGCTCACAGGCTGATAATGAAGCTGCTATATCTCACCTGTGCAGCCTGCAGGAGTGTGCTGGGTGCTGAAGGACAACGTCTCTGTGATGGGACTCAAAGTGGGGTTCTTGGAGGCGTACTCGCGTGTGCCGTACAGAGAGCGATCTACGTCTTTATTCCAGCGTCGATTAGCTGTGGAGGTCATCTGTGGAAAAGCGTTAGACCAGTCTCAGCTGACATGTCCATTTAATTTCCACTGTTGGCCGGCCGTTATCCATTAATGATGGAAAGCACAATGATTCATTCCTGTCCTTCCAGATCAATATTAATTATCTAGATGAGTAATTATATTGAACAGATTCTTGCAGAGCAATTTATATTATCTTCAAGTACCTAAATATCTTTGTAATGGAAGGTTGTGATGACTAATTGTACGAATGCTAAAGTGGCATAAAGCAAACAGCGTTTTTTTTTTTGCACATGTTGCTCAGAAAAAGCACAACATCTCCTTTGTGCAGTATTAAAGCCATAACAAAATAACCTCAAACTACTAAAACAGCTTCCACTAGTATTGGGCATACTGGTATTAGGCAGATTTAAGTTACAGATCAGTAGTAAAATATATTTGCTGCCACTTTACATGAAATGATGAACAGCAACATAGACAATCTTTATACTGACAAACAGCTGAGGGTTAAAACAGGCATTGAATGTTTCAGACAGTAATATGCTCCCGGGCTCAAACGTGCAGGAAAAACACAGACTTGTCACGTGCACGTCACAAACAACTGGGTCAGGTGATATTCTAAATATACAAAGTTGTCGAGTTCAAGATCAGCGTTGGGACGAATGGAGTTTAAGTATAACAGCGTTATTTAGAGTTATGGAATAATGTAATTATTTACATTTGCCATCATTATAACGCTATTACTGTTACTAAAGATGTAAAGTGATGCATTACAATAATGTGAGTGCATGTAGCGTAGCGTGTCAGGCTTTCTGACAGCCACACATCTGCTGCAGGAGTCTGTGATGACCGATGACACTGTGCAAATGTGATGATGATTGGCTGAATGGGCGGATATAAGTGCTCTGCTTAGACTGGCTGCAGCGAACTGCGCTACAAAGTCAAAGAAACTGCGACATTGGCGACGTTTCAGTAAGAGTCCAAAATAGCATTTTAGTACTGGAAGTACAAACACTACTTTTTACTGAGTAAAATTAAATAATATTTATGTAACATGTATCTTATGCCCAGGTAAAAGATTTTATCCATACAGGCTGCGGCCAGATGCAGGTTTACATCTGTGTGTACTGGTTTTGTACTTGAACCCAAATTAAATTTTATTTCCAATTCTTATTTCTTAGATATTTTATTTCTATGCATAAGGGTGGCTGTAATCTGTCGAGTTCAAATAATACCAAATGTTTTACCATACTTATCTAGTTTTGTTTTTTATCTTTTACTTGGCTTTCACTGTAGACTCATCTGATCTTATACACACACATTGTCTTATTGTCGAGTATATATATATATATATATATATATATATATATAAATAAAAAGCACATTGGGATAATAATGTCAGTTACTTTGCTGGGTAACTAATTACTTTTACTGTATGGTAACTGAGTAACTAACTCAATTACTTTTTGGGAAAAGTAATTTGTAACTATAACTAATTACTCTTTTAAAGTAATCTGCCCAACACTGGTTAAGATGCGAGTGTAATACACCTGCTGTAACCATTCATAACAGGAGCTGTTTATCTGTAATCGCTCTCCTAAATTAATTTCCTTGGTTACTTAATAACAGAGGATCTGGAAGGGACTGTTTATGTGCTACTTTGTTTCATCTGAGTGATAGTTTGTGCTTCTAAAAGACTTTAGCAGCACATAGATATCCATCAGCTCTTCTCTCTATCTGGAGTGAAATGGCAGAAGTGTGTGACTAAGCAGACCAATAAACTGGTTGTTTGGAAACAGTTATCATTGCATTTATGAGATTACTAATGAAAACACCGCAATCTGTTCACAGCTCCAATAATTTATGATGACACAGATCTGTTATGGGATGACACAGATAATGATATAGATACTTGTTTTCTTATTAATTCAAGCTGAAAACGTTTTTGGGAGATTGTCCAGGCCTTAGCTCCATGATTGCCCTCAAGAGAGACGTCTGCCGACTCCTCAGTAATGTGATGTTAAAAGAAATCAAATGAGCACTCAGCCAACCTACCTTCATCTTCCCACAGGCCAACTTGGCTGCAGATCGTGTTGACCTCTGCACAGGTTCATTCTCCTCTGGCTGCTGGAGGAACAGAGAGTTGGTGTGAGGATACATTAAATCGAGTGGGGCTCTCCCACAGATAAAGTGGGACTCATCGGCTGTGATTGGGTTCAGATTCAGTGGAATTAAACAGTAGATTAGACGGAGATAAGTCACAACCTCTTAATTATTAAAGTCGTCGCCTGCAAAATGTAGATTTTTCCCCCCTGAACAAGTCAGATGAAGCTCAGAGAAGTTTGTGGTCATACCTTCCTTTTTCGCGATCTGGTGTCAGCACTGCGTTTTTGTTCTGGAAACTTCTGCAGTGATAAAAAAAATAAGTGTTTGATACTTTATATTAAACTTATACATAATGGTATCAACTGAAAGAAGATGATGTCAGTGAAAAGAGACTGTCAGACCTTCCTCCTTCTGTTGCTGGACCGTGTTGGAGCTGGACTTTTAACATCTGCCTCAGGTTGCGCCTCCTCTTCCTCAGATTCACATTCAGCCTGGACATCCACCGGACAGGTTTCAATGGCTTTGGTCTCCAACTCTGAGGACAGGAAAAAACAACAAAAACCAAAGCCCCAGTTTAAATAGCATGTTAGTTGGATTTGCAAACTGTGCATGTTGTTGCCAACATGCATCCTTGCTGAATACTAACAAGTACAACCAGTAAAACTAACTATGTATTCAGAATAGACTAATGCATTTAGATGCAATCACTCCGGTCCAGCAATCCGCTCTTACGCAGCAACCTGCACAAACACTACTTCCTGTGGGGACAAACTCTGGCAATATGCTCATTAAAGAAAGGAATTAGATGTAAACAACTATTTAAAAACAGAAAACCTAACTGTGAAATCCAGCAATATAATAAAAAGAACTGAGTGCATCAAAATGTTAGTAAATAATAAAAACTGAGGCTAATGTAAACCATGTGAATGTCTAAATACCATGTTTCAGTAGCTGAATGTGTGATTTGACAGAAAAACTGATGTCAGTTTATTATGCAACATAAGCTTTGTGTTTCTTTGTAAACACAGTTTAAGTGCAATCAGAAAGGCTCTCTCTCTGAGGATGCATGTGGGGAAAGACATGAACTAACTTACATCTGACCAGTATGTGATCGTCCATGTTGGCACCAAACCTCCTAAGTTATGAGAATCATAATGATGGGTTTTATTTCTAGTTTAAATCTATCCTGTTCACTTATAATAAATGAAATACAATACATAAATAGTAGTTATATATTGTGATGAAGGGTAAATTTGATCAATTAAAAAGGTCAAAAACCAAAAATCAGCCAAACTAAAAACAGTGGGATTCAATATGAAACTGTTACGGACGCCGGTCCATCAGTAATCATTTCATTCTTCCATCCTGCCAAATTGCCTGCACCCTCACCTGAACATAACGTTCAATTTTTTCAAATTAAATCTATTTTTTTTGTTTGTTCACATTTCTAGTTAAAAAGGACTTTGTGTGATCTCCTGTGTGAACCTTATGCAAAGTGACCCGCATGCATAGAAGATACAAGGGCATGGTGGCGCAGTGGTTAGCACTGTGGCCGCACAGCAAAAAGGTTGCTGGCGCACCAGCAGTGTGCGAGTAACCCTAAACTAACCCTAAACACCAGCAGTGCGCGAGTAACCCTAAACATCAGCAGTGCGCGAGTAACCCTAAACACCAGCAGTGTGCGAGTAACCCTAAACACCAGCAGTGTGCGAGTAACCCTAAACACCAGCA
>JBAMIG010000012.1:21616756-21635393 GCA_037177335.1 Kiunga ballochi | reverse complement strand
AAATGTGTAGGGAAACGGGATGAAAAAAAGTGGCAAAAACAAAAATGCTCGGAAAGAAAGGTTGGGTTTTCAAGAAAAAAGCCCCCCCCCCCCCCCCAAAAAAAAACCAACAACAACAATGTAGCAATTTGTTAAACGTGCAGCGCTGGACACAAACATTTAGATCATTTGATTTAAATTGATAAACTAAAACCAGACTAAAAGTAAGAGGGTGAACCTAATGGTGTCCCAGGATTTTAAATCAAAACTAACACATGTCGTGTAAATCCACAACACTTCAGCTTCATGTCACACTACGAGTTAAAAAACAGAGAGGATGCCTCTCACCTCTGGAGTTCGAGACACTGGTGGGGTCTTCATTCTCTGTTTTGCCATGAAACAAATTAAAGAATTAGTCTCCGGAGAGCCTCGGACACCGATAGTTGATCTTCGCCTTGCTTTTATCTGTGCAAGACGAGATTTTTCTGCAGGAAAGAGAGCACAATGCTGCTTCATGCACATGACAGATAACCCAGGCCAGAAAAACATCTACCCTGCACACATCAGAGCTTTGTCCCCGTCTTTAATACAAACACTCTATGCTGACTTATTATACACTGAAGTTGCAAACTTGTTGGTAATTATGCAGAAAACACTCACCTTCACGGTTTGAGGACGATGGAATAAAACACCCAACAGAAATGCCAAATTGACTAGGTGTGAGCTTGGAGAAGTTTAGACCAACGGATAAATGATCTGTAACTGGGGGTGTGCCATCTGTTATAACTGACATTTTTTCCTCCTGAGCTTCCATGTTACCTGTAGGGATTGTCTCTACTGTAGCCATCTGCGTTGACAACAAAAAAAATCAGTTTTAATTCAGCATTAGGTAGATGTAGGTAAATAAAAGTTGGTAGAGGGAACACGTATGATAATACAATATTTGAATAAAGTTGTTGTTCATAGTTTCGGATAGTAGGGGTTTAAAACGTTTTGAATGGGGTAATAAAACAAAGAGTGATTCTAAAAGCAAAGTCTGTACTATGCTAGCACTATGCTAACGCTACATGAATACTATCTATTAACATAGATCATGTTAAATCTCGAGGTATGTAGATGAATGAAAATAACTTGATTACATTTACGTAGCTGCAACAAGTGGTCCACAACGACCGTTACATTATTAATACCAATAAATATGGTTTCTAATCAATAAAATGATTGCTTTGGTAACCCAGAAAGCACAAAGGTAGCACAGTCGTTACTTAAAGCTACATGGTCAGAAGAAAATACGGTTATGGAAAAATAGATGTTAAGTCAAAGTCTTACCTTTACATTTAAGTTAAAATGTGTATACAATTTAATAACAAGCTAGTAGTTTTACCACCCAAGTTTATATAAAAGTTTCATGAAAGGTAAAAGTATTTGAAAGGGCACGAGCTACAAGTTATTCAAATCACCCTCCACGTTTAGCTAGCAGCTGCGTACGGATCCCTGCGCGCAAACTCCAACAACGATCGTAAACCCATTTAAAATGTAAAATACATTGTATTTTACGTAGCCCTCGATTTAAACAATTATTATAAATGATCAATACTGTTTAAATGTACTTTAAAAGATCTGTCTCATTGATACGAACATACTTCCGCGTTAAACAATTTGAAACGATCCAGAACTTGTGCAATATGAATGGACCAATAGCGTGAATGATCACAGATCACATGACTATGACGAAGAAGAAAGATATTAAAAGGCGTATAAAAGTTTAATTTTCCTCATAGTAATTTCTTTTATCTTAATATATTTTATATATACTAAGATAAAGATAAAGATTTTTAAAAAATGTATCATTTACCTATTTTCACATTAAGAAACCGTACACACATAGACCTAGGGCCTAGGCTATTTAGTAGTGACCTATGTAAACGCCCTGTTTTTTTAACTATCATTTCGACTTTTTTCTCAAAAGTCTACTTCAACTTTATTCTCGTCATTTCGACTTTTTTTTCCTCAACATTTCAAGGGGAGAAAAAAAGTCCTCCTCAAAAATGTGGTTTTCAGTGTGGCACTAATACTATGTCTAGAAAAACTTCAAGACCCACAACACTAAACGACTCCAGCCCCCACCCGCGACCATGCATTGTATTTAAGCACTAAAAAAAATAATAAATGACTTTAATTTGATTTAAAAAAGAGATAGAGAAAGAAGATGAAGAAAAAGACATAAAAAGGATATTGTGTAAGCCCAAAAGATCTCCAAACCCTGCCAGGTGATTGAACTTTGATCTAATCTCAAGAAAGCCTTACCCTAAACCTATACTCAAGCAATCACACACACACACACACACACACACAGAGAGAGAGAGAGAGAGAGCTCCTCCCTTAATCTGCAGTGCAGCTGAGTACACTGACATCAGATACAACAGTGAATCTCTTTCCACAGCTGGGACCGCTGACCACATTAAACATGTGCTTTCCTGCACTGACTGTTGTTGCTGTGTCCCAGCACTGGGACATAAAACACACAACCAGATATAACCACATAAGAGTCCCAGTCCAAGATGCAAAAACAAAAAAAACCCCAAAAGGTTTTCATTTATGTCTTAGATTTACTATCATTTATTTATATAACCCACAACTAGTTTTATGCTTTATGTCAAAGTTGCATGAAAAGATTCAGATAAAAGGAAATGGTGTCATTCTCAACGTCTTTTGAGGCTTCTTGTCATCATTATGCATCCTACAATTAAAAAGTGGTAACAAACAAACTCCCACACCTGAAGTATAGCTCTATTTTTATTTGTGTATATGTACACATATAAAAAAATAAGGAAATATGTACAGAGATAATAAATATCCACATGTTTGTACAAGTGAAATAAGTTACTTAACATATTTTAAAAACAAACATAATAGACCAATAACACAAAGTCAAAAATGGGGCAGAGATCAAATAAGAATAATACAAATAACACAAGAAAACTCTGGAACTTAAAGCCATGTGTGAGAAAAATATTCAGAGAAAATTAATGTGGAAGTGAAAAACAACTGTGCACTAAAAAACGTAACTCATGCATTTTTCTCTAAGCTTGAGACCAATATTTATTTTAGGTTTTTGCAACATGAAACAGTAAAAGAAAAGAGCCATTGTTTAAGGAAAACATATTAAGACACAAGTACCAGTGTAAAGAGCTAATTCGTTTTTAGCTTTCAGTCTTGACAGAAATTTTAAATCAGAAATGAAGAATTTTTCACCACTGAGCTGCACTGAAACTAGCAGCTACAGTGTATATTTGGTTTTCAGAAGCTTGAAAAATGACATTATTAATCTTTTTCTTAGTATGAGAGTTAAAAAAAGCCTTTTCATCCAGCAGATCATTGCTGACATGTAAACAGAAAACAAACAGAACCTCCATCAGTTTCAAGCCCGGTCTTGCCTTTCGCTTCAGGGAAAGTTTAGTTGCTGATAAAATATGCAGGAGTTTTTGCTCACACCGGTTCAGCAAAGTGGACGGACTGCTGAGATTTCAATATTAATCTGGAATCAAATTTAAAATAAAAAATCATACATGAGAAATGCAGTCTACTTTGGCTTATCCAAAAGGTGAAGAGGCACAGAAAAAGTAAACATTGAAATGCAGCCATAAATTCCTGTACACGTCTTGAGCCATGAAATCTGACATGTTTCTAATCTTTTTTCAAAGAGAGCATTAGTGTTGCACAACATTAGTATCTGAAAAGAGTCAGGGAAACATGGTTGATTGCAACGTTGCACTTGTACAAGGGTGATCATATCAAAGATGTGCAGTCCATTTTCAGAGAGGTTCATGCAACACAAGGATGGAGTGCTGGCGGCGGGCCATGTCCTCAGCCTTCAGGATCATTTTGATATTCTACATCTCTCTCAGCGCTCTGTACACAGTGGGAACAAAACAAGGTATTTGCATCCTCGTCCTTTCATGCTGCGCTCTCTGGTCTCCACAAAAAGAAATTTGTCTGATGGACAAAGCACTGAAAGAGGACACACATCTGAAATTAGAAACAGCAAATAAAAAAATAGGTCAAATTACATAATTCTGTGTCGAAGAATTTCACATAATGCGCTACTTGATGCAAAAAAAAGGGCTTATTATTAGAGATTTTACTGCTAGCATCTGTTCTGAGCAAGAGACTGCTGGGAATCCTACAAGTGGAACATTTTTATTAAACATATGTTTGTGTCAGATGGAGGGTTTTTCTTGGTTTGTTGGTTTATTTTATTTCCAAGTTGATAAAAGTGGAATTTTTTTGTTTTTAATAAAATACAGTAGCTTTCTTCAGGCTGCTTGCAAGCCCTTCTCTTATCTTTTGCCAGGAAAGAAGCTTTTCTAATGCACCTGTACCTCAAGGCCTTCATAAAAAGCAGTGCACAAGGACATCTTCAGTGAAAGGCAGACTGGTTAAATATGGCTGCACCGGCAGTCATGGTTGCTCAGTGAGGCGGAACACAGGTACAGCTATACTATGTTAATCTTCTCTCAACAATGATGCTCACATGGCATACTAATGTCTTGTCAATGTTCACCATCCTATGAATGGTAACTTTGTGAGCAGCCAGACTTACTTATTCTCGTTTAAAAAGGTTCTTTAGTCGTAATTTTCTGGGCTATCTGAAGGTTTTTCAAAGTTCCCTGTAAATTAGCTGCTTTCCACTTTTTTCAGTTCATTCTTTTGGACTTTCTCATTTTCAAAAGGGTGCATTTTTCCTCTATTTGTTGAGCCACTTCAAATGGACCTATGATTAATTTAAGCATAAAATGAGACCTAATTAAAGAGATTAACTTGAAGAGAAAAGGCTGACGTATGCCAAAAGAAACGAAGACTGGACTAAAAATCAGTGGCAACAGGTCTTATAGAGAGAGATGAATCATTCCCCCCCAGAGCCTGGATGTCAACATTACTTAAGCAGTGTGGGATCATCTTGACAGGGAACAGAAAAAAAGGCAACAAACATCAAAAATAAGAGCTTTGGATGTTGGATGCCTTTGGTTTTTGTAATTTCTTAAGCAGATATTTTTTGGGCTTCTTTAAGGAATTAAAAGAACGCCTGCATGAGATGGTTCAGGCTGATTTGTCAGCTTTTTAGAATTGTATAAATCAGTCTTCATCTTATGCATTGGATTTTTTTCCCCAATTAAACTTTCTCTAACTATTTTTTATATGTTATAAAAACATAGAAATATGTTATATTTCCCGGATTATTCATTTAGATACAAGTACAATCAAAGTTCATATGAACTAATATGTCCACTAATAATCCAGGCTAAACTGCAAGTCAGCTAACTCTGCCTTACTGAACTTCAGAGTTGTGTTTGTGTAAACAGGCAAAAGATCAGTCTGTGTTGAGTAACGCTGATCCCAGACTATTATCACAAGTCCCTTAGAGCCAGGGTCCTTCAAATAAGAGGTACCAGAGCCTCAAGACAAAACTATAAACACTACATACTCTTTCATGTTCCTACCCATAGGGAAAAAGTGTTTTCAGGACTGCATGGATGTAGTGGAGCATCAGTGCATCCTTGACTTGTTTCCATCTGACTTTTTGTTTGTCCACCAGCTTTCACACACCTCTAACAGATCTCTGCTCAGAACTTCTCCAGTACTGATTCATTATAAGACTGGTCTTACAACACAATGATGCAACAGTGTCTGGGACTGTGAATGCAACACGGGGCACAATTTTTATTATCTATTTAAAGAAATGAGCTGAATTTGGGCTTATCTCGTGCTCTCATGTGTATTTGAACAGTTTTCTTTTAAGAAGGTTGAATGTCTGTGTTTTAATAGCAGCAAACAGCAATCCCTGAGCTCTCCGGAAATTTACAATGTGACAATCAAGCCATGCTAAAAGCTATTCTGAAGCTAAAGACTTCTTCAACCTGCATTCAGACTGTGACAGACACTTGCTGACTTTGAAACTCCAGTTTCTCATCAGAGGATAGCAGCGCAGTCTACATTCTGTTCCAACACGGTCAATGCTGCAACACTCACTCGCATTATGGACAACGTTTGATGCACACAATGCATGTAATTACTGATAGCCGTGTCTCCATATACAATTCACAGTATACTATGTGCTTAAGCTACTGTGAAACTTTTGAGGTTCTCTTCTGCATAACTTTTAGCTTAGCTCAGCCTGTCAGGAAACTTTCCAATTCCCCAAAGTGAGAGAGCTCTGACTGCTGTCTCCTGCAGATAAAACAGACTCATTTTAAGTGCAACACACAAGCCCATTTAAAAGAATATTTTTTTGCACATCTTTTTTGGGGGTGGGGGGGATTAAATGAACAAGGTATTGCTCATTGTTTAATGAGTTTTTTGAACCTTTGGGAAAAGTGGAAGTCAGCTGCTCTCACTGTCTGTGCAAATTTAAGTAGAACCATTGCTTTGCTGAAACAATATATTGGACTGAAATGATAGTGGTGTTAAATTTTTATCAGTCTCTCAGGAAGAAACCAACACAAGAACACCCCATAATACTTTATAACAATGCAGCACTGAAAAATAAAACTTAACTGGAGAAGCTGAGAACTTTGCTGAAATCTTTGTGAATCAAATTAGGTGGGAAAAAAAAAGTACCTTTCCCTGGTTCACGGCTGCTTCCCGCCTCAAGCCAGTCGTTTGTCAGCATGGCAGCAATCGGTGTGTCTGTCAGTCCGTTCTTCCATCAACACTGTGTGTGTTCTTTGTGTGACAGTGTGTTATACAGTGCTCTTCCACTGTATAAATCCACAGTAGCCCGGGTCAGTCTCTGGGCATCGGTACAAGGGAGGGAGCTGGGTTTTGTGGGGTTTAAGGGAACAACACAAATGCTTTGTAGTCCAGCATGTATGCGTTGGAGTGGTAGATTTCCTCCTGGCAGTGCGAGTTACCACCGTCACCAAACACATAAAATATAAAGCACTTAAAGAGACATCCACAGCGGTCGCAACAATGAGGGTTCAACTACATTCTCCGTGCTTTATGTCTTCATGTTTTCAATTTAGAGCTGTGCAATTTTTGTTCCACTGCTATGAGCTGAATGCAAATAGTCTTTCCAAAGAGGACAAACAAAGATTCCAAAAGGTCCAAATAAAAAAAAAACATCTGTCACACACGGCGACTCTAATAAATGTCTAATGGAGTGCACTTGTACAGTATGGGGCTTGAAGGTCACTGTGCAGGACTGAGAGAGGAATGATGTCATATTAAGCAGCTTGCCCTCACATTGTCTTTCACAGAGGTGAGCCATTAGTCACTTGCTAACCGACTGAGCGCTGCTGTAGTTCATAACATCCACCCCCCATTAAGAAAGTGAAGAAAAGTCTTAAACCAAACCAAGCATCACATCAAATTAAAGAGAAAAGAATCGAGAAGTTTCTCCACTGGGAAATCCGACATGGAGAAAGCAGGTATAAATTAAGCAGAACAAGTCTTGAGACAGTGTCCTTCATTTAGAAAACCCCCCCCCCCCCCCTTGTGTCTTTCACTCCAGTTCACTTCATTTTCCATTTAATTTCCTCTCCTTTAGTCTCTCTCTCCTCCCTTTCGGTTTCACACAGAGCTCCTGCCACACAGGGACATGATTGTCGTCTTGCTTGGAGATTAATTAGTCCTTTTAAACCGCACTCTCACTTCTGGCTCACAAGTACAAATAAAGGGAAGACGTGCTTCCATAATTTTAAGTGCAGTAAGCTGAAAAAAAATGTCTCAAAGGAACACAAGCAGAGAATTAGTTCAATATTTCCAGTTAGTTTCCCATTGTCATTGGCTGGTCTCAGCACTGGGACTACACTCAATGTACGAGAAACGTGGCCCTTCAGTGAACAAATAACGGCATTTGTTGGATTTCCATGCTCGAGGTGGTCTCCTCTGTGTTCATCCTTCTTTAAATACAAAAATTTACACAAGTGGCAGCTGCACAGTGGAAGCAGAAAAAGTCGCAACCATGACTGCGTCTTGCCCAAAACACAGTAATTACGAGCGCATGTTGGAGAAACACGGTGTATGAGTGTGTATATTTAACATGCTGTGTGCTATAAATGTTTACAGTGAGCCAATCCGGCACTGACAGAGCGAGAGAGAGAGAGATAACAAGAGCATGTTTCCTCAGAAGGAGGGAGGTAGGTTGGTTGTTTTTGTTTGTCCAACTCAGCGAACGAAGATGGAGGAGGACATGCCTACACGGACGACTCCTCTGGGTTGGCGTCAGGCAAGACGCTCCTTTGCTGCAGAGTGCGTCTTAGCTCCTCCTTGAAGGGGCTAGAGTAGTCGTTCCCGCCCACGCCCAGGCCTCCCAGCCCACCGCCCCCAGCACTCGTCCCACTAGCCCTCTCCTCCCCCGCTGTGCTCAGATTGAGGCGGATGTAGCCATTGCTACCTGAGCCTCGGATGTTGGTGAGGCTGAGACGGCTCGGGGAGTGGATGGGCTGGCCGGGAATGGCGCTGGGTGACGCCGTGCTGCTGACACTGCTGGGCCCAAGGGCATGTCCGGGAACGATCTTTAGTGAGCCATCTGAGTAGTAGTAGTTGGCGCCTGTTTCCCAGAAGCGGTCTTCGTCGTTGGGCATCTTGCTGGGCACAAAGGTGGGTGGCTCCTTGGGAAGGGTAATAGGGTAAACCAAGGTGCTCTCAAGAGGCTTCATATCGACGCCCTTTCCTAGTGCCAACTTCAACCTTCTGCGCAGGTACAGGGCTGCAATGAGGAGCAACAGGCACGCTGCTCCAAGGGTGATAACAAGCACCCAGAAGAGCCCCATGCTGCTGTCTGGAGCCCGGGCCTCCATGAACACTGGTGCACTCGCTACAATGGCCACCTGGTAGCGCTCTGTCTGAAACTTGACACCTTGCTCCTCCGAATAGCAGATGTAGCGACCCGCTTGCATCGGCCCTGCTTCTGGTATGACCAGAGCTTTGAGGGCTCGATCAAAGCGTGGCCCTCCTGCCTCTGGGTCACCCAGTAAGAGCTCACGGTCATTTAAAACCCAACAAGGCTGAGCCAAGTTGGACACCAGCTGACAAGGCAGCACCATGTCGGACCCCACAACCACCGTTACGTTCTTCAGACGGGAGTGCTCTGCAGAAGAGAAGCGGTGGAAAATGGAAAGAAGAGACGAAAGGAGGGAGGGTTAAGTATCATGAATGACAAATCCATAAAATATTCTGTAGAATCCAGCTATCGTCCGTTTTCAGAAAAAACACTGTCTCTGCATGCGTTTGCACAGATAACACACATCCACAAGAGGCCACTAGTGAGGCATAGGACCATACTCACCAGGACTGGGGATGGACACTGGCTTTTCAAATTTGCCATGGTTAAAACTCTCCAACATGAGGTCCTGTATGAGGGAAGAGGTTGACCTGGAGACATCAGGACAAACATTGGAAAAGAATTGCATGAGTGAAGAAATCAGAGCCATTACCAAAGGAAGTCACAATGATTTGCAAAGTAGAGATAGCTTGCGCAACGTTTGCTCTTCAGCTTTTCTAGAAAAGACACAGTGCCCTTTCAAATGAGATCTTCTAAATGTCCTTCTGCTTTGTATAATGTTTTTTAAAAAAATATGAACCAAGAAGCTTTTACCCAAAAGATTAATTTTAATACTAATAACACTTTCATAATACGAATTTGATGCATTCAGACTAAAAGATTAGTCAGAAGGCCAGTTCATAATTATAGTCACATAATAGTCAAATGCTCTCCTTGAGCCTTGTCTAATTGATCAACAGTTACTTTTCCAACAGCAAAGCAAAGCCTCATCCAACAGAGTATGAAACAGGTACTCGTCTCACCCTCGGTGGAGGTCAATGCGGACGCAGGCCCGACCCTCGTTGTCCCAAGCGCAGTAGGGGTCCCTGGCGAGCAGACAGTCTGGCTGAGACTGATAGCGGCTGCAGTTGGCCAAGGGCAGCTGGAGAACTTCAGAACGGGAGCCGATGTACAAGTACTTCTGCAGAGCAGCAGAGAAAACAGACAAGAAGAAGAGGACAAAGAACATTCGTCCACCAGGAGACAGAAAGCAGAGAGAGGGAGATTAGAAAGAAAAGGAAAGATAAATGGACAGAGGGGAGAGTGACTGAGTTATGGGTTTGAGGAGATAATGGGATAATCACTCTCAATTACAATAACATACACCCTCCGACCCTCTTCCAATCCAATCTGGTTTGTGTCCTTTTCGCAAAAGCCGTTATAAAATATGTCTGGTCGTGGCTAAGCCCGTATTAATGAGATAAGCAGTGGGCTTTAGCTCTGCAAACGCCCTGTCAAAAGTGCATCGATCAGCGGCCAGGCCGTTGTGGATCCGTGGTTACACGGCAACGCCAAGGAGCATGACGGAAAAAACACAGGCAAAAGTTCAATTCTCTGCTGAGGTGCTTCTGTTTAACTACTGTCATCATGAGGGGAGTTTTGGATTCTTGAGGTAACACTTGATCTGAAAAGCAGTAGCCTGAGAATCCGCCCGTTGACGAAACATCTGAATATGAGCATCTGTCAAAGAAATGGTATTTAGAGCTCATCAAAGCCCCCCCTGTGCTTCAGCACTGGAGCAGCTGGAAGCTCACTTAACGGACTTGTCTCTTGTTTGTTTGTTAGTGACCCAGTGTCTTTAGTTATGTTGTAAATCCGTTTCTATTCAGAAGTACATAGATGGGGAGTCTTTTAGCAGGGCACTGCAGTGATTTTTAGTTGCTTGAGTCACTTTGAAGGAAGCAAACTCATGTGAATTAGCCTTCTCAAAATGAACCTTTCTATGTCAAACAACACAAAAAAAAGGTCAAGATATCCTGTTTTTCTTTATTATTTTGAATGAAATGATTACAGTCTTTTTCTTAGGCCATCTCTTGGTCTAAGAGTTAAAAAGTGTTCCACATAAGTATATTTGTGTCAAGCTTTTCTTACCTTTGAGTGGGATATGGTTAAACTGTCCACTGGCCGGACCGACTCAAACAGCTGGATCTCCTCTATCACGTGGGCCTCAGAGCCCAGGATCACTACCCTCTGCAGCCAGCCCTCTGCTGCAGAGCACAAAGCAAGAGGAAGGAGGAATAACTTACTGTATTTCTGTCCTATTCAGTCGAATATTAAATCTAACGTCCCCTTAGTGCCATATTCTTCATCCCTCATGGGATGCATGAATGTTTTATTGTGTCCATCACAACTCCTATATATTTTCATGCAGGTAGCTTCGGTACAAAACTTGAAAAATTCCTGCACCTGCAAGCAACTTATTTAAATATAATAGACTACTGTAAATAATCACCAATGCACTGTTCAAATCAGCTCATTTGTATTCTAATGATAAGTTACAGTAAACATACAGAGAACTGCAGCTGCACAACTGTTTAAATATTAATTAGGAGTACACAATCACTGCTGACTGCAAAGTATGACAATTTGAAATATTAATGATGCCCAAATAAATTCACAGGCACACCTGCTACTCTGAAGAAATTCCTTCAAATATTAATGTTTAACTATGATTATATACAAATATTCAGCTTTAATGTTTACATTTTAAATATTAAAGGAAAAGCTAATAAAGTATCACCGCTTTTCTTTCTACACTGATACACACAGAGGCCTTAATACATTCCTGTTCATAATTTCCTTTTCAGAGCCCAAAGTTACCACGAGACTCTTTTGACGTTTAAAGCACTTTTGTTTGTTTGTCTTATCACAGCAGGAAAAGCATTTATAAAATGAAACTAATAATAATAAATATATTTCTCATGTCTCTTGAGGCAGCTGTGCTGAAGCATCAGTATGCTAATAGGAAGGCTGTTACACAGGAGCAAAAAGGCTTGAATGCATCTTTGATTTAATGTTTTTTTTTTAAAAGGAGAGATTTGCTGAGACAAAAAGTACATTATTGATGATAAAAGAAGCCCAATTCAAAATAATTCACAATAAAAATGCACAGAACCACCACAGTGAAGTTTGCTAGTAAAAATATTCCACCCCTACTGTTGTAACATCCCACTTCTTTATTGAGCTTCTTGGCAACAAGCTATATTTAAAGATGATTTTTAAGTGAAAGGAGATGTTGGTTCCTGCCCCTTTAGCACCTTAGGGAACAGTCATATAATGAGAGAAACTTGAAGACCTTTGCAAAGGGAGTGTGTGGAGCTGATGCTGCAGGGGGAAGAGGAGGCGAAGGCTCTATGCTCCTTTCATGTAGGGCACTGTGAACATGTTTAGATCCCCGGTGATGAAAGAGTCCCAGGCACAGCTGGTGGGGGTGACCTTGGTGTTTGTCTGGAATGGAGTTACGTGCTGACATGTGCTGTCTTGTGTGGTCCTGACGATTAAGAGACTGTCACGGAAGACATGAAGAGCCAAACCCAGCAGCCGAATGCACGTAAACACACGTAGATGCATTAAAGTGAGCAGGCATATCATCACACCTACTTGTCAGGGACCCATACCGACTAATCCCTCAGTTCCGTAGCCTTTGTTTTTATTCCCAAAAAAAATGGGTCTGGACAAGCTACCTCCGCCCCTTTCACAGTCTCTTTCATTCTTCCGTCTCTCTTTCTTCACACATCGGCCGTCGCTATGCTGCAGCTAATAGTTAATCAAGCCTGCAGCCCAACTGGCGCTGTGAGCGCATGTCTGCCAAGGGCCCTGTTGAGTTTGTGCTGTGAAGCACGGCAAGCGGGGATGACTGTGCTTGGCTCGATGAGTGCAAGTGTCCATCCATGTGTGTCAGTTTCTAACTGTGTCACCTCATGTGTGTGTTGCTATCGGGCTCCTTGCTTGCCAAGCAGAAAAACCCAGAATCCACTGTTGTCCCACTGTCCGTGTTGTCCCCAGTCACTCTGCCTCTGCGGTAATCTGAATGTAAGCACTCGAGTGTCTCCTCATTCACTGCGTTTAAATTCCCATTCCCTGCTATCCAGTGTCAGAGCTATGGTATTCAGGAGTAAGTCTTAGGAAGAAGGGGTTGATCTCTGATCCGTGCCAAAACACGGCACCAGCATATGGGCCCTGTGGCTACAGACTTGACATATTGATTAAGTCACAGACACAGCAAGGTAGACATGTCCTGTGATGCATGACGATGGATCTCAGCATGCAAATGAAGGCTTTAATTGAAACCCAAGTTGAAGTCTGACCAGATGACACGTTGTTTTGATGTCACCATACTTAATACCAGTTCCTGCTCCTGTCTGCCTTCACAGCCTGAACAAACCCACTGTGGAAGTCCCTCAGCACACACTGACATGTAAAATCTTACCAGTGGGAAGGTAATGGGGGATTGTGTTGAATGATTACAAGCTTAGGATATGTTT
The DNA here is from genome assembly GCA_037177335.1 of Kiunga ballochi. Taxonomy (NCBI): domain Eukaryota; kingdom Metazoa; phylum Chordata; class Actinopteri; order Atheriniformes; family Pseudomugilidae; genus Kiunga; species Kiunga ballochi. The sequence goes on along the minus strand of JBAMIG010000012.1, from coordinate 21,622,103 downwards.
ACTTTCCCATTGTTGAGCAAACGTATGACATATTTTATTGCATCACAATGCAACAACCATACAAAAATAGCTTTAGTTTCAGTTTAAGCTTAATTCATTCGTTTGCTGTGGATTTAAGATGATTATTCAATGGTAATATCTTTTCTCCCCCTCAAAGCAGAACAGGATGTTCTGTTGAACTATAAAGCAAGACTGATTAGTAACTTAATAATATCAGTAATAGCATTCCTTAATGTGTGTGCAGGTATATGTGCAAATATCTTAAAATGGGAACTATTGTGCGTGAGGTAATGAACAGGAGTTCTGCTGCTTGGTCCCAGGTTGGAGCATATCCTACGTTTATGTTGTTGATGCATTTGATAAGAGAGAATTGAACGGATAAAGTCAAGTTGAAATGTCATCTTTTATTAAGTCTGAGCGCTTTAAATAGCTGAAAATGTCATGTGAACAGTAAGAAACTGCATTATTTGGGTATTTACTTCCTCTAGAGTTAACAAACTGTGCTTCTCATAGTGTGAGATGCTGTTGTGTGGTTTATACCTGTGCCAATGAAGAGCATGTTGTAATGCCGCTGGTCCAGGGCACTGACCCGGTCCACCGCCAGCCTGGTGAAGTTGACACCCTTGGTTAGCAGGAGGGGGCGACCTAAAGCTTTATCCTCCATCAGCGGGTGTTTCTTAGCAAAATTGAGCGTGGCATCAGGCAGCTGCAGAGAGCTGTTGTAGCCATTTTCCCTGTCTGACTTAGTTATACACTGCAGTACAGACAGAGGACGGAGAGACAGGAGGGAAAGCAAGCAAAGAAAAGAATGGAGAAAGTATGGAGGGAACAGAGAGAGGGGTCAGGAAGGAGAAAGAGGAAGAGGAGAACACTTCTTAGTTGGAGCTGGCACAAATTGGCATGGTTTCTTGGTTTGCCCCTTCCCTTCTTCCCTCCATTACTTTCCGTCCCTTTCTTTGGTCCTGGATCATTATGTCCTCAGCTTTTTGCATCATGCCAGCTCCTGATGTTTTCCACCTCCAATCACCCACTTCTTATTTTCTCCCTTCCTCCTCATTACCGCTCCATCCCACCTCTACCCGCTCACATTATGATGCAAACTACTCTCTTGCTTTCTAAAATTGTTTGGAAATGCCATTTCATCACATGACTCCTCATTTTCTCACCGATCCGGGTCGTGGGCTGGGGACAGGACCCGTGAAGCGACCCCATCTCTGGGATGTCTCCCTGTACTCCTTGTAGGACCCGTCAAACACCTTTTTTACATCGCTGATCTGATACTGGCAGACAGCCGACACATCCACATCGCCCCTGAAACATGGCAGCGAGGAAGAAAGGGAATCAGCGATGTGTGGCCACAAAGACTGAGAAATGACTTACCTGTCTTCCATCTTCCTGACCCTACAAAATGGGATGAAGAGAATGAAAAAAAGCAAACTATAGCTGCCAGATGCATTTCAAATGCCTGCTATGTGAGTTGAAACCAACAGGTAACCACTGCAGAGGTTTTCAGACGTGCTTCCAGCAGGATGCTCAGTAGTTTCCCTGCTGCAAAAATGCATATTAGTCCCACAGCCACAACACTTCTATTGTTATCATGCAATAACTATCTCCATTGATAAGTTTCTCCTTTTTCTGTAGCAAAGAAAGCTATGAAATATGCCTTTTTTAAAAATACACGGGGAAAATCAATCAGCTGGTGGCTTGTTGGGGCATTTTCAGCCTTAAAGCGGGACTAAAATTGAATATTGACGTACGATCGAGTCACATTAAATTATACTTGTAGCCATCATCTCTTATTTGATTTCTATCCTCATTCAACTGGAAATAAAGCATCTGTTTTTACTTACTTCTTAAACTGAGTGGCTGGAATATTGACACAAAGGTAGCATAGCTGTGAAAAAGTCAGGCTTTGTACACCAGACACACTTTTTTCAGCTCCTGGTAATAGTCGCTAGGACATTTATTGACGTACACGGTGCCAAATTTACCCTTAAATGGACATACTGCTGTGCTTTTAGAACGTTGTAACAGGACAAAAAGGTTACTTTCATAAAACCATATTGTGATTTATCCAACAACAGGGGTTTCTTTCTTTCTTTTTGTAATGTTAATGCACAACAAACATGCAGTTATTATAAAGAGGATGCAAAAAGTGCCGTATTCAGTCACATTGTGCCTTAAACTCTGAGATCATTCACACAATGTCTTAATATCTTAAAGTAATCTCTATCAAAGCCTGAGGGAATAAGGAATCCCCAGCAGGTCACACAGAGAAGCAGGATTAGGCTTTTCAGCAGCTTTAGGAACTCTGAATGAAGAAACAAAGCCAGAGGTTCAAAGCTGGCTCAGTTTGCGATATCATATCATATTGAAGAACACAAAAGATGAACATCAAAGGCCAGTGCCTGGAGAGAGGAAAAACGCCTCTAACTTCCCTCCCAAAGAAAACCTTTTGCCCTCTGCTACTGCTTTGTTGATAAGTAACTTATTAGCACATTTCAAACACAAAGTGGTAAGAAAATGTCTTAATACAATGAGCATTTGGTGGAGTTATATCTGGAAAAAAGGATTTTTCTTTTCTAATCCTTTGAATATCAAAGCAAAGGAGTTGTTTGTACTTAGCTTCATAGATGTTTAAGATGCAGTTTAGGTTACGACAGGCTAGAAAAGATCTGTAGCTGTGTTTATGCAAAGAAAAAGGAAAGCAAAACAGTTGATGAGAAATATGAATAACCTGATTGAAGCAGTACATTTTAATAATTACTTTATTTGTATTTATGACTTAATAATGAAAAAGCTTGAATCCTGCAGTGAAAATGAGTTTTGTAAATTTCTGGCTGATGAGCAAACATCTGCAACTCACCACTGGGCATGGAAGATGCCATAGAAGGCGGTCCCACGCCAGTCCTGGCCTGGCAGGGTGAAGACAGCCCGTAGGTTGTTGAAGGAGACGTGGCGCTCTGAGAGGGAGCACTCCAGCCGGGCCTTCTGGAAGGTGGTCCACTTCTTCTGCAGGGTCCTTATACCGCCCATGTCCCCCTGAGAGACAAAAGATCAGATAGGATAAATATTTTTGGTCTGTTTTATGTCTTCTGTAACCCATACTGCAGCTGATTGCATCTCCTGCAAATAAAAAAAAAAAAATCTTTTCCTTGATTTCTTTAACAATCCAACTGTCTGATAGTAAGCAAATGAGGGATGCTTCACGGATGAAGCTATTTTGATGATCATAACTATTATCAGCAGGTGTGAGCATACAGCTGCAATCTGGTCACATCTGAATAATCTTAAACCAAATTATTGAGCTACATGGACTGATGAAGTTTCCCGTACTTTTAATGAACCAGTCAGGATTACCCTGAGTCCATGTGCTCCGGAAAACAGGTGTTACTATGGTAACAAAGCATCTAAATGGATAAGATGTCAAGGTTGGGGAGCTGGAAGGTGGGGTTGCAGGCAGGCAGGAATCAGACGACAAATTATTTATTAGACAAAGAACAGAGACTTAGGGCAACTAAGGACAACTATTAACCCTGGACCACTAGCAGTAATGAACTACAATAGAACTACAATAATGAACGCGCAACCCAAACGCAGAAACCATAAGGCTGATCTAAACAAGAACCAAACAAACACAGGTTAGGTCAAAGAACAGAAAACAAGGCTAAACAGGATACATGAAACCAAAAACACCAAGTGTCCAAATCATGACACAGGACTGATTTTGATACTCATTGATCAGGATGCTACGTCCTGAATATGTTAAAACTGTTTTTCTGATGCTCATATGTTTTCTGCTTTTCCTACTTCTTGGTGCTAAACTGCAGATGATCAGCGGGATCAGCTTAAGGTCAATGACGTTAAGGCTCATCATTCTACTTAATTCTTTCTCTATTCATAACTCAATCTCTGTCATGTGCACTCACTGACTGAAATGCCATGTGGGAAGTGGCTTTTCAGCGCAGTCAGATATTCCCATTTAAAACGGGGCATGAAGATAATGAGACTCATAAACAATAAGAACGAGTACTTCCTTTAATGCGTTCTTCTTTGTACCAAATAAGCTAGTTTGTATTCCTCTCAGTTTTTGCAGAAACTGTGAAAAAGCAGCGATGTTACAGCCGACACAATGTTGCTTCAACAGCAATAAGCCCTGAATTACTCACTATGTTATACATCACAAACGACTGCTTCTTATATCATTAAAATAACTGCAGCGATCATCACAAAGCCAACATTAAAAGGCACTTTCCATTAAAGCGGTGCATTCAGAATATTCTGCACGTAATTACACACCTATCAGCTTCATCTGCAATGCGTCCAGTTTGCTCCCTTTACAGGCTGCTGAGATTATATAGTTGGATTAATGAAATGTTATGTGACGCTGAACTTCTGCTGGGCTGAGAAGTCCTCATGGGAGAAAAAAAAGGGCTGCTGTCTCACTTCACATTGATTCTACGAACAGCAAAAAGCTCTTCTGATGTTCGGCCATAATGACTGTGGTATATCAAACCCAATCGGTTATCCAAATAAGGCCATTAATTAAGCAAATGAATCATTAATTACCACATATATCAATGACAATGTAATTGTCTGCACATAATGCATTGAGAGTAAACTGGCAATGAAATTCTCCTGCTCTTGCGACTGTGTCAACGTGAGTCACAGAGCAGCTTGTTTCTCGCTGATGACATTTCTGTGTCCTTCTTTTCTGCCATCCTCATTAACTTTGTGTTGTATTATTGTTTCTTTTCGTTCTCAGACCCAAAAAGCTTTAATAATCACCATCATATCCAGTACGTTAACAACCCCCAGATGGCCTGATCAATACAAACAGCAGAGCTGTAATTTCTGTGCCATCAACTACATTTCTGTTTATCTTGAAGAAAAAAAGCATCAAAGGGAGAAATATTTGTTGGTTGTATTTGCGGTAGGTCACACCTGAGTCTGTTGTATGAAGTGGTGAGCAGCGTAGCTCATTGGAGACCGTGGTGTGTAGCCATGTGTTGATGGTTCATTGCTCACTGAATAATACTTTTGTTTTAAGGCGTTCCCTTTGCTCGCATCATACTGCTGATTGAGGTCACTTCAGAGTTCTTTGAGAAGTTGTACAAAAAGGAAAAAGACAAAGATTTTATTGAAAATGTCATATGTTGATCTGTCTTTGGGCTCAGAAACGACGAGTCGCTGCATTTTGGGTCAAAGCATGTTTGCAGCGATCACCTCGTTTTAAGCAGCAGTATGTAGCTGATTAAATCTTCCAAAAAATCCATCCATCCATCCATCCATTCATCCATCCATCCATCCATCCATCCATCCATCCATCCATCCATCCATCCATCCA
>JBAMIG010000012.1:21601174-21616008 GCA_037177335.1 Kiunga ballochi | reverse complement strand
ATCCATCCATCCATCCATCCATCCATCCATCCATCCATCCATCCATCCATCCATCCATCCATCCATCCATCACCAGAATTCCCAACACATTGGGGAACTGAAGTAATGGGTGTTTTTCCAGTTTAAAGCTGAAGTTTTTTCTGGAAAGCATTTTTCTAAGCCACGACATAGTTCAACTCTTAGGGTATCTGAACTGTCATCTTAAACATTAAACATACTCAGAGAACATCCTGCATATCCCTCGAACAACTTTAGCTATTTTAACTTTGTTAGCGTTAGCTGCCACTTCAATAGCTGTTAGTCAGTGCTGTCTTGTGTCATTAAAACCTTAACTGTAGCTGAAAAAAGAGAACAGCTTGTACCCTGTCAAGTATATGTGAAGCCATGATTTCAGATGCATTCACAGTATAAGACACATTACCCTTTGAATCAAAGGTGTTCTCATTGATAAACTCCAACATGTACACTGTGCATGCAGGGAAGCAGATGCAGCTCTAGGGCGATGCTGATTTAGATCAGATTTAATTATAATGTGTTACCTTGCAGACGCGTGCCACTCTGGCCACAGTGAGCTCTGTGTCACAGTCCAACTCCGAAGCTCGTTCAGTGAAGAAGAAATAGATCTTGTCATCATCCCCATCTGTGCTGCCGCTGCTCTCCCTCACCAGGGCTGAACCCACAAAGTCTGGTTCTGGACACAGAGACACAGCGCACATTTGAGGGTTGTATCAGATGCTGCATTTTTACACAGGAGCTGAGACATTCATCACAAGTGAACAGAGAAACAGCTTGTCTGCAGGACAAAATCTCACACAGAGCCTTGACACCTCTGCCTCCCCTTCTCACCTCTTTGTCTATTTTCTTTCATCACTCACCTCTTCACCAGTCATTTCTCACTCTTCTTCCTCCAGTGCTGACTATATTACTGATTCAGTTTGGGCTTTCCACTTCCCCTGTCACTGCTGTCTTTCTCAGGTTCTCTCAATATCCAGGTCTCATTAGGTTGTGAATGTTTTTTCTTTTTTAAAGCCAGACAGACATTTGCTTTGGGCTTTTTATGCAAAAAAATGTCTCTCTCTATTTTTTTTAAATAACAAGGTTTCATTCCCATCCTTGATGGAGAGGTCTTCTCAGCATTTAAGCCACAGATGAAAAATTTTAAGTCATTATGGGATTCTGTAACTCTTTATTGAAACATATAAATATATAAATGCTTCAACTCCTTAAAGAAGTAGTTTTTTTCTTTGTTTCTTTTTAAAACTCCCCACCAGGATGAATAATAAACAGACATATCAGTCCAAACCTCTGCCTCATCTGTATGCGTCTCCTTCTTCCTCATCCCTTCTCTATTCCCCTCACCTTTCTCTCTCTATCTTTTCATCACCAGTACTAATGTCTGTTCTTTCATTACCCACATTTCATGCTGTGACTTCATCCTCTTTTTCCCCTTCATTTCTCTCCAAGTGGCTCTCCCCTTTCCCCATCTCCTGACCCAAAAAGATAGCAATGCTTTGTTTTGAGGCACACGCCTCATCTGTTATTGTTTTTAATTTCAAATGAATTCTGTTTTAATGAAAAAGTTAAATTAGCATCTTATAATTCAGCAAGACCAAAAATATCTTAAAGCCAAACTGATGCAGTGTTGAGGAGTAACGCTGCACATCTATAGGCTAGATGAGGAAACATTTCATAGACTGGATGAAACACATTTCCAAATTGGTAGTTTTGCTAATTGAAGCTCATTTTAGTCAAATATGATGTGTTTGTTTATTGTTTTAGTCATATGGTTGTTTTTTTAAACATATTTCCTCTCCTCAAGTTGCCAGAAAACACACAACGTAGCATTAGCATGAAGCTAGCTCCCACAGCAATAGCATGACATTAGAAACAACTCCTGGAGCCAAATGTTGCTGATAATATTTGGAGAATCTCATTAGCTACTTCATTACTGAACAGAAACTTTATCTGATGAAATTTTTACAGTTTGAAGTATGAGACACAAAAGTGAGAAATATACAGAACTACTACTTCTCCCTCCACATGCTACATATAGCCACACTGGTATTCTAACTGGTGCTTACTTTAATGAAATTTTACTTTGAAAATAGAAAACAAAGACAAAATAAGGACACATAAAGCTTGTTGTGATGGTAATATTATTCCTTTTGCCAATAGTTAGTTGCCTATACAGTTTACATAATGGTATGCTAATTTAGATAAATCAACATCGGTAAATAGTAGCTATTACCAAGAAGGGAAAACTATACAACAAAAGCTGAAGAGTAATTTAAAAATGCTGAGTTATTTCCTCAGTTAGCACCCTTTAAAGAGTACATTAATGTAATATGCCATTCAAATTCTGAAAGCAATGCATGCGCCTTGGTGAATCATCTAAGTAGTTGCTACGGGCTTACTATGTCCTGTAGTCATTATTAAACAATCTTATTGCTGGTTTTCCAATATTCATTACATATTTTCAGAGTGGAAAAAGGTGTATAGTCAATTCACTTGTAGAGTCAGACTTCCGACAGTATGAAAGTGTTATTTTATGTTTTGAAGACGATGATGATTTATACAGAAGGAACAGTAACAAAAATATTGAGATCGATCAATAGTCAATTTTTTGAGGATAACACACCATCATTTACTCATATTATCCCTTTCTGCATTCAATTTCTTATGATTATTTATTTTCTCTTATTCAACTTTTTTAAAAACCTTTTTTTTATTTGACTATTTAGCTAATTCTCTTATTTTCCTGTCTATATGCCTTTTATGTAAGGTCACTGCTTCTTCCACAGTTGTACTTGTCCTGTCTTGTTTTGGACTTACCATTGAGCCAGGTAGACAGATACTCGTTCTTCATGCTGTGGTGCTGAAGGCCGAGATTCCTCAGAATGACTGGCTCCGTGCCCAGGAAGTTGTTGAGCGTTGCTGAGTACAACTCCTTATCTATATGACATGCAAGCTTTACATTAAATCTGGTTTTCTCACATATAATGAGAGAAGGTCAAAAGGTTAGGTTGGTGGACACAAACAAGAATTCAAAACAGGTGTCTGTACATGCAATGTATAAAAAATGAAGCGTTGTTGTATAGCTAAAGAGTTGCTCCTCATAAAATCTAATTGCCCTGACCTTAAATGATAATTCAAAGATTCTTTTAACTTTCGAGGTAAGTATATATTGTATACATACCCACAATGAGACCAGTGTGTCCCTTGGCAGGGTCAAATGGACATTTGCCCTTCCCATCCTCCAGGGCTGCTGTGTTAAGAGTAAAATCATCTGCTTTCTGAAAGCAGAAATCACACAGAGGACAAAAAAACAGATGTAAAAGTCAAGTGATTTGTGGTCAGTATATAGTTTAAGCTCTGTCTGTCTGTTACATGCACCCCTTGCCACGTTGTCCTATCTTATCAGAGTCACATCAATGCACACACTATTCTTTGCACATTCAGTTGACCCCAGTGCAGTATACTTATTCTCCATTGCACTTATTTTCATGTTATCACACAGTGGGCTTCGCCTTGAGCCAGCTGTGCCAAGTTGACACCTGTCAGCACTAGTTTGCAACGACATTTTGCAAAAACACACGTACAAATACTTACAATGTAGGTGCATTTAGGCTGGAAGGCGTAGGTACCACAAGTGTAGAGGTGTGTGTGGTTGTAGCTATGCAGGAACTGAATGTAGTTGAAGCACTCAGTCTGTGAGAGAGGGTGGAGACATTTTTAGAACAGTTTTGTCTTTGTTAAAAGGGCAAAGAGACAAGACATCCCTACAGTATCGGAATGGTAGAGCATAATTACTGATACAAGATGGAGGAAATGACAGCATTTATAAATCAGACACAAGAGTGGTTTACAGCATGTTGGGAAAAATGGATCAAGTTCATTCATATTAAGAAGCTCAATTTAATTCTACAATAAGAGATAATATGTACTGGTCACTCCCTTGTTTACATTGTCTCATTATTTTTCTGTTGCATTATTTTATTTCATTTATTTTTTCCTTTTATTATTGATGGGGGAATTTTTTCCTGAATGTAAAAAATGGTGATGTGCAAGTATGCAAATTGTACCTGTCAACCAAAGTTCAATAAATAAAGAATTTAAAAAAAAAAGGGCAAAGAGGCCGAGGAGAGACCCTTTAGCATCTGTCTAGCTAAAGCATATTCCTTTAAGACTTTCTGCATTCTCGCACATGCTCAGAGATTTACAACCTCACTGGGAATACCTCCCTGCTTCAGATCATATTTGCTGATAATATCTCTGCAAAAGAATCGGGGAGTTGTCATATTGTGACTGTTCAAATCAGACCCGAGTGCTTCGTATCCTATTGAGGACATCACTTACCAGACAATGTTGTGACAAATTATCTGAATAATCTCTGAACTGAACAAGAAAGTGACAGATTGCTCTAAGGGATAATTAGCTTTAATTTATGCAGTGCTTTTTTTTGAGAAGTGCCTTTTAATGTTTGCACTGTGACAAAGAAGGAAGCTCTTTGCACGGAGATGGAAACAGATGCTTAGACATGATGCATACTAGTGGAATGAATAATTCAATGCATCCAGTTTGTGTTGCAATTGCTACAGCAAAACACCGTCTTTATCTTCTAGCTGCAATATGAGCCGAGGGATTCTTTCAAATTCACATGTACAACTCGTATAATTACTGAGAATATTAAGAATGGGGAGTATCTGGCAGACACGGGAAGACCAGTGATTACTTATTATGGCGGGTAATAAAAGTACCATATGGTCACAGTGAGTTAGCACCATCTGTTAGCATGGCCATATTGTTTCTAAATATGTATATATTTATTATTTGACAAAAGGACATGTAAAAAATAAAGTATAAGTAAAAATATTTTAAAAAATTACACAGAAAAAAATAAAATATGTCAATTTTAGGAATGACTTCATCCCATCACCATTATTTTAAACCCGGATTTATGCTTCTTTTACAAAGGATCACCACATAATTTCCCTTGGAGCCACTTTTAAATGTGAGCTGCTGTCGTTTTACTACAATTGACTATTTTCCTTTGAGGAAAAACCCACATCAAGCCTCATTGCTGTACACAGAGAGAGGTTTTAGCCTCTTTGCAAAAGCTCTTTGGGATTCTATGAAATATTAACCGTGGATTTTTTCAGGCGTACATTGTGTAAAGGAGGCTGGGGTCAATTTGTTGTGTGGGTTTGCTAATGAATCATAACTGATTGTGATCATACATCACTTAGTCACTTTATGCTAATTATCACCATGAGTTTGACATCCTTAAGAGATTTGTACTATATATCTTATCTGAGCAGTATCATGCTTAAAGTGTGTTTGTTAATGTGTTTTAGCTGCAGAAATATTTTGTTTTGTTGCAATGCATTGTGACCAAACTCTTTATTTTAACAGTCAATCCTTTTTGGACCAGGACTGCAATATGCTCTTTTGCTGCTGAAGAGCAAACAGAAGTTAAATCTAACTGCTTTAAAATGTGCTGATCTTGACCCCTGTCTGGACGATGCACTTCCCTGTGTGCTAATGTAATGACTGGAAACTTTCCAGTTTAAACCCACAGACAGACCTGACAAAATGTAATTGAGTGAGGTAGGAAATGCTACATCTTCTTTCTCCTTTAAGTACTATTATAACTTGCAGTAGTGAGGGAATCTGCTGGATGAGCCCTGACTTGTGTTACCTGGTTGTTTTTTCCCTTGGTGACACACTCCCTCTTCTTATCCTGAGGAGCTGGCCAGTCAATCTGGGAAAAAATGGGACAAAAGGAATCATATGTGTCTGCTTTTCACCCATTTTGCTGTGAGCAACATGCACTGTATTTACTGGAGAAAAGGACATTAAATATCTCAAATGAGGTGTTTATTTAAATACACCAAAGAATATATAAATAAATACAAAAAGTAAAAGTGAAATTTTCTTTTGCTGTACTCAAAAACACAGTTATCTGAGGTAAATACTTATTTTTGAAAAAGACTGAAATCAGATAAATCTGTGTAAAAACTTTCAGAAAGCTAAATGCTTCTGTTAATATATTTATTTCATGGACGAACATTCACATACTGAACAGTACAAATAAAACAAACAGAAAAATAAAATGTAGATACTCAGATTCATTATCCCTGCTGTTTGGCTCTACTAAAGACAACCTTACCAAACACTGTTTTTGCAGCTTCTACTGCAATGTGATAATAAAATGTGCTTCCTTTTCCTCATTGCAAAAGCCATGCAGCACATGTAGTACAACTTTGTTGTATGGAAGGAAGTCCTAAGAATCCAATGAGTTTACTAAGATGTTTCCACACCATTAGAAATGATTACACTGACCATTACAAGGAGGGAGCTGCTGCAACTTTAAACCTCACTTCCACTAAATTTAAACCAGCTGCTCCCAAACAATAAGCTATTCCAGTCTGATAAAATGGGAGATACAGACTACACTTTAAAAGTATTAAATATCACTGCAGTTTTAGCCTGTAATGGTATTGAAAAGAGACGGCTTGGTTGCCAAGATGACCCTTTGTGTAAGCCAGTATCTCTAACAATCCATTCCATACATTAGCATAAATGTAATTTATCACCTTTCAATGTATTACCACCCTTCCTCCAGCAAAATATAAAGAAATGAATTGTGGTTCATGACTTTAAGACACATCGGCATATGTAGGATGAGCTGCAGGAAATGTGCAGTATCAACCTAACCCCTTCCTACCACTGTCCACTACAACCCCCCTTTAATTTTCAAAGAGGTTCTTTCATAACTGGGGATGTGGAAAAGTTAGTGCAGTTAAATTTTAATATCTGAATTAATCATTCATGGGTCTGTGGCTGTGAAATATCACCTTCAGGATCTATGCTTTCAACTGATTCCTTTACGTTTAAAAAGAAAGAGGCTAAGATGAAGCAATGTACCTCCAGGAGTTCATTGTTGCTTCTAATTAGTTCCCATTAGGATATTAATTATTTACTAAAAAAGGGAAAATGTAACTTAATTTGCAACCCACCAACTGCATCTTACAGAGAAGTTAATAACATGCAGCAGGCATCACACAAAGTTATGTAAATACCTTTTGCACATCAGATTTGCACACACCGGAAACAAGCTGCAGGTCTTACACAACAATGCACATCCAATGCTTGTGTTCATCCTCCTAAAATGCCTGTGCAGAAACCTGGTGTTTTATTTAATTTGTAGACTACTCAGAGTGCTAGTTGAACTTCCTGGGATAAAAACACGGGGGTAGAGCATGTGAAACTAATTTAACATACTTCCACATTTCAATCTGATTAGTTATTCAAATTAGTACGGCTTCAATCAGAGCGGTGATTCGACTGCGGAAGTCAGAGCTCCTTTTAAACATGCTGGAACACGGTGAACCAGTGCATTCAGGTGCAAATTCATAATGAAAATTAATAAGCAAAGCAATAAAAAGCAATTCGCCGTCATCCTGGGAAAAGGAACATAAGGCACAAGAAAGCAGCGCAAACACAAATGAGGAGTGCTCGTCTTCAAAATGTCTACATACTGAGAGAAACGTCCCCAGAGAATTTCCAGGGAAGGAAGACAGCAGACAGTAATGAAGACAGAGTCAGTGAGACTGCAGTGAAGGGAAAAAGGCAGCAGTTACAAGACAGAGAAGGAGAAGAAGAATGATGGGCAGATCATAACAGAGAGGAAGGACTATTTACTCGTCCTCACTAAGTCACTTTTCTTTGCTGGCTCCTTCGGCCCATACTGCACGGTAGGGGCTTACAACAAGTGGTCGCATCATTACTATGAGACTCAACGCTCACTCACACAGCCAGTGGCGAGGCTGAGTGTGACAGTGTTTGAGAATGTGTGTGTGCATCTAATACCTTCTCATTACAGCCGTAAATCAGATAAAAATCCCCAAACCACTGCAGGCTGTTCGCCAGACCTTCGTTTCATTGCTGTAATTGTATTGATTTCAATACGGACCCATTATTGAGGGAGGAAAGAGAAACTAGATTGAGCCTCTGAGGGTTTAGCATGTCTCTGGTAAGAATGCGTGATGCAGGTCAAGTCAAAGCAGTTAATAGAAAGAAATGGCTTTTCCCCAGAGTAATTCACAGAAAGACAAGAAACACAAATGAAAACAAGGACAATGGGGAAAAAAAATTGAATGAGTGGATCATCAACTGCGAGGAAGCTTGGCAAAAAGTATGTGCAAGTTTACATAAGGGGCTATTTACTCCCTTATATTTACAGTGAATGTGTTTGTGCTGACAGAAGTGAAATACTGTAGTCAATAGCAAACTGTGGCACTTTGTGCAGGATATCACTGATATAGAATATACAGAATATAATAAAATAAAGTATTATGGCCTGCATATCCATAACAGCAATCAAATGATTGAAAAAATACATTGTGAGCAAATAAATGAATCTAGATCTTTCCTCTTCTCTCTAGGTCAGTATTTTATACGCATTTGATTGTTATTTTGTCCCTTATTGTCCATTTAGTGTTTCATGTTTAGTTTACTGTAAATGTTTATTTTACTACAAAACCAAAATAGAAAAAAAGTATGTTTTAGGAGATGTTGCCAGTGAACGTAAAGGAAAAGAAGGTTATTTAGTTATAGTGCAAGATGGAGGTCATATCCACTGTCAGTGTGGTTCACGTCAGTCCGCTTTTAAAGCATTTCATCTTAATGTTATTACGCTTTTATAGCTTTCAGGGGGAAATGTTGTGGCAGGTTTGATGTTTTTTACAGTAGTAGCTGAACCAACCCTGCAGAGAAAAACAAATAGATCCCAGCAACAAAAACACACACCAGAAACTGGATTACTCATTTAGCAATATAAGAATGAGGCTCTTCGATTGACAGCTAAAACATTTTGTCAGTGTGTCTTCCTGAGATTAAATAAGATTGTTTTGTTAGGGGTGTTTTATTATTTGTGTTCCCATTCCTACAAAGCAATGCTGTTATATTTAAATGGTTCTTTTTTCCTTTTTAGTGCCACCAAACTGATAATGTAATTGAATTTAGCATTAAACCTTTATCTCCATGACAATACCATGCAGAGGACTCTTTTTGTCCCTGAACTGTCCATCACAATGCCCAATGTTATTACATATTATCTTATTTAATTTGTGACATGTCTATCAAAGCTTTTGTGAATGTGTGGTGGTTAGCATGACAGTCACATGGTAATTATTTTCTATAAAACCTTCCATGACCATGGTGAACTTCTACATGATTTATTCATATTCAGTGACAGAAATAAGCTTTCACAGTGTTTGTGCGTTCACATGTGTGTTACCTGCGGTCGGAGCTGTCTACTGATGTCGTTCGGGTCCAGGGCAAACAATGCCTCGCGTGCGCCCACATACAGAACCCTCTCGTGGTCAGACAGCGTCAGCATGCTGTAGTTGAACACTCCTTGAACACTGAACCTCGCCATGCTGTCCAGCACGTCTGGATAAAGACACATAGATGCATCGTTACATCACAACCCAAAAGAAATGCTGTTTTTAGCATATATTGGCTTTACAGGGTGGAATAACTCGCAATCAAGATGTAATCTTTAAAAAAAACATCTGAAATATCTTTGCCAGAGGTGAAGGCTATAAAACCAGACAAAGCTTGATCTGTCAGAAAAAAACCTCTTTAACAGTTAATGTTAAGAAGCAGCCACAATATGTGTCAAGATTAGGTGATAAAAAGGTCTCTCTGACCGTCACAACACTGTTTAATTTGCTCAGTGTGCACTTATTTTACCTTCTACACACAGTTTGGACTACACTGGTGACACCTGAACCAGTTTCCTCCTGCCAAACTGTCAAAGGCGAGAAGGGTCTAAAACAACGGGGTGGGAAAGTGACACAGTGTGAAACTAAAAGCTATTTTTGGAAAAATGAGCACAGCAGTGGAAGCAGATGAGGATGATGTCTCTGATAATCACTGTGGAAAGCCACATTGTCAGCACGTTCAGATGAAATGTGTCAAATTCAGTCACAGGGTTTTATTTAAAATGTCATCCGGAAAGGAAAAAATGACGCAGAATAAAACAGGCAAACCATGATTTCAGTTAAATCTTTATTAAATGAGCAATAAATTATCCAATCGGCTGCTGAGGATGATGATGACTCCGAAATTAGTCCGGGGAAGATAACTCTTACAGCTCACAGGGCAGGCCAAAGCTCTTTATAAACAATATGTGTAACTTTTATTGGATAGCAGAAGCAAACAGTCTGTTTCATTGTCTGCGTGAATAAATTCAATGTGCATGACTGCAACTTTTCAATATGATCACATTTAAAATAATAAGTCACATCAGTTTCATTAATAACTTCAGGGATCAGGGAAACTAAAAAGCCTTCCTGTGAACATAAAAACAAAATCTTCATGTCCCCCAACAGCCAGATGGTAACAAAGCAACAAAACCAGTGTCTGCACCTAAAACAGCTGCAAAGCAGTGAACCCCATTTAAACTTAAAGAACAGGATGGTAAATAGATGTGAGAAGTGGGCTGTCTCCAACAACATGCCAGCATGTTTTTGACTTCAGTTCAACACATAAAGAGGATAAGCACCTCATAACAGTTCTTCACAGTCAGCCTTAAAAGAAAATAAAGATGAGACATCTGAAGAGATGAGACGAAGTCAGGCTATACCCAAGAGAGGGATTCTAACCTGATTTTAAGTGAGCCAGCTGCTGGATGGCTGGTTGTATGCCACTTCAGTCTGACTAGCACAGAAAGAAAATACAACCAGAAATACATGTGAGCAAGTTACGTAGTAATTTGGGGAGCTCCTGAGTGTCCATTAGCAAGCCTGTTATTTCTACAAATAATTTGGACACCAATGTCCATCTCCTGTCCTGTCTTTGCTGTTTGGATCACTGTGTCAACACAACATCACTCCAATGCTCATCTATCTAACTTCAAGCTCTGTCGCAAAGGACGCCAGCAGGAAGGAGCTTTGCACAGAGCTTCGCCAAGTTCTGTATTTACTTTAAGAAATTGGAGGAGAAGTCTGTCTCCGGGGCGAGTTTGATCATTCCCAGATCTGCATGTCAGAAGAGAGATAAGGTGGTTGTGTATTTAGAAAAGCTGTGCAAATAAACAAGATGCTTTCTCAGACCAGCCCTTGTCGTAATGAAGCCTGCAGAGGAATGGCTCTGACAGCAAAGCTTGCCAGAATCTCGAGCTTTTAAACTAGAGCGATATAGAGAATACAGATTAGATCAGCTTCAATTAGCCTCTGAGTTTGTGATCAAGTCAGATGCCAAAAAACTATGAATTTATACAAGATCCATTAATAAAAACAAACTCGCTTATTCAAGAGAATCCAAAATGTGTTTTCCTTCAAGTTCAGACAGCTTTTACAGCAGAGATTGTTAAAAAGTCGCAGGATTAAGAAGACACCCCCGTCCCCCATGGAAAAGGTGCAACTTAATCCAACACCGTAACACAACAACACAGGGATTTGTAGCATTATTGCAAATAGAAAATAAGATCCATGTGACAACGTGGGCAGAATGCAGAGTGTAGGAGCGCCTATAAATGGACATTAATAATGGGTGTAAATCTGCGGGGGCGATTAGATTCTTCATTATGTGGCCTGAACTTCTCGATGCAAGCTGCAATTTAATACAAAGCTTAAACGAGGCCTTTAACAATCGCCAGGCACTCAGAAAATAAATAGTATGTATGCATCTTTATTAAAGCTGTTAGTGATTCTTTGAAATGGAGAAGAAAGAAAGCAGAGCGGGTGTGATTTGTCTAATTTGAGAACATCAGAACGTGCAGATTTCAGTCTGCAAGGAGACGAATAAAACTCCATTTTAGCACAAATTTAAAAATATGCATTGCTGTTCACTATCCCATTAACTCACAGACACACACAAGCCATCCAAATCCCCTCATTAGCATACAGACAAACCGGTGCTGCAGAGTATCAGAGAAAGCAGAGGGAGAAAAAAAAAGATGGTGTTTGGTTTTCCTTCCACACGCTTGTTGCTTGTGTCACCTTGTTCCTCTTCCCCCTTCCTCGTGTAATCTGGGCGGATTGGACGTTCCCAAAGCACGACACAGCGATGACGCCGCGCTCTGCTCGCAGTGCAATCACATAAACTGAATGAGAGGGAGTTTTCTTTTCTCCAAAAGATACTTTTTCACATCTTCTGTTGTTTTTCTTCGGCTTTTTATTCATGACTGAAAATAGCAGCATAAATCTGGGCAGGGAATGGAGGGAACTGGTGTGATTTATGGTGTGACTAACTGCTCATGTGACGCTGTGGCCTAGTTGAGACTAAATAGACTGAGATACATGGAGAAGCATGTTCTCGATGAAGGAGTAGGTTGTGTGTGTGAAAGTCGGAGTGTGTACATATATGTGTGTGAGAAGCCAAGGAGAGATAGTCCTTTTGTTATGACTATAAACTCTTGATATTGCTGAACTTTGTGACTTAGTTTAGAAAAGGTTTCCACAAGAGTTTTTGTTGTTGCTTTAAATACAAAGTGATCCTTCTTATAGCATCTGAAAGTAATCACTCACAGTAAAAGAAAAAAAAACAACAAAGAAAAGGAAAGCGAGGAAAAACAATTCTTTGAGATCTGTTTAAACACGAACCTGCTTTTATCTAAAAATCAAGCCAAAGTTACTAAAACACATCCAAACACCAAGCTGACAGAGTAGAAAAGTGCAAAAAAAATCAGAATAATAGAAGCCAGAAACATTCACAGTTAGAAGAAATGTGCAGGGTCATCCTGCTGATGAAGACCATGCAAAATGCTGAAGGTTGAAGGCCTCACTTTCCCATGAGACCTCTGAATTTAGTGTTACAATCTATCTGCTGATTATTACTCAGTGTCTTTCAGTTTATCGCTACTTCTTCAGTTTGGAAACCATTTATCTTTAATCACAGCCCAGTTTCCTCATTTATAACCAACAATACTTTTATTTAGTCTGTTGACTTCACTGATACTGCAGAATATTTACAGACATGAAGTGAAATAGTAAATGATTCTGTATCTTAAAGTACAAAGAGATTTTGTTTCATTTCCCCATATAAGAGTTTGACTTAGGAAAACAAACATTGCATGTAATAAACATGACTACACTGAGAATAAAACCCAAACGATATTGTACACATAACCCTGCCGAACTGCAGGGTATTTTCACATGTTAAAGATTTAGCTAAGTAGCAACTTGCACAAAACTGCACAAACCTGACAAAAATAGAAAAAAAGGAAACTCCCTAAAAGATTTCCCTCCATACGGCTCATTTGTGTTAAATCAAGTATTTGCTAAATATTTTCGGATTGTGGGAAAGTGAAAAAATAATCAATGTTTCTGTTTCTGTTGATGCTAACCTGGTGTGTAGTTAGCCAGAACTGAAAGAGACACCGCTTCACTTCTGTTAACCAAATGAGTAAACCCAAACCATGAGCATGCATGTTATTTAATGCTCTGTTTGATGGGATCTTTGAGCAGTCTGAGCTAACAAGCCACCTGGAGTTACAACAATCTGCAGCAGGTCCATGTACAATTTACACAACACAAGCTAACCTCGCACCTAACCAGACTGTGTTAATTTCTTTTGCTCGTTTAAAGCAGCTTTCCCCTGACAGGTGAAGCGAACCTCTAAAACAGCACTGAAACCTAAAATCTGGACAAGATGGGAGTAGAACAAAATCCAAAAAGGTACAGAGGGATAAAAGAGCTGAGATGAAGAGAGAAGGAGGATTGAGAAACCAAAGGAAGGAAGAGGGATAAGCACTGAAGTCAGCTTATTATCTGAAGAGCAGCAATGTATAAACATTGGAGGGTATGTGCGGACGAGGAAGCGAGATGAGAGCGAGTGAAGAGAGAGGCAGCATCCTCGAGGGAAAGCTGAGCACATCTGCTGCGTTCCACACAGCTGCGCAAAAAAACTTCAGAGCTGTTCTGCTGAGACGCACACACACCAGTGCACGTCTGCACACATGCACACAGAGTGTATGCAGTTTATGAGAAAGCTAAGAAGCACACTGGATTTGCACACTCACTTGCATTCAGCTCTGAATGGCTCTCCAGAGTACCTGCTCAGTGACTTCAGCCTCTCTCCACCAGCAGAGGGAAAGTTCTGGTCCCAGTGGCTTTTTTGAAGCGATGAGCCGCTCTGTCATTAAGAAGCGATGCATGCAGACACACTTACCATCTGCCACCACACTGTGGCAGCCCTGAGGCTAAAGGCTGTGTATGTGTGTGTGAAGTTGTAATCTGCATGAGTGTGGGTTTGCCTATTTAACAGCTACAGGACACAGCTGGGGGACGTTGATGTTTGTATGCAGGTTCATGTTTGTGTATGTGTGTGTCAGAAAGGGCATGTACTAAAGTTTTATTCTAGTTAAAGAGAGTAGAAATGATGAAGAACAATTACATTGAGATAAAATAAGTCAAATCATTCTGGCCAAAGGATCTACAAGCAAGGTAGTGAATCATCAGCAGAAAACTCGTGTTGCAGACAATGGAGTACCGTTTTAACCATTTTCCATCACAAGAGGACCTAGTGAGTGTATGTCTATGGGTGGTTTGGGTTAAATTACAAGTCCTTTGATGCCTGGAAACAACATTTTGTAGGGAGCAAGAGAAAAAGAGAGAATATAAATAAAAGAGTGTTAACAGAAATTGAGGGCAAACACAAGGGAAAGCATAATGAGTGTCACAGAAGATGGAAGAAGTACAAATAAAAGGGAAAGATGGTGGGTAAAATAAAAAAACAACACAACTCAGAGGGCTTGGGTCAGTAGATCAACAACAACAGATCTGATTTGAGATTAGGGTCCAACAAAAGCTATTCTCTGGGCT